>OZ014470.1:18185552-18640944 GCA_963965965.1 Trididemnum nubilum | reverse complement strand
AATTCAATCATTAGATGCAAACATTTTTTTGCAGGGTTGCTTGATTTAAATCTACCAATAAAAATCATGATTTGAATCAACTTAAAAGATAATTAAAAATTAATGAAATGTCAATATTGCAAAATTTCAATAGGTTTTGGTTATAAAGCAGCTTTCATTCTGCAACAGTTCATATTTTTTCAAAATTAACTGCCCCAAACCATTTTAGCTACAAAAAATGCTAATACCACTTGTTCTGACATATTTTGTATGAACCAGTATAAACTTAAAATTTTATTTAACCAATATGTTTGAAATTGGAAACACCACTTAATAAGCAAAATATTGACTGTAGTGTACTCCCTCCTCCCCAAAAAGTATATAAAAAAAACTTACAAATCATAACGATCAGATTTCACTAAAAAAGTCTGATTCCAATCACAAAAAATCCAATTAAAAAAAAAAAATTATGATTTTTATCAACCCTGATTTCTGTGTTTTTAATGTTTTATGCTTTGTAGTTTTGTATTCTTTTGATTACTGGATGCCACATAGACACAGCATTTACTGTTTTATACTGAAGTTTGGTTGCCAATATTTCCTCTTAAGTTTTAATGAGTCCGCCCAACAATTTTCATATACCAGACAAGGGAAATTCCAAATATGAGTCGGCGTGTGCATAATGAAAACATTGATTTGCTGATGAAAATCGGCTTAATTGCAACTAGTTGCAACTGGGCACCTATTAATGTGTAATTTTGTTGTAGAAATTAAGTAGTGCCTAAAGTATAATCATTGCAGTTTTCTTAAGTTTAAGGTTTTAATATATTAAGCACCTTACTGAAACAAAACATCCAGATCTCTGCAGGAGCATAAGGACTGTAGCACTCACTCTACTTTGCAGTCCAAACCATACTGTAATGCTTCTTGTTGTTTTTTACTCTCCATATTGTCTTGTTTGATGTCGTAGCATTATTGCATTATAGTTCTGTTGTAATTTTTTTAGATTTTTGTCATGTTTCATTTGTTTCAGACCACAGTTATGCCAGTGACCAGAATAATGACCACAGTGGCAACTGTAACCTGTGCTACATCTATCACAAGTGTTGCAAAGCCTGCTACAGTTTTGTCTGCAGTAAGTTACAAAGACAGTAGCATTAGCATTTTGAAATTGCTTGATATCAACCGATGTAAATCAATTAATTTAACTTAAAGTTTTATACGACTAATCTTGTATGCCTTGTGCATTTGTGAATATTGGCGAGGCAGTTGGCAATGAAGACCCATACTATCTATATTAAGATTAAGCCATTGGCAAAGATCTGGAGCAAAAGTGTTGCTTAAAGTGGTCAGTTGTTGATTTATTTGAAATTTTTAGCTATTTTTCTTGAAAGTAAATTGCTACCACAAGTTTTAAAAACAATACAACTTTAGCGATTATTTTGTTGCTGTAATATGACTGTTTTTTTTTCAAATAATATTCACCTAATCACAAATGTGAGTCATATTGGTATGTAAAAACAACTGTGATGCACTGCTCTAAATAATTGTAATCTTCATCGTATGCTATTTCAATACTGTAAATTTTTTCTCAAAAAAATTTTTTTATTGAGTGTGTGTAGAATTCCAGGCCTCTTGAGCATCTTTTAGAAAAATATAATAAAACTGTGTATTCAACTTTTGAGGGTACTCTTAGACAAGGCACACGAATAGGATTTGTTTAGGGGGAGGCTTGAACCAAAATTATTTTGTTTGAAAAATGTCTTATGTAGTTAGGTGGCATGCTGAGTAAACTGGTGCCACTGAAGTGTATCACAAGTGGGGGGTCTGGGGGCAGAACACCCAGAAATCTTGGCGGTTTGGGCAATCATACTGGAATGATGGATAAGAAGCATTCGATTTTTTTTTTGTTCAGATTACCACTGTTGCAAAAACGGAAGTCACAGTTCCACCTCCAGCAACTGCCCCTACAATTCAATTGTCTAAGGTAGATTGTTTTGTTCATTTTTTACCAGCTTTGTTGTTGAATAGAAAGAAAATAAAATTAACAAATCAATTACGATATCATCTGCTAGAGTGGTTGGGTCGGTCGAGTGTCTGTTATAAAATGGCAGACTTGGGTTCGAATCCTGGTCTGATTCAAGTAAAACTTGGTATTCACAGCTTTCCTGTTTCAACATCAAAAAAGGCAGTGTCAAACCTTCATTGTGTATGTTGCCAGCTTGACTCAAGGCTGAAAGGTCTTATTGCTGTTTTCTGACCAAGACGACTGGAATATAATCGAAAATAATAATTAATACAGTGGGTTGTTTTTCAAATTTGTGACATTGCATATTTGTTGTTTCAGGAAGACAATTTAAATGTATCAAAGTGTCGAAATTTCTTGACAACTCTGATAAAGCTAGCTTCAAGTGGTGGCCAATCACCTGTAAGTATTTACAGTTTGGAGCTACATCTTGTTAAGCTGCATTTAAAGCAGAACTTTCTTCTAAACCTGAACAGTGGACACCAGCGCCACACTCTTAGGTTTTGAAATTAAAAACTTTAGAATCAGCTGGTTGGTTAAGGGGGCAAATTTCAGATTTTTCTCTGCCTATGTCAGGATTATGGTTATCTTGCATAGTTTGCAAAACAAGATCTTCAAAAGCTATGAAGTCTGGTTCAGTTTCTAGCCTTGGTATTACCACTGGCACGACGAGCAAGAAGGATTGATAATAATACCTGCTTTCACCCTCCTGTTGCATTCCATGCTTTACTTGAAAGTTTTAATCCATTAGTAGAAATTTGAAGATAAGTACTTTTAAAATTGAGTAATTGTCATTTTTAAACGAAAATCTGTAAAATATTGCCTACTGCTGGAGGTTTTTATGCGTCTGGACTACATTGTCCATGACAACTGACCGCCAACTAACTCCAGTGTTGGCAGTCAATTCGTTCGCGGTCAGTTTGCGGTGATCATTTGACTTGGTTCATGACTACATGTCCCCTTTTTCAAAATTCCTGCAACGCACTGGAGATTGTAATGCAGAAGAGAGTTAGTGTACCGCAATGAAATCTAGAGTTTCTTTGGCGTGCCACAGCCAAAAGAAAAGAAAGATGGAAAACTTTGGCTGTATTTGATTGCTTATGTTGTAGGAAACGGTTCAGAATGTGAAGGCTCTCGTACAAAACTTAATTGATGACAAAATTTCACCAGAAGAATTTACGAAACGACTCCAGGTTGAATTGAATTCTTCTCCACAGCCATATTTGGTTCCATTTTTAGAGGTCAGTCGAAAAAATCATTCGTATCTGCTATATTTATAAGCGTGTTATATTTGGTTACTCCGGTAGCTTAATTCTGAATATCAGGGTTGCCACATCCTGGAAAAGTTCTGGAAAGTCCTGGATTTTTTTGCTGTCCTGGAAAGTCCTTGAATTTTGTTTGTAAGTCCTGGAAAATGTTTATAGAGTTTTCCCGTGATTTTCCAGGACAGAATGTGAAGTTGTTTTTTTTTATAATAACTGGTACCTTGTAATTGTACAAAGCTATTTATTGTTGAAATAATTTGCATTGTGAAGTTGGTTTAAAAAGCTTTATTGTATTGTAAAAAGACAGAGCTTAGTTGTATGTGGTGCACAAACAAAAAATCGCTATCCTAGCCCTAACTCAACTCTAAATCTAACTCAAACTGCAACCCTAGCTCTAACCTAACAGTAATATGAGCCCCATTCCTCTGCTTTTTGCTTTCTTGTTCGTTTTAAGCAGTTCTTACTAGTTCTTACTGTTCATTTTAAGCAATCTTACTAGAGTGCAAATAAGCTCTTCCTCCAATTAGCCAAAATTTGCACTTTGCAATACAGTATGTATAAAGTATTGAATATTGGTAGGAAGAGTGAATTCATGGGCATTAATTTATTGCAATGTGATACTGTAGTAGCAGTAGCATAGCGGGCTATTGCTCTCCATTGGCCCATAGACCAAAATACGCAATAAGAAAAATACAACGTTTATCGCACTATAATTCTGAGGCAGATTTTTGCAGTAATATGGATAGTAAAGTAATTTAGAGTCACTTTTGGAACATGATTTTGGGAAGGGCTAGTATTGCTCAATAAGAAACCAGTCACAACTAACTAACTAACTAAAAATGGCTAAAAATAAACAATTAATTCGATCGCTTGATGCAAAATGCTTAATGTAGGCTTTGTAAGACAATTATAAGGGGTCTATTCAGTATTTAATTCTGTTAATTACCAATCAACTCTCTCAAATTTCGTTTCATTAGCCTCTCCTCCCAAATTATATGTTTATCTAGCGTTATAAAATACGGACGATTTGGATTAATTAATACTTGGGAGTTTTTTCAAAGGAGGTGCCTTTTTGCACTCTAGCATGCAAAATGAGCTCTGCTTTTAGAGAATAAGAGAGCAAAAGTGGGTGTTTATTTGCTCAAATACTCTTATTTCGTAAATTATTATCGTTAGCGGTTAGTTGAAGTTTATATTTTGAGTTTGGGTTAGGATTAGCGTTAGGGTTAGAGCTAGGGTTACAGTTTGGGTTTAGTTTAAGGTTGGGGTTAGGGCTTGGGTAGAGTTTTTTTGTTTGCACCCAGGCGTTCAAATAAGCTCTGTTTTTTTCAAATAGTAAAATTTTATAGTTCACTGTATGGAAATAAAGCTAGGACTGAAATTTTACTATTACCCATCACTAGAGCTCGACTGATATATCTATCGCTCGGCTGATATATTTTGCCCGATATCAGTGCCAAGCCGGTATATCGTATCGGCTATCTACCGCTGATAAAATATCGGCTTAGCGCAATTTCCTTAAACTGTATATTTTTTTAGAGCAAGCACAAGTGTTCTTGCGTTGATTATGACTTGTGTTTGCAATAATCTTTCTTTGGAGGAGGATTAGTGAAGCTTTTCGTGTCTATGAGTTATATATTGGTATCGGCCTAAAAAAGTCATATCAATCGAGCTCTATCTTTCACCCACATCCTGTAACCCATTTGTGCAACCAGTTTAATCATGTTTTTGCAGTGCTAATTTCTATGCCACGTTTTAAAAGCAATAATTTTTTTCCAAACTAGGTCTAAAATTAAGTTATTATTGAAAAAAAATTGCAAAATTTTCGAATGCTGGGGGCTTTGCCCCCAGACTCCCAATGGCTTACGGCGGCTGGGGGTTGCCCCCTCACCAAAAACCACAACCCTCTCGTTGCAAATTTTTGGCTTTGCACCTGGATAGTGGTCAGTACTAGGAATGCAAATGCGTTACATCAAAATTTTTCGTCAATCGCAAGTACAAAAGAGTAGGTGCATGAGAGTAATAGTCAAAATTAAATTTTAAGTCCTGTAAAAAAAATCTTAAACAGTCCTGGAAAATGACCTAAAAAAGTCCTGGAAAGTCCTGGAATTTGATTTTGCAGTTTCTGTGGCAACCCTGGAATATGAACATACTAAATTCCAAAATGCAGTTTTAGAAAGTTTTGAACATTGCTTGTTCAGGAATATTGATTGAGTAGCTTACTTCACAACTCGAGTTTAGTGGCATCTGAGTTTTAGGTGAACATGTTCACATTCATGTACATACAAAAAAATTTACTTCTTATTGCTCGGTATGTACCTTTGTATTTCGAGATACGCGAATATTGAAAATGCTCTTAAGCTTTTTTTGTAAAGATTTTGTGTAATGTTAAATTAATTTGAACGTCTGCTACTGAAACGGTAGGCTCGGGTTCGATTCCTGGTCGGGTCAAATCAAAAACTAGAAAAATTGGTTTTACAACTTCTCTGCTTGACGTTCAGAAATCGTAAAGGACAGTTTGAAGCTTCCATCGTGTGTGGTAGACAGGTGGGCTGGTGGCAGCTTGACTCGAAAATCGAAATGGTCCTTTCACTGTCACTTAGCCTACGCAACTTCTTGAATAAAAATGTTATTACAATAATTTATACTATTCATCAATTTTTTACTTGAAACTTTAGCCGTTATGTTTTAACTTTTAATTTTTAGTTTTGTACTTGGAAGTAATTGATGTATTATTCGACCTCTCGACGTAAAAGTTTTGTTTTCAGTCCAGCTCTTATTTCATTTTTATTTTGCAGAAAAGTTTACCGTTATTGCGCCTTACTATGATGCAACAAAGTCCTGGCGGTCACGTGCCAGTCTCAGTCGCTCAAGCTGCCCTCCGAGTGTCCTCTATCGGAGGCGGAGCCGAACAAAGCAAAGCGCCCGCTTCCCCTCGTCCTAAAACACCCGCCAAGGCCCAAAAATCTTCCACAAAAAACTTAAAAGTATGTGTTCTATTTCTGCTCTTTAAATTGACGGGCTGCTAAGTGTACTTCTTGTACTGTATCGTATTAAATGTGAAGTCTTATTAATGAAACTATGACATTACCAACTAGAAAGCTTGCTTCAGCTTGGAACGAACCTCATGTTTTTGACTTCTATTTCAGGTTTGAAACTTCGACTAGTATTAATGATTTATAAGATAAAAGAATTAAAGTACCTAGCAGCATGCATATTTTACGAAATTTCTTGAAACTACGTTTTAAAACGGCAATTGCATGATTGTTCAGTTGATCGAGTTGTTCTTGTCGTCATGAATTTCGATTTAACAGAACAAGAGTGTTTACATGTGAACTGTTAGACAATTTAAGTTATTTCAGCTCAAATGAGTTATTGAGCCCAAATGAAATTGTAATCCATTTGTTGATGTTTACTTGGTCAAGTTTAATGTTTCAGTAACAATAGCAATTAAAAGCTGTATTCCTTTCTTCCTGAAGCTCATTATCAAATCTCTTGGTGGTACTTTCGATTTGTACAGCGATATACGAGTTGAAAAGTGCGTTTTGCCAACATATTACGTATTTGCTATACACGGCCTCAAAAGTTGCTGGCGCTGCCGACCTAGAAATTAAACTTCAAACCACTCGTTTCAAAAACAACGCTTTGCCACGTTCAATTTCATTTTGAAATCATTTTTGTAGAATAACATCCCAGAAATCCGACTACCACGCGTGTCTATGGATTCGACGTTAAAGCATCCATCACTCCAAACTCCTCCTCCAGAAAACCAGGTGGTTTTTCAACAACCCCCACATCCTTCAACTGTGTCAGGGTCTCGCAACCTCCCTGGCACGCCAATAAGACATCCCATTGGTGTCCCTGCATCCAGAATACAAAGGTGGAATGCAGCGTCGTCTGCCGGAGGCAGCTCTTTCAAGTGAGAAATTTGGTTATCGATCTACAAGCAAATACACTTAGCTCTCGACTGGATGCCTACTGATTAGAGGACTTTTTTTCCCATTGCTATTGTAATAACATCCTTATTTCACCAAGTTGCCTCGGCGAAGGAACCTTTTGGTCTTCTAATCAAGCTGCCACCTGTCTACCACACTCGGTGTAAACTTCACACTGTCTCTTTTTTAATGCTGAAGGTCAAGCAGGGAAGCTTTTAATACCAACTTTTATAGCCTTGATTTGACCCGACCAGGAATCGTACCCGGGGCTACCTTTTCAATTGCAGACATTTTGTCCAGTCGACCACTGGTGGGTTAAATTGTAATGTGCTTTTAAATTAAGTAGTCAAATTTATATTGTTAGTGCTATTTCGATAAGCGAGTATATCGATTTCGATGCATACTAAAAGTACAAGCACATGCTATAGGCTACTGTTTTACGAAAACTTAGCTTTCAACAATCCATTTATCCGAGACGTAGTTGCAACAGATTTGGAAAAAGCACAATTCTTTGACAGTGTTACCAGCTTAATTCTAATTGTTAGAAAATTGACCGTGTCAAACAATTTTTTTTCAATGTTTAATAAATTAATACCTCCTCCCGGTGACTGGCCCAGTTGATCGAGCAAAATCGTCTTTAGAGTGGGAGGTTCAAACTTTGAGCCTTTCAAATTGGACATACTGTTGCCAGCGGCTCGCCACTGCTGCGATGTTTCTTCGAAAAAATTTGTGTTGCCCACAAGCGTAACGACTCGAAGATGGGCTCTGCAAACTCATTACACGTAATACAACGAGTATAAATGGAGAATAGATTTCTCTTTTATACTAGTTGAATTTGCACCATTGTAGTTTGCTGATTAACTGGTTAATTGTTTGGATTTTAAAGCTTGATTGTATGACCGTGGTCAGTTCGAGTCAAAGCATTGTTGATATAATTGCTTGCCTAGTAGGGCATTTGAAATTGAAGCACTGCACCGGTGATGATGTGCGCTGCTCTGGCAGAAAATACGGCAACCAATCTATAAAATGAAAAAATTTGATGATTTGGGGGGCTAGTAAAGAATATTTGTTTTAAATTTCTCACATTGCAATTTGAAAACTGGATGTAACAACAATAAATATTGTGATTGAATTTGCGTAAAACTTAAATGTACGTTTTACAGGGACGACGAAGACATTAACGACGTTGCATCGATGGCTGGTGTTAACTTATCAGAAGAAAGCGCCCGCATCCTAGCTACAAACTCGGAGTTAGTGGGAACACAGACGCGCTCCTGTTCCGATCTTCCTATTCTAAACACGGCTGTATTACAGAGAAAGATGTCTTCCGTTGGTAAGTCTGGTGGCGTTAGTGAAAAATTTTTAGCCCTAAAGTCGACCGCACGAAGTTTTTGTCGATTTTGTTGAGACTAGAGGGTCAACACTCAACAATGACAAATATTGCACACGTTTATGAAGTCTTCGACAATTCATCAGACACGATTTTGCATCAATTTTCCAAGTTTTTGATAGCTTAATATCATTAATTGACCCTCTAAGGTGCGGTCTACACCAGTGCTTGTCAACCTTTTTCGAAATCGTACACACTTTCAACTATTACTTAGAAGCTTGTACACCGCGGTCTTCACAACACAATACCCTGAAATTGCATCAATGTTAATGGAAAAAAATAAAACACCAGTAAAGGAAAGTATTTATTTATACCAATAGGTCGTTTCAACAACCATTCAATGCAAACTTTGCTGTTGAATTTCATCAGCTAGTTGTGAAAAGTGAGGTCTTGTTTCAAGTGCTCCTCGCATCAACGTATCAAGATCTTTGATTGTGTTTCTTTTTGATTTAATTTTAACTAGAGTGGAAAATCCTTGCACGTAAAGGTATGCTGTAATGGCGTGAGAAGTGTCAATCAGAGCTGTAAATTGGCCGACTAGTTCAGGCCCGGCCCGAACCGAAAACTAACTTGAAGCCCAAATCGTGCTCGAAAAAAAACGAAAGTTAAGTTAGGTCTGAAAAATTTAGCGATGTTGCCCAATTATTTTGATTATATTTTTGGGTACCTAAGACAAGAAGCATGTCTCAGGCCCGAATTAAGCCGGATATTTTGTCAACTTTAGGCCCGAACTCGACGTGAAAAGCGCGGCTCGACTTATAGCTCTGGTGTCAATGCACCACAGCACCTACAATCAGCTTAAATTGTCTCTGTGGTCACTCGTGCATGGAGACCCTCTTAGCAGTAAAGTTACTCAAGTACAATCTGGTCAGAATCATAGTTCTGTTATGTATAATGATACAGTGACACCTGGTATGAAAATAAATTCCCTGTTTGGTTTTATGGTATGTTGTACACCCTATTATAGTGGTACACCCTTTAAAAATTTTGGTACACCCTAGGGGGGTTCACGACAACTGATCGCGAACAACGCCGTTTGGCTGAGAAGGGCGATCCTAAACATATTTTTACTATCCCCAGAGCCATCTTGCCCAAACCCTCACTTTGTGACGAAATCACTGTAACGAAACCGTTAGTTCGCGGTCAGTTGACTTGGCTCGACCCTAGGGTGTACTATACACCCGGTTGAAAATCTCTGGTCTACACTGTGCGTGAAATCGTGATCGTATGAGAGCGTAACCTTAGTTGCTTTTCTTAGCCAACTGGCAACTTGTTCATGGGTAAGGCGGTACGGAATTTCTGTTTAAAATGGATTAAAACACGCTCACGATTTTACGCTAAGTGTTGACCGGGTGTAAAGCCCGATCAGAGTCTACACTGCGAAAAGTGGTGAGCGTAAGGGCATATGTTTAGTCTATTTTGATTAAAAATTCAATCAGCCCAGTGCATCATCTTTTGAGAACAAAATTAGTTAAAAATATCAAAAATACTCTACCATATAAACCAAATCCTATTTGTGCCCATGTTTTATCCGCCACCCAGCGACGTAAGTGGTAAGACTGTAAGGCGACCGATGGGTGCCCATTGGCGGTGACCTCTTTTTATTCCCAGATTCTCCAGCTCAATTTAGGTTCTGTGGTGTAGCATTTCGCTTCACCGTGCTCTCGTTCACGAAAAAAGAGCAGGTTACCATATTCGTGTAATGGTTTTGCTGTATTTACGCTAGTTATTGGCGTCTGTTGAAAATCTTTGGCACACAAATTTACGATATATTTTTCAATGAAGTAGCCCGAAAAACAAGTTTATTTGGCATACTGAAAACGAGTTTGCTTTGTTTTTAGCATCGCGAAATCCTCACATTCAGCATATTCATGCCGATGCGGTTAAGCTTCTGGCATGCGCTGCCGAATGGCGGCTTAAAGACCTCCTTAGCAAGTTATCTTTGGTGGTGTGTCATCGGATGGTGAACTACAAGGTACAAAAAGCATAAGATTCGAGAAATGTAGCTATGAAAGTTTTTTTTGTCATGATGGACAAGCAAGTAGCATCAGTAGTTTTTTGGCACTACGTAGTTTATATTTTTTATTAGTTTGTGCATCGGTTTTGGCGGATGATTGTTCTATGATAATTGGGATGAAAAATAAAAAGTTGTTTCAATGCACCAACATGCCTAGCGAAATTTTTTTAATTGTTTCTTTGGAGAAACATGAGACTGATCACTTTTTTTTTGAGGGTGGAGGTCGCTCTTGCTCGTGCCTGTAGTTTCTTTAGAACGTTGTCCAAAAGACGGTAAGATTTGAATACTTTAACTTAGTAAAAGTACTATGTGTCCAATTTTAGTCATGTTTATTCACAATTTTTCAAAACTGCATTAACTTTTTAAGATTGGTTTATGATTACATCAATATCGATGTTTAGGAGGTAGATCATTACAAAGCTGTAGATGACGTTAAAACGCAGTTAAAATTCCTTCAAGAATTGGATCAAATAGAAAAGAAGAAACACGAAGAAGCGGAACGAGACATCCTCATGAGAGCTATGAAGGTTACCATGATCATTCATACAAAAATAACCCAGTTTTCATTGTTGAAGCCATATACGGATATTACTGTGGTTTATTGATATAGCGTGAAATGCATAGCCTTAAACTTCACTACGATTTTACAGCTTTCTCAATAGACCCTTGGTAAATTTTACCCGCTTTAAGTTTCGTTGTTATCGATGGTCTGTTTGTAAAGTATTCGTTAACAAAGCAAATCTTTTTGTAAATAAAAATTTGGAAGTAAATGGTTTTTTGATATTTTATTATGGTTTTTAGCAACTTTTTGTCAGAAACAACAGAAATTCAAATGAGCTTTTTAAACCACCGTCTTAGCAAATTTTAAGAACGATAGATTATCTCTACATTTCCTTTCTTGCCGACACTTAAAATGAGTTTTTTTACTGCCGTTCTTTGGTCAAAGATTTATAGTGAAATATGACACAACGTACACAAGTATTTTAACCAATAGATAATAAGGCGGATTGCTGCATTTAGTTCTTGTAGTCACACCTTTAATCGATCTGGGGCATCGTTAAACAACGTTTTTTAAGAGTTACGACAGCGTAAATTTAGCTCGATTCAAAGAGATTACGACGTCGTAATCTAGCGATGTGTTGCATATAATAACTCCCCCGTACTTGTCTACGAAGCAGGACATCCTTACGCGACCGACCTGACGCGAGCCTTTTCACCCGGGAATTCTGACGCCATGGACATCCTGACTTTAGAGTTAGGGCGTCAGGATGTCCCTGGCCTCAAGAATCCGGAGTGAATTTTCTCGCGTCAGGTCGGTCACGTCAGGATGTCGCGGACCCCTTGTCTAGGACAGTGCTCCGCAATCTTTTTTAACTTGCGGCACTCTTATAAAACTTGCTAAATTCGGCGGCACATCACAACAAACAATATTGGTAAAAATGCAAAAAACAATATGGATATATTCTTGAACATCAATGAGAAATTTGTGGCTGTTTCAATGAGCACAGTTGTTCTGTATTTGGCTCAATACGTGAAAGAGCAACTCGCCATATTTTCGTTGCCCAAAAAGGGGGCATCTCCGAAAATTAATCGCAAGCTGACCAAACCTGCAGAAAAAACCTTGACGTTTTTTTTTTCCGGAGATCACTTCAAGAAGCGTAGAAATTGGTGGTTTCTCGGACTGGAGACCTTTTTTGTTTTAACGTTCAGATTTGCAAAAAGATAAAGAACATTTTTGTTAGTTTGCTAGAAAAATTACAAATACTCTGCGGCACACCGGTTGCGGAGCACTGGTCTAGGAGATCTCAGGATCTGTCTTAAGGAGATTTCTAGCGTTTGGCGGAGATGCATTATCTGTACTGATGCTATCGAATGCAAATTGAGACGCGAAACAAATCTTTTTTAGAGTCGATCCAAAAACGACAACCCTGAGCACTTACGATTAAAAGAGCGAGCGAAGGAAATGCAACAGCAAGAGTTGGAAAAATGCAAATTCGAAACGCCGACGAAACAGCGAGAAATGCAATCGGTCCCCGGAAGAAAAAAGCGCGTCTAGACTCGCCGCATTCTTCTGGAGGATTTCTAGAGGTAGTCTATGCTGTATATTCGAATTCTGCCTTTTTGTATGTATGCTGCTCTATTGCTCCACTGAAATCGCAGAATGACACCAACAAGTTCTGGGAACCCATCAATAATAGGTCCACGACAACTGACCACAAAGCAACTGACTGCCAACTAACCCTAGTGTGTTGACGGTCAGTGGATTTGGTTGGTCAGTAGCAATCGCCTTATGCTGCTTTCGAAGGTTAGCTATTTTTGAGAACATGATATCTACCACAGATTGAACAACGAATACAAAATATGATTTTTGTGATAGCAGGATAAGTATGGAACTAAAGCAACAACAATCTTTCCAGTTCACTGGAAATATTGAATGAGCTAGATAGTAAAAAGATACGTTATTTCTCACGTTCAACACGTTTTTTTGTTCCCAATCAGCAAAAAAAGTTGATGAATTCACTTTTACCAGCCACAGTTGTTTGGTAGCTACTGAGATGTTGCCGTTTATACGATAGTACAGTCAACCCCCATTAATCGGACACGATTTTCAGTGAATAATGTTTGATTAGTGAGGTAGTCAGATTAACGAGTTGGCCTACTTTGTGGTTGGTAATGTCGGTACGTCAATCACGCAACGCTGCTCTGCGCTTGCGTGGCTTTGGTTAGCGCAGTTAACTATTATGGACAGGTAATTATAGACAACGCAACTGCAAAATACGTCACAAAAGTTGTTTTATCTATTGTGTTATAAGAGTTGCGCAATACTTGTAATTATTTCCAATTATTTGGGAATGCACTCTTGGGCAAACGCTGCGCTGTAATTATGTTCGATTAACGGGAAATTATTTAATGCGTTTTGAACTTTTGTTCCTAGAATTTCGCTGTCATAGTCAGATAGCGAGGTTGTCCGATTATAGAGGTAAAACACAGCATCCTGCAATGTAGGAATTCCGTTCCTTGACAGTTTGTGTACGATGGCGAGGGTGTCTTGATTAAAGGAAGTCCGATTAACGGGAGTTGACTGTAACTCACGAACTATTGGTAAACAATATCTCTGTTATTGATGCATTTGTCTTCCACGAGATATCGACGGAGGTGCTTACCTTTTGGACGAATCCGCATTTCACACCTGCTGTGAATTAAACATTTTCCAAGTTTTCCGGTTTTTGCTACTTGTTCAAAGCCACCGAGAAGAGATATCATCGTAAAGCACCTTATTCAAGGGCGAAACTACGTAACCAGAGTGTGGGTTAAACCCAGATCATGCGATCAGGGTCGTCGCAAAACCGATGTATATTGTGTAATATAGATTAGGAACAATTTATTTGATCAAACTGCGACAAAAATGCGAGACTTCGAGTTGTAAAAACGACGCTACAAAGTATGGTTGTTACCCAACCCCTTTCGAGGGAGGGGGGCGCGTTGGAACTCCGTGGAGACCTAACAGTTGGCCCACACCCCGTGGTCTGGACCGAAAGGTCGATAGAGGCAGGACAAAGTACATTCAAGAAGGAGATGATTACTTTAGTGTCCAGTCCACGGGTGCTGCAAAAAGAGTTTCTTCTGATTGACCCTGTGTAGATATGACAATAGTAAGAGGCTGTAACCAACACGATATACAATTATACATACAACCATACTTGTATACATACAACCAAACTTCAATAAAATACCTAATGACAAAACTAGGAAAAACTGGTTATGCATTTTTTGACTTTCACTTTTTCAATAAAGTTTTCTTTTTCAGAACCACATGGGAGGTCCTTCACGAAATCCTGTAAGTTCATATTATGATAGTTTCTACTTCAGGCTCGCTGAAAGAGATACAGCGCGCATAGCGTAATGACTACGAACAAAAAATTCTTTATCAAACTTGAGCTTTCCACCTCAGCTTTTTCCGAAATGGTACAGTTCTAAGTCTTGAATGAAAGTTTGCCAACCACTTTGTATCTTTTCGTCGGCAGCATTTGATGTAATGTTTCAATATTGCAGTCGTAAGTGATGATACATACCACGTGGACTGCTAGCAAAATCAATGGGAATATCTGAAGTTAGAAAGTTTGTTCGTTCCAGGGACATTCTACTTCAAACACGGCGCAAGAACTTTCCTGAGTTTGATTTTTATTGGCAACCCTGACGTAGATAACTTTGGTGACGCTATTCCTGTTCTCTTTTAAGGCAACGCCGTAATTTGGCTACTGCTTTGAGCCGTTTCGTTACGCATTATAATAAGTTTGATTTTGTCAGCAGAGCAGATCCGATCCGAGTTTGAAAAAAGAGAAGACTACACGTACATTTGTGCAATGTACAGTGTATACTGTAAAGAGTAGTTAAGCGATCTTGGTAAAAATTACGTTTCAGTCCAAATAATATAGCCCAGCAGTAAGGCTATTAGTTACTAAGCTACCGACTCATACCTGATAATAAAATAACCAGTAGCAGGGTAGGCCTATCGTATTTGCTTATTTTGAAATCATACGAGAAAGAGAAAACAACATCGGTTGACAACTATATCGACAATTGTCGATATACTTGTCAACCGACATCGTTTTCTCTTTCTCATTTGAATCGCTATAGTTCTCCGGCCGGAGGTGTGATATCTCTGGTACCCTTGTGGTTCCCGTGGTGGTTTTATATTTTGAGATCCCTAGAATAGCCTTTTTCCAACCAACAAAATAACCAACCATTACCAGAGTAGGCCTATCCCATTTACTTATTTTGTGATCCCTATACTATACTTTTCCAACCAAGTTGCAAACAATGGCCTTCTAGCCTTACTTTTGCCAATAGTTTAATTTTATTCGAAAGCGCTTGGCTACTGCACAGTGTACACTTAACAAGTGTACAGATTACTTTTTTTTTTCCAATGCGGATCTATTTTGCGGACAAGATCAAACTTATTATGGTGCGCTGCATAACGGGTCAGTAGCCTAATTGCGGTGTTCACGTTGGAATTAGCATAGAGCTAGATGGCGTCGCCAATGCTTTCAACCTCAGGGTTCCCAACAAAAAATCAAAATTATGGAGACTCTCTACCTCGTCTTAGAAGCAGGGATCTGGAAGCGACAATTTTTGAATCGCTTCCGCTTCCACCACTTGGTGACGTAATTTTTGCTTAAAGCTTTTTATCTTAAAATTTTTACGGCAAAATTTTTTTCCAGATATGCCAAAATTAGACGGTTTATTTTATCATCTTAGAAATATTATTTGAAACCAAAATGTTATTGGTTTGTCATCGCAAGGATCTAAGCACCGGCGTAGCCTGGAATTTGGATTGGGTTCGGCCCAAAATCAAAAAGTCCAATCACATGGTGATGTGCTAAAATAGCAGCGATTGCTTATTGGGGTCTAGGGACGGGCTTCCAAGCACTCTGGATAGTAATGTTTTAATCGCATCTGTTAAAGTGTAATTCTTTTCTTGGCTATAAGTTGTTAGCCAAAAATCGCAGAATTTTTTAAGGGGCTTGTCTCCAAATTTCTGCTTAGTAATGTGTATTTTTAAGATTGCTAAATAACAAATACTGCTAGATTTTGTAATTATGGGAATATAATCCTTATTGATATGGCAATGATATTCAGCCATAAGACTCCGACATGCATTATAAAGCATCATGTTACAAAGTTCTATAATATTATACTTTTGTTTTAGAGAAGTTTTATCTTCTCTGTTTACTTTTTCGAGAATAAATATATTGTCTCAGTGGAAAAATTAAATGCTGGAACTGGAAACTTTGTTGATGTTAATCAGTGAATGCTATGTTATATCGATACATCCCCTAGATTTAAAAAAAATGTGTGAAACCCTCTAAAATTTTAAGAAAACCTTCAACACCTTGGGATTAAAACAATGAATTTTTAAACTTTTTGATTGGAAAGCGAGTTATTTGCCTGCATGGCTCATCTTTGAATTGATATGGGTGGGGGTTGGCGCCATATCTAGTAAACCACAAATCTTTAATAAGGTTTCTTTGCAAATGCTGGTTTAATGAACTATAAATTTTGTCATATATTTTACAAAAACCGCACCACATGCAAGTTTTTGACGTTTGATATGAAAGGCCAAAGTGGAAGCGGTACCCTTTTACCGCTTCCACGAAAATTTACGCTTCCACATCCCTGGTTAGAAGGTAGAATATCTCTGGAACAGCTGGTTCAAGAAGGATGGTGTCAACGCCAGACTAATCTTATACGATTGGTTCCCAACTCTGGATATCCTCATTGATTTTCCTGCCATCCTCGTTTAGGGTAGTTTATTTTCGAAAGCTGGAAGAGAATGCCTGCATGCTGGAATGCATTTAGTCCAATGTTTATCGTAAATAATTTGATTGAGCGATAATCTTCTTTTTGTGTTCAGTTGAAGCCCACACTTTTGCTTGTTTGGACTTGAAAAACTGTCACGATTGAATCCAATAAATTGTTGTTTTTGTTAGATACGTTCTCGAGTGAAGCGGGTCAATTTGCGTGACTTGATTTTCGTCCTCGAGCAGGAACGAGATGCTTGCAAAGCTCCGGCTCTCTACAAGTCGTATTTGAAATAACCCAAAAGAATTTGAAGCCGGAGTTTCAAAGCATTTTGATCACGTACCAAGATCGTTGCAATCCGAGGGTTGATTTGCACGTTGCGGTTTGGCTCTTGAACTATATGTATGGCAAAGTCGTTGTCAGTTCAGTACATTAACCGTATTCGCGATTAGCTGCGCACTGACGCGACGCGTTCGGACGACGTGCGCCCTACTGTACTACATCATGCACTTCTGCGTCACGTACGAAATAAAAACGCTTTCGCGTGCTTTTTATTCGCTTTCTTGCTAGTACCCCCCTAAAATTCGTTTATTCGTTCAATGTTATTGGTCAACTAAATTGCGTTTGGGCAAAGTTTGTGCGTTTAGATAGGACGCGACGCATGCGAATCCAAATGAGATACGATTGGAGTGTGCGATATTGGCGCTCATCAGTAAATAAAATGGATCGCGTTGTTGCTTTGCGTCCTATGTAAACGTGTTTCTTATGGTTGGTAAGTCGGAGGCTCGAGTAGAACCTATTATTAAAAATAAATAAATGAATTTAAAAAAAGTTGTTTCATTGCCTTAGTATTGTCGTAGTTTTGAGTGTGATGAGAGTAGACGGGAGCTCCCTAGTGGAGCAATCTCTCTGTAACAGAAACTGGAAATGTAACTGTAGAAAACGTCAAAAGATCGATCTTCTGGAAGGGGTGGAAGATGTCAGAAGTTGGGGTAAATAAGGTGAAGAGCTGTTGGTCGTGTTTGTACTGCACGTACTCGTAGCAACGATTAGCCCTCCTCCGCCTCCATACCCCATAGACGTGAATAGGTCTTTTCGTAAAGAACACCAAAAGAGACTAATTGCGGCCATTCTTTGTAGAAGATGAAGCGGAAGACAATGCGACTGTTTCTGATACATAGATTCAGTTTCGTGATGGACTTGTAAACAGGAATTCGGGTTAAAAGAACCCTAATTCTAACTTAATTTTCTCTTCGAGTTCATCTTCCTAAAGCACAACTTAACTTAAAACACTTAGTTGTTTATTCGACCCATCAAAAAATCACGGCACGTCCTTACATAGAGCTATAATTCGTCCTCTTTTGAGAGGATTTGTCTTCTTTAACAAAAAGATTGGTCCTCCGAGGTCACTCAAAAATAGCCAAATATCCGCTTTTTTTTACCGTTTAGTTTTTTATATTATACTGCTCTATTGCAAAACCGTATAGGCGTACACCCCATTTACCGATCAGTGGTCGAGTGGATGAAATGTGTGCTACCGAAACCGTAGACTCCGGTTCGACTTCCAATTGGGTCAAACCAAAGACTAAAAAATTGGTATTCACAGCTTCTGCGCTTGACGTTCAGCTGTTAAAGGGACAGTGTGAAGCCTTCACCGTGAGTGGTAGACAGGTGGCAGCTTGACTTGGAAGACCGAAAGGTCCCTTAGCTGTCTCCTGGCCAAGGCGACTAGATGAATGAAATGTAATTACATGTGATTGATGCATTGTCATCCTACTTTCAGGAGAAGGCGACGGTGGTGCTAACTTTTGGACGAATCCGCACCCGCTTAGGAGTTGACCATTTTTCAGGTTGATGTTTGATTTCTTGTCACATAAATTTGCTGCTTATTCAAAGCCATTAAGCAAAGATAATCATCGTAAAGCGTCTTATCCTAGGACGCAACAACGTAAACAGGGTGCGAGTTTAACCCAAGATCATGCGGTCGTTGTAAAAATGATGCCTTTACCCTCTCGGCCACGATGGGTTCCTTTTTCTTTCTTCATTGCCCGTTTTTCCGTGAGGGTTGGGAGGGCAGCTGCAGCTCGAGATTAAGCCGCCACGCTTCACGGTCTTCCATCATTTTGCTTGGGTGAAGTCCCAAGCGATTCCATCCCAGATCCTTAATGTAATTGGTCCATCTAGTTCTAGGTCGTCCAACTGGTCTTTTCACATTTGCTTTGGCAAGTAAAGCTTGTTTGAGGAGTCTTTCCTGAGGCATTCTGCTTACACGACCAAACCATCTAAGCTGAGATCTTTCAATTCGGAGAAGCAACGGCTCAATGTTTAGAAATTTTCGAATCTATGAGCTACGCATCTTGTTGAATAGTGCAACTCCTTCGATTCTTCGTAAAAACCTCATTTCGGACGCTTGCACTTGTGATCGCACTCTTTCGGTCATTACCCAAGATTCATGATCATAGGTGAGAATACAAAAACTTGTTTTGAAAATTGAGAGCTTTGCCTTTTTCGACTATTTAGTTTTTCGTCTTGCATTCCGTCACTCGTGAATGCACCCCTAAGACACTCGAACTTCTTTATCTGCTTCAGTGTCGTTCCAATCACTTCCAACGAGCACTAATTAGGCTTCTTGAAAGGTGGAGTACCTTAATATTTTGCCGTGCTTATTTTTATTCCGGCAGTGTCACATGCATCTGCAAAGCTGTTTAGTGCAAGCTGGAGGACAGATTCTGTGGAAGAAAACAGAACCAAATCTTCTGCGAATAGCAGACGATTGATTTTGCAGTTTCCAATTATGGCACACTCAGCAGCTTGACTGCATCTATCGATCCAATTCATGTAAACAATGAAAAGGAGAGGTGACAAAACGCACCCTTGCTGCAGTTCAACGCCCACGTGGAACGGCCTTGAATGCTTGTCATTTATCCGAACACAAACCTCCGGTCGGCAGTAGCATCACTTAATGGCGCATAACAACTGACCACCAACGCCATATTTATTTATCCCGCGGAACTCGGTCTTGTGCTTTTTCAAGATCGACAAAGCATGCAACAAAATCTTTGCCATATTCCCAAGATTTCTCGAAGATTTGCTACAGAGTGAAGATCTGGTCAGTGTGCAGCGATACGGACGAAAACCGCACTGGGCATCCTCCAGTTTTGATTCCACTATTTCACTGCATTTCCTTTCAAGGCATTTGGCATATGCTTTCTCTGGCAAACTAAGGAGTGATATCCCTCTGTAGTTCGTACATTGCTTGCGATCTCCTTTCTTGAAAATCGGAATAACCACATTTGTTTGCCAATCTCTATGGGAGTTTTGCCATACTTCCACGCAACTTACACACTCGCATCAACCAGAGAATTCCATCTCCAGTCAGGCATTTCAACATCTCGGGTTTGATTTCATTGTAGCGTCAGATTCCAACGTAGCCACAAGCAGAGCCTCCGAGAGGGGGGGACAATGAACCCGGGGCCCATGGGCTTCAGGGGGACCCATCATGGGGCCGTTGGCTTCAGGGGGCCCAGCAGAGGCCCCATGGGCTTCACAGGGGGCCCATCAAAAAAAATTTTTTTTTGGAGATCACCTAATATCGATCGGAAAAACCGTTAGAATTTCGATGAAGACCTTTTTTTTTTCTGGAGATCACCTAATTTCGATCGGAAAAACCGTTAGAATTTCGGTGAAGACTTTTTTTTTCTTTTTTTTGAGATCACATCATATTTCGGACAAAACTGCGGCATTTACTCCGTCTGTTTTGGAGTTCACAAAACCGAAAATCCGTCATATTTGAGCTGGTACCGAACCCACGTTCGGCTCTCGGCTCCCCTGGCCACAAGTTCAAAGTTTAATCGGATCAATTGTTTATTAAGTTAACCCGGAGAGTAGCTCGATAGGTTGTTCAACCGAGCTAGTCGACCGCATTGGGACGCGTCCCTTGGACACGGATATTACATCATCTTCACCACTGGCATTTCCAGATTATATCCCTTTAATTGCCGTAGCCTCTTCTGCTGCAGGGAAAATTTCTTTCCCTAAATGTGTGATTTCTTGTGTGTCACGAGATGATGCCTTTGCAGGATTCAAAGGATCTTTAAAGTATTTCCTCCATCGTGAAAGGATTTCATTCTCATCCATGAGAATGTTACCTGCAGAATCCTTGATGGAGTAAGTGACACTCGATTAGCGGTTGAGTGGATAGAGCGTCTGCTACAGAAGCAGTAGACTCGGGTTTGGTTCCCGGTTGGGTCAAACCAAAGACTATAATAATTGATATTTACTGCTTCCCTGCTCCACGTTCAGCGCTTAAAGGGACTGTGTTAAGCCTCCACCGCGTGTGGTAGACAAGTGGGAAGGTTGCAGCCTGACTCGAAGACCGCTAAGCAGGGCTGTAGGTCTCGAGACCAGTCTCGGTCTCGAGACCAATTTTTGTGGTCTCGGTCTTGGTCTCGGCTTTTTTGTGTCGGTGTCGGTCTTGGTCTCGAACCTTGGTAGTCTCGGTCTCGTAGCTTAAAATTGGTCTCGAGACCGGGTAAGTTTTGTTAGTAAACTAAAATAGTTTCAAAAGAGGCTAATGCCGCCTTTAGATTATGTAGATTAGACAACTAGATTTCGCACCTATTTACACATGAGAAAAGAAGTCGCTTACATATAGCGGTTTTGATGATAAGAAAGAAACCAAATTCCAGCAAGCAAGCATTTTCGTTAGTGGTTTTGTCTCTGGGACAAATCAATAAAAGCAATTAAACCATTAAGAGCGCCATGATAACATAACGAGAAAATTCATTTATAACAAATTGTTCGAATGACAAGTTAGAATTTTCTCGGTTCTATAGTAAACAGCAGTAAGACAAGTTATTAGTAGTTTTTGTTAAACGAAAGACAGTTTTAAGGTAAGTGACACAGAACATCTCAACATCAGTAAGAATTTATTGAAACTAAAATATATTGAAGAAATTTATTCACTTCCGTTGACAATCTAAATTTCGAGGGTGAGAATTTAAAGTCTGTAAACGAAGCACTGTTTGATAAGTTACAAATACTTGGAGAGAATAGTTAAGAGCTATGATAAACCCAGATAAAGAACAATGGAAATGAAACCCACGTTATACCATACTTTAGAGGACAGATAGATAGCGGAGTCGGAGTGCACCATTTTTGAGATGGCTTGAGCTAGTTTTTTTTAAATGAGTTAAGGTTTCAAATAGCTATAAATATTATGACCTTCAAGTGCAGTAATTTTTCGACTTGTTTTTACTGTTCACTCTTACGTTTTCACGATATATTTGTGTTCGACCAAATACCGTACCGTACTCTAATTATTTATACCAACACTATTAACTTATTATCTTCTATCGTTGTTTAGCAAAATCAGAGCAAAAGAGATTATTTGAGCAGTTTTCGATTTGATCTGTAAAAGTTGTAAAAACAAAAACTTAAGGAATGTCAATATTGAATTTTCTTTAAAAAGTAAATAGCTAAATAATAATTTTTTTGAAGTTATGTATAGTTACAATACTGTAGTTTGCGGTAACGTGCGGTGAGGTTTTTGGCTGGTGAGGCACAATTTTTTTTCACACACGTGTTTACAAAAAAATTATTTAAGACAATGAATGACAAGCAAATAACTGTTTTCATAGCCATTAAACGAAGACCAAATTTTTCGATAATTAATTATTCGTTTAATTTCTGCTGTTCATTTAAACCCAAATCAATTCTTGAAGTTTCGAAAATCTATAAAGATAGCCTACCATTTAGCTTTGAATGTGGACATTATTGAAGTTTTTGTGCTTGCTAAGCCCGTTTCAGTCCCAGCATTATTATTCGTAAAAACTAAAAAGCAAAAATGGCGATTTCTAAGGCGCAACTACTATTTTCTTGAGTACGGTTCTACTGCTTTTAAATTGAGGGATTCTTTTGTCAAAGTGACTTGGCGAATGGATCACGCGCGGTTAAATAAATAAAGATTCCAGTGACGTCACTCGTTTTAAAAAATTTTTATTTTGATTATTACACTTATAGGTTTGGTTAGGGTTTAGGTTAGGCTTTGGGTTAGGGCTAGGATTAGGGTTAAGGTTAGGGCTTAGGGTTAGTTTTTATAAACTTTATTTTAAAATGCTTGCGCGAATGGAACATTCGTCAAGCCTCTTCGTTCTTTTGTATTGATGTCTCGAGCAAATCTTTTAAATCGGTTTTCTTTTAGCTACAACTTCAAGTTTAGATTAAAAACTTAGTTTAGAAAAGTCTCTCAGCTTTGAGACTAAATTTTCTTTCATTTTAGTTTATTTCCTCGTGTCATTATCTTGCAAGAAAAATAACTTGTTCAATTTCGCAATGAACGAAAGACCATAAAAAAAATGCTTTGACTTTTTCTTATGGTATGACGTCATATTTGAGGCGCCGCAAAATGAGATTTAAAAACATTATGCATTTGTCGGCGATTTGTCTGAGAAAAAAGGCATACTTTTAGTTCGTTTATTTAAATTTGCGTAGCTGATTGTGCCTCACTTCAGATACCGGTTATCTAAAGCGATGCTCAGTAGCACGCCGTAGCAATACCAATGTTACACCGAATAGCTTGGGCGTTTTAATGCGAAAAACATAACATACAAGCAATGAATACACAAAAAAAGTAAATATATGATAAAAATTAGTAAAGTTTTTGATAAACATTTTGGTTTGTGTGAAACCATTTTACTTTACTAAAAATTAACAGCAATTTAGAATCATTAAAATTTTATTCAATGATTGTCAACCTAAAACTATAAGTTTTCGTGTTTCGACCATTAACTTAGGCCATCTTCACGGCTAGCATTTAGAAGCATAAGTTATTCATCTATGCAATTTATTATTATAATATACAGTGCGAATGAGCTATCGCGATGTGTTTCAACCTTGCTCAAAAGTCTCATCAGGCGAAAAGAATAACACATACTTAAACATGCAATGATAAAAAACTGCAATTAAAAATTTGGAAACCAAAATTTAGCAGAAACCTAGAATCATTAAAATTTTTAAAATGCAATGATATAAAACTGCAATTACAAAATTTGGAAATAAAAATTGCATCGATAAACACATCTGCTTTGTCTATGCAAATTTTTCATGACGTCAAATAACTTATGACATGCTCATATAAAATTCACAGGGAGACCACGAGCTAAATGCATGTGCGACACATTGCTTAGTGAATAAACACTTAACTAAAAATTAGCAGCGATTTAGAATCATTAACATTTTATTCAATCATTGTCAACCTAAAATTTTTAGCTCGTGCTCTCCCTGTGAATTTTTTATGAACATGTCATAAGTTATTTGACGTTATGAAAAATTTGCATAGACAAAGCAGATATGTTTATCGATGCAATTTTTATTTCCAAATTTGATTACTACAGTTTTATATCATTGCATTTAAAAAATTTTAATGATTCTAGGTTTCTGCTAAATTTTGGTTTCCAAATTTTTAATTGCAGTTTTTTATCATTGCATGTTTAAGTATGTGTTATTCTTTTCGCCTGATGAGACTTTTGAGCAAGGTTGAAACGCGTCGCGATAGCTCATTCGCAGTGTGTATTATAATAATAAATTGCATAGATGAATAACTTATGCTTCTAAATGCTAGCCGTGAAGATGGCCTAAGTTAATGGTCGAAACACGAAAACTTATAGTTTTAGGTTGACAATCATTAAATAATATTTTAATCATTTTACTTTAATAATATTACTTAGTTTTGTTTTCCTTTGTACAATTTTACAGTTGAGGCACGGCCTCACCTGCCTTCCCTGATCGCACGTCCTTGGTAGTTTGCACTATTTGTTACTCACGTTTCTGAACAGTCTAGCTAGCGTTAGTGCAAGCAGTTTAATTGATCATGGGGAGAAAATGTTGTGTGACAAACTGCAATGGAAATTATGATAGCAAAAAAAAAAAAAAAAAAGTATTTCGATTGCCCGCTGACAAAGACGAAAGAGCTCGATGGCTAAGTGTACTTTCCAGAGACAATACTCCCGATACCAAAAATACTGTTGTATGCGAAAGGTACTGACCTCTGCTGTGAAAAATACTTTTCTATATTAAACGAAAAGATGTGCGATATTATGGATTGTTTACCTGGTATGCAGGCATCTATTTCAAATGATTCAATGATGGGATTGGTGTACAAAGTACATTGCTGGAAATGCCATCCCTAAAACTAAAAGTGACTGTGACACCGAAGACAGCCACTTTTACTACAGTATAGCTCCTTTACGGAAAACTTGAATAGAGGTGGTTTGCATGTTCCTAGAGACTCCGTTTGCCAGTGGGTCAGTTACAGTTATGTTGTGATTCATGAGGTGGCCAAAATATTGCTGCAGAAAGTCATGTAAAGTGCTGCAAATATCAAAAACACCTACATTTTAAGACTTTCCAATCTTTTTTTCAATAACTACTGCTTCCTCTATTCGCCTAAATATACGTATTAAAGAACCTCGTCAGAAAATTTTAAGCTTAGCAACAGCAGTCAATAAAGATCAACAACAACAACAATTATGAAGTAAATGTAATTTTTGATGTTTCTCTTAGAAGTCTGAAGCTACAATCAGAACCAAATTTAGTGTAGTTGTCAGCCAACTGCCAAGTTGCCATAAATTACAGTTGTTTGCGTTGGCATATTATTATACCCTATATTATGTTAATTATTTTATGCATATTTAACGCTTTATGCAGCTTTACCACTTTCTCTTTATCTCAGTAACTGCGATTCAAAGCTTGCATTGTTTGTATTACGTGATATGCTACGCTCAAATATTAATCAAAGATGCCATTATTACGGTATTAAATTCGTTTTAATAATTATTTAAGTCATAATGTTCGAGACAACCTGAAAACGCTAATATTTGTATACCGAGTAAGACAGTTTATTTTGAAGCTAAATATCGTGTGCAGTAACGTAGTAGTATGGGTTTGGATTGCTATGCGTCATGTTAAAACAACAACAAAAGATATCATATTACGTTATCGTTGCATTCTTAACCATTGACAACATCACACCGATCCCAATACACATCACGTGATCAAAGTTTTTGTATGAAATCGCTTAAACTTTAGCTTAAGTTTTAAACTTTAGGTCAAGTTTTCTGCAAAACTGCTAAATCAATCTCATGGAATATAAATTAAGTACTTTAAAAACGATTTTAAACAATTAGGAGAGAACGATTATGCTATGTCTTGGTATCGCCGACATACAGTAGCGTCTTGCGTGTTAAGTAAACAAAGCGATGCGCTAAAGTTGCCGCCTAATTTTCTCGCTGTTAAATGACATGTGCTGCCATTTTCTTTTAGTAGACCATGGGCACTCTTCAACGATAATTTCCGTGAAAATCTACATAAAATGACGTCATCGAGATGTTTTAATGACATAATCGCTTAGACTAAAGCAATTTGTCATCTGACTCAATTTATATATTCATAAAAACGACGTATGAGCAAATTTGAGCTCCAAAAAAAATTTTTTTTAATTGAAAAAAACAATGATGACGTCATTTTTCCGGTCTCGGTCTTGGTCTCAAACTTTGCCGGTCTCGGTTTCGAAGCCAAATTCGAGACCAAGACCGGTCTCGGTCTTGGTCTCGGAAAATTTTTTCGTTCTCGGTCTCGGATGAGTCGGTCTCAACTACAGCCCTGCCGCCAAGTCCCTTAGCTGTCTCTTGGCTGAGGCAACTTGGTAAAATGTAATTACAACTAAATGGGAGCTTGCTAAGTAGTAGCCCCTTTAAACGACCGAGGCAAAAATCTACACATTTCAAAAAAACTAGCGCCCTAGCTTAAGCCATTCAAAAATTTGATTTTTGGGGGGCCCCGGGGTGGCACCCCCAAACTATGTCAAAATATTTGTCTCTTAAATGTCTACTGATATAAAAAAGTGGCACTCTAGGTTAAGCCGTTTAAAAAATGTATTTTTGGAGGTCCAGTTGGGGGTCCATGGAGGGTGGTACCTCCAAACTATGTCAAAATGTTTGTCTGTGAAATATCTACATATTAAAAAAACTGGCACCGTAGCTTGAGCCATTTAAAAAATTGATATTTGGGGTGTCCATTTGGGGGTTTTCGGGAGAGCGGTACCCCCAAACTATGTCAAAATATTTGTCTTTTAAATATCAACTGATATAAAAAAAAGGCACCCTAAGTTAAGCCGTTTAAAAAATTGATTTTTGGAAGTCCATTTGGGGGGTCTATGGAGGGTGGTAACCCCAAACTATGTCAAAATATTTGTCTCTGATGTATCTGCTGATATCAAAAAAAAAAAAAACTGACGTCCTAGCTTGAGCCGTTAAAAAGAGTGATTTTTGGGGTCCCATTTTGGAGGGTTCTTGGGGGAGTCGCCCTAAAAAATTTTGGGAGACAAAATTGCGTTTGCAGCTCAACAACTTTATGCAAAATTAGATTTTGATGTGTTTGTGGTTTAGGAGAAGAAGACCGTACAAGATTTAGAAGAAAAAAAGGAAAAAAATAAGAAAAAAACTCATAGCGGCCAAAAGTGGGTTGGTAGGGTTAAAAGGGTATCGTAAGACATAAAGCCGTGTAAAAAATTTTCTGCCGTAGTAAAGCTGTTTTTGACTGAGACCGCTTTTTAAGCCAAACCTTCGGGGCGGTTTTTGGGTCCTAAAACCAAAGTCACGCAACTAATTGCCTCGAAATTTGGTACAAACATGCAACTCATTAAACTTAAACTGCTGTCAAAATTTCATGTAGCTAGATCAAACCGTTCTCGAGTTATAAGCAAAAGTCTGAAATCTCACACTCGTTGGTTTGAAAATGGCCGAGTAAAAACAAAACAACACGCGACGCGAGCGCTGGTCGTTCCAATTAGATTTCGATGTTTTGTGGTTTAGGAAAAGAAGACCGCACAAGATTTAGAAAGAAAAAACAGGAAAAAAGAAAAAAAAGAAAAAAAAAAGGAAAAAACCTCGTGGCGGCCAAAGTGCTTTGATTGGGATTACAGGGTATCGTAAGACATAAAGCCGTGTGAAATAATTTCTGCTGTACTTAAGTCATTGGAACGACCGACGCTCGCGTCGCGTGTTCCTTTGTTTTTACTCGGCCATTTTCTAACTAACGAGTGCGAGATTTCAGACTTTTGCTTATAACTCGAGAACCGTTTGGTCTAACTACATGAAATTTTGACAGCAGTTTGAGATTAATGAGTTTTATGTTTGTACCAAATTTCGAGGCAATCGGTCACGTGACTTCGGGTTTATGACCTGAAAACCGCCCCGAAAGTTTGGCGTAAAAAGCGGTCTCAGTCAAAAACGGCTTAAGTACGGCAAAAAATATTTCTCATGGTTATATGTCTTAAGATATCCTTTCATCCCTACCAACCCACTTTCGGCCGCGATGAGGTTTTTTTCTTATTTTTTTCCTTTTTTTTTCCTTTTTTTTTCCTTTTTTTTCCTTTTTTTTCTTCCTAAATCTTGTACGCTCGAGTTCTCCTAAACCACAAAACATAGAAATCTAATTTTTGTGTGAAGTTGTTGAGGTACATACGCAATTGTGTCTCCTGAAATTTTTTTGGGGCAACTCCCCCGGGAACCCCCCCAAAATGGGGCCCCAAAAAATCAATTTTTTGAACGGCTCAAGCTAGGGTGCCAGTTTTTTTGGATATCAGTAGATATTTGAGAGACAAATATTTTGACATAATTTGGGGGTACCACCCCCCCGGAGACCCCCCCAAATGGACCCCCCCAAAAACAAATTTTTTTAACCATATAACCTAGGGTGCCATTTTTCTTTGATATCAGTAGATATTTAAGAGAGAAATATTTAGACATGGTTTGGGGGTACCACCCCCCCGGGAACCCCCCCAAAATGGGGCCCCAAAAAATCAAATTTTTGAACGGCTCAAGCTAGGGTGCCAGTTTTTTTTGATATCAGTAGATATTTGAGAGACAAATATTTTGACATAATTTGGGGGTACCACCCCCCCGGGGACCCCCCAAATGGACCCCCCAAAAACAAATTTTTTAACCATTTAACCTAGGGTGCCATTTTTCTTTGATATCAGTAGATATTTAAGAGAGAAATATTTTGACATGGTTTGGGGGTACCACCCCCCCCGGGAACCCCCCCAAAAAATCAAATTTTTGAACGGCTCAATCTAGGGTGCCAGTTTTTTTTGTTGTCAGTAGATATTTGAGAGAATGAATGAATGAATGAATGAATGAATGAATGAATGAATGGTTTTATTTATCGCTTTAACAAAAATCTCAAACACAGAACTCAAATTTAACATTCAATGCGAAAGGAGACTGCGAAGTGACCCAAGAGGGTCTTCGAGTCGAGCAGCCACCTGCACTTTTGATAAAAAGTTTATAACTTCATTAAACCTAGAGCCCTAAAAAAAAAAAAAAAAAAAAAGCCGAAAACAATGAAAAAAAAAAAAAAAAAAAAAGCTGCAAACACTACTTTTATCTTAAATGCTTTAAACCAGTTGTTGCATTAATAAGAATGTGTTCGTATATTTCTTTTTTAGCAATATTTTTGCAATAAAAGTGTCTTGTATTTACTACAAAATTTTTTGTAAAGCAATTTTCTTATTTCAAGATTGATTTTATTCCAAATGGATACACCTTGAAACTTAATTGAGCGTTGAGTTTTTTTTGTTTTAAATCGCGGGAGAAAATAGTTGTTTTGAATAGAACCACGGGTAGCGCAATTGTGAACATTATCTATGTTTTTAAAATATAAATTAAGAGGAGACGGTAAAGAATTTGTGGAAGCTTTGTGCATTATCTTTGCAGTTTCAAAATTATACATTTCTTCTATTTTTAAAAATTTTAAGTTAAAATTATTAAAAAAGAGACAAATATTTTGACATAATTTGGGGGTACCACCCCTTCGGGGACCCCCAAAATGGACCCCCCCAAAAATAAATTTTTTAACGATTTAACCTAGGGTGCCATTTTTCTTTGATATCAGTAGATATTTAAGAGACAAATATTTTGACATAATTTGGGGGTACCACCCCCCCGGGGACCCCCCCAAATGGACCCCCCAAAAGCAAGTTTTTTAACCATTTAACCTAGGGTGCCAGTTTTTTTTGATATCAGTAGATATTTAAGAGAAAAATATTTTGACATGATTTGGGGGTACCACCCCCCGGGGACCCCCCAAAATGGGGCCCCAAAAAGGTACGTTGGTACGGTACGCTTTTTTTGTAATGGTACGGGTACGGGACGTTAGTACGGTACAGTTCAAGGTACGTAGTACGCAAATTCTGAACGTACCGTACCGTACTGCCATCCTTGGTCACAGCATTAGCTATGCGTCGGTCGTTCACTGGGTTTGCTGGCAAATTCCCATCTAGTTTTTGAATGAGACCGCTTTTACGCCAAACTTTCGGGGCGGGGTTTGGGGTCTGAAACCAAAATCACGCGACAAATTGGTCGAAATTTGGTGCAAACATGCAAATCAATAATCTCAAACTGCTGTCAAAACTTGGTGTAGCTTGACCAAACCGTTCTCGAGTTGTAAGCAAAAGTCTAAAACTTATTTATTCGTTTATTCACCACGATACAGTCATGCATTCGGTAGCAAAAAAACTACCAGAAAGCGCAAGGGTAAGGCCTCTGCTGTTATTGTACAAAACAAACCGTTAACGGCGGACGGTCTTCAAGGGTAGCAATACGGTTCGGTACGATCAGAATTCGCATACTACATACGTATCTCGCACCTTGAACCTTACCGTACCGTACTTCAGTTCAATTTTTCAAGCATCCCGTATCAACGTACCGTATCCGTACCATTACAAAAGCGGCGTACCGTACCAGCGTACCGTACTTCTTACTAAAAATTGAGACGTACCGTACTCACGTACCGTACCGAACTGCTATCCTCGTTTTAACTTCTCGCAACTTTAACTAACTTTGAAATCACTAGCATATAAATCAGCGATCTCAATTCACACATTTAGCGTCGGCTTCAGCTGTTTTTTGTCTCTGCATACAAAAAGTTGGCGCAATGTTTGAAAAGTCTGCCATTTTTAAACCACTGCGTATATTCAACTAAAATGTCGCAGTTGTTTCCGTTCAAATTTTTCTTCAGTATGTGACGTGCCACGATAGTCCTAGGCTCCTGGCATCTATCGGCAATAGTTATGACCAGAGGTGGAGTTGAGGACACAAGGCTTGAGGCCAAGGCCAAGGACACAAAAAAATCCAAGGCCAAGAACAGCCTTTCCGAGGACAGAACCTCTCGAGGCCAAGGACAGCTTTTCCGAGGACAGAACCTCTCGAGGCCAAGGACAAGAATGCTCGAGGCCAAGGCCAAGGACCAAGGACACAGGCGCAAGCGTTCTCCAAAAAAAAAATAAAAGGTCTTCAAAAAATTTTTTCAGGAGATCTCCAATTCATTGGCGTACCCAGAATTTTTGATTGGGGGAGGCCTAAACCACAAATCACATGAAAAGACGTCATAAAAATTTTTCCAAAGAGAAAGTACTTGTGGGACAAAGCTTTCTTAGGATGGAAGATCTGAAATCGTTGTTGCCTGTTTGCACGTAACCAGGATTTTGCAAAGGAAGAGGTCTCAAACTAATAGTTGAAAAATGCAAATATCTAACTTTGGGAACGTGTTGAGAAAGCTAGTGTAACTAAAATGTATCACAGACGGGGGTTTGGGGGCGGGGCCCCCAGCCTCCGGAGGCTTTGGGGGTCTGGGGGCGAATCCCCAAGCCGTTGGGCGATTTTTTGTAATTTTTTGGGAAAAAAAAGCTATTTTAATGCCATTAGATCTCATTTCGCAAGTGTTCAGAGCCATTTGAAAGCACTAGATTTTCGACATTTGAAAGCCAATTGAAAAAATTAAATTGTTTAATCCTCCTTTTAGCCTACTTGCAATTTAAGTCCAAAACACGTTTAACATCTTGCATTTTGGAGTTAAATTTTAATTGTAAACAGGCGCGTAGCCAGGATTTGAAAAAGGGGGAGGAGGGCTTTTTTGAAAGAGTGAGACAACTGCAAGCGATCGACCTTGATCGAATTTTCTTTGTTCTTGAATCAGAATCACACGGTTTATCTGAAGTTGAGAAAGATTTTTTCAGCCCAAAAACAGGTGATCTCCAAAAAAAAAAAAAAAAAAGGTCTTCGCCGAAATTGAGACGGATTTTTCGGCCAAAATCGGAAATTCAAACGGTTTTTAAGGCCGAATCACGGCAACTACTTCACAACTAAAAGCACCCAAATTCCTTTGGGGGGGGCTGTTTTCATTTTTTCATCAAAAATCTGCCTCAAAAGCCCCAAAAGCGTGCGATTTTGCATACTTTACAGGCCAATGGGTTGGGCTCGAGCCCCCCCGGCCCCCCTGGCTACGCTACTGATTGTAAATGATTTGGTCCAGGTAGGGGGAAGTATAAGGTGCATTGTCTTTGGCTACATTTTAGCAGTAAACAATAATCCACTTGAAGATTTTCCTTAGAGATTTTTGTTTTGTCATGAAAATAACCAGTTATCGGAGTACATGTTCGCCAGGGGGCCCAGGCCCATTCAACTGAAGTTCAATGATTCGTTCAATCAGCATTTTCCATGGCTAATTTTTGCTTTAAGTATTTTGTGCGTAAAACCGGCGAGGTTGGAGGTGAAATACTGAATTGTTTTTGAAAAATGGTACAATAGATGGCTACGTCTACTAACCATGTTATTGCCGGGCCGGATTTACATTGCGTTAGGCCCCTGGCACTTTGGAGATTTTCGCAACATCTTTCTGCCCTAGGTGAAGACCAAAAAAAATCTTACGATTTCAGCTCGGAGCCCCTAGCTGGCACTGCGTCATGTTATGGTAAATACGGCCCTGATTAATGCGTTGCGTTCACAAAAAGGCTAGATGTGGGCCTGAAATAGCAAATTGTAGGACAAAAACTCTCCATTTTCTCCGGGCTATATGTTTAAATTGGCTGGCAAAAATTGAATTAAGGAGGATCAGGAGCTCCTGGTCTTCAATATTGTTAATTAGTTATAGTGTTGTCAGCGAAAAATGCTAAAAAGAAACTGAAACTGAAGAAACAATAGGCTTTTTTGTCACATTTTTGTCATTGGTGAAATTTCAATTGGGGGGGCCTGCCCCTCCTCGCCTTGCATATGCCTTTGCTCCTAATGGGAAAAACAAAAAAGGTGTTCGCAAATTTTTGGCGAGGTTTCTGTCGTTTTCCAACGAAATTTCAACTGTTCAAAAAATAGTGCTGTTCTCGAGCCGAGGACAGGGCAATTTTCGAGGACTTGAGGCTTCGAGGCCAAGGCCAAGGTCAAGAACTTGAAATGGTGTCCTCGAGGACTCCACCTCTGGTAACGACGAATTAAGAGGCTATAATGATTACTTGAGAATAGCCTAGACTATGTGCAGTTGTGTACGCTGGCACGGTCGCACGAATCTTTATTGACGGCCGTACGTTGCATATAAAACGTTTAATAGGCAAATTCAAACAGCGTACCAAAGTACCGTACCCATACCATTATCAAAAAAAGCGTACGGTACCAACTACCTACGTACCGTACCCGTACCATTACAAAAAAGGCGTACCGTACTTCTTAGGAAAAATTGAGGCTTACAGTATCGTACCTACGCACCCCACCGTCCTGCCATTCTTGATGGTCAGCCAAAATATTTTGCCAGGAAGCCGACCATGTATTTTTGAACCGAAACCATTTATGGCTGGAGTTTGGAATTCCCCAGCAGCTGAATTATTTCGAATTTTAAAAATATTCATTTTCTACAATCATTTAAAAGAAAATTCAAACTCCAGTAGTACATTATAATAAATATGAGCTTGAATGGGATTGAGAAATTTTGTATTTTCGAGCTGAAAGTATAAAACTATAGTAGAAAAATAAAATCCTTGAATTCTCAAATAACTCTTGCGGAAACCTAAAGCGCATAATTATTTTTTTCTCGAATCGGCAGCTCTATAAGGGCCATAAAATTTCGACATGCGGGCCGCAGTTTCTTTACACACCCCCCACTTAGATAACCACAAGAAATAAAACTTAAAATAATCTAACACAATAGCATCCACCCACGACGAACAGCTACATTTAAGATAGATGCTGTTAAAGTAGGTGATGCTGGTTTTGCTAAAAATTTGCGATATTGGCTAGGTTTATTGACTCCACCGCTCTACAGTTAAACAGTACGGTATCATTTTTGCATGAATTTTTGCGATGGTGTGAAGGAAAATCTTAAACACCATTTCGTCATAAATATTGGCTATCGCATCACAAACGATTGTTTCACGAAGATTATTACTTTTTAACAAGCTTCGTACCGCACCGTATTTTCTATCTGTATGACAAAATGCTTTTGATTTTTTTTATGAATGGTGAAGGTGAACAATATAGCTAAGCCTTTTGTAAGGTTGATAGACTGACTCGACCATTGGTTGACTGATCAGTTGATTTAAAAATTTATTCTGAATCTGATGCATCAAGCTCTAGGCATAAGAACTATCTTACAGTGTTATCTGGTTTTAATAGGATTTGCTTTGCTTTATAGTGAGATCTACAGTATGGGCCTATTGGAATAGGTCTACTCGGCTAGTACTAGCCTATCATATCATCGGGTTAAGGTAAGTTTGTCTGTAATGGCAGGTCTATCAGCTTTACCCACTTACAGTTTTACAGTAGTTTCTGGCCAAAGAAATGGTGGATCTGTTAAGATCAGAGATAATGACGACTCCAGATTTTGAGATTGTTTTAATTTGATAGTTGGCAATTTGGTCTATTTATCTGTGCAGTAACTGGTACCAGCAGTAGCCTACATAAACTCTAAAATATTACATGGGGGATACTTCCGCAGCAGTATCCAGGCGCAATCAGAGTGCGGCAGGATTCAGAACGAGAACAAAATTTACGCATAATTTCATATCCAGATGAACTGTGAAGACAAAAAAAGGTCTTCATGGCAAACTGGTTCTATCTTTTTCCTGAATTTCGTTATTGGAATTAGGCCTACCAACCAGGTATTCATCTACAGTATATACCGGTAAGTGCCCTGAAAGCTTTTGGTGTGGGGATTGCTATGGTAAATCTCTATGGGGGGACGCTTAATCTTGATCGGGGGATGCTAAGTCTGGATAGAAGGATGCGTCTCCCCTACAATTTAAGGGTGTCGTTAAGTTTTTTTTTCGGAAGCTCAGCGACTCATGTATGAGTTAGCATGCGCTCTTCATCTATCCGCTCTAAGCTATTACCCAAATCTAGCCCTAACCCTAATGAGTGCACGCATGAGAGGAGCGAGAGCGTGCGTGCTTGGCCAGATTTCGAAAAAAAGCAGACGGCTCATACTTAGCTGTTAACAACTTCCCAATTTAAGTTCCGGTAGGCTACTGGTTACCAGTGTTACCAATGGATTATTTGATAGGAAGTGAGTAAGCTATTTCACCAAAAAACTTTAATTTAAAGAGTGTAAAATAAGAATGAGAAATACTGTATTCATCCACACATTTTTATTTGCTTAGTATTATTATTATCAGTTATTAAGGGTCAAGATTAGGGTTTGACTCTTTGAGTTAGGATTAAATTTGAAGTTATGTTAACATAGCTTTAGAGTATGAATTTGAGTTTGGGTTAGATTTGAGTGCAAATTAATAAAAAGCAGAGGCTGCTGCTATAGTATTAACAATAGCCTATGATAAGCAATTTATGTCCCCTTCAGATATTGTAACACCAACAAATGTTGATGCATCTGACTAAGAGGTCTTCGTAACATTCAAAGAAAATAGCTTTGCAGAAATAAACTCAACACTCCAGAGCAGAGAGGTAATAAGTCTCCTGTGATAAGCTGCAAAATACTGGTATCAAACCAAAAAGCATGTTACTGTATTCTGTAGGAATAAGAAAATCAATATCCCCATGTCCCAGACCTAACCTCAACTCAAAACCTAACCAAAACGTTAACCCTAACTCTAATCCTAACGTTAATCTTAACCCAAACTCACAACCTAATCCAAATTCTAGCATATTTATTTATTTATTTGAAATACAACACAATTGTGCTTGATTCACATCTGAGCACACTTACATGTGAGGCAAAATAAACACAGAAAGCAAAAAAGCGTTACAAACCAAACAAGTTAGTATTAAATTGGCAATATTAATTATGGAGATAAAATTTGTGAAGATGTTTGAAAATTGGTAAAGTTTCAGCACTTATGATACTTTCGGAAAGATTGTTCCATATATTAACAATGCGGTTGAAGAAAAAATAACAATACTGCTCATGTTTAGGATGAAATGAAGATTCAATTGTAAGAGAATGTTGATGTAAATTGTATCTACTTTTGCAAAGTTTGAAAAACTCATAAAAATTTAGATCACACAGGTTATGACATATTTTGAACATGAGAATAAGGTCAAATTCCAATCGGCGATATTCCAACGAATTTATATTAAGCTTAGATAAACGATAACTATAATATATGAATTAAAACTAATTTTACATCGAATACAAATATGACGCATAAATTTCTTTTGAACAGATTCAACAAGATTGATGTCTTTGTGCAAAAAAGGACTCCAAACAACAGTGTTGTACTCGAGTTTGGGTCTTACGTAAGTGGTGTAGGCTTTGAGCAAGGTCCATATATTTTTGGATGAAAAAGAATGCAAAACTTGAAAAGCACACATTGAAGCAACATTGTAAATGTGACTAACATGACATGACCATTTGAGATTATCTGACACATGTATACCCAGATCTTTAACAACAGAAACAGATTTGATAGTATGAAAACCTAGATTAAATATAGGAAGGCTCTATTTCACCGGAAATTTTTATCTAGTTTTTTATTAATTCTGAGTCAAATCTAACACAAACTGAAATGCTTACTCTAAAACTATTCCCAAATCGAACCCTAACCCAAACCCTAACCTAAACCCTTATCTTAACCCCTAAAAAAGCAAATGAAAAAAGCGCGGATGAATATTTCTCATTCTCGATTTAGTCTCTTTAAGTTGAAAATTTTCGGTGAAATAGTCACTACCTTAAATATATTGTTAGCAGGCGATTTGTGCTTGCAAGCAATAGTTAAATGTTCACACTTGAAAGTAGCTAGAGAAAGTTGTCGATCATTAACCCAAGCATTAATTCTATCTAATGCAGTTTGCAACTCACAGGGTACATCACTAAACAGCTTAGCGTCGTCCGCAAAAGATAAATCCCATTAGCAGTAGTACGAGTTAATGAAGCAGCATTTACTAAGTCATCAATATAAACAACAAAAAGTAATGGCCCAAGGACACTGCCTTGGGGTACACCACTGTACACTTCCAAAGTAGATGAAAAAGAATTGTTGACACATACTTTTTGATTACGATTACAAAGAAACGCATTAATCCATTGAAGTAAATTGCCACTAACACCAAAAGAATATAGAACAGAAATAAGCTTAGAATGGCTAAACTGTCAAAAGCTTTGGCTATATCAGGGTAAACGATATCCACTTGGTCATTATTGTCATATTTAGAAAACCATTTGTTAAGGACAGTAAGTAATTGTGAGCAAGAAGAATGACCAGGTAGAAAGCCGAACTGATTAACAGAAAGAAGATTGTTACAGTGAAAATGATGAAGTAATTTATTAGCAATGATATGCTCCAAAACGCGACATAAGACACAGGTGAGTGAAATTGGACGGTAGTTACCTAGATGATCCCGAGAGCCTTTTTTATGAATGGTTACAACAATAGCAGATTTCCATTGAATGGGGAGTGTACCTTGTGAAAGACAAAGAAAGAGAGAAAAGTAACCATTGCATGTTAAGGATAGAAAAGAAAATCCTTTTCGAAAAGTAGGCAGGAATACCATCTGGAGATCTAGAAAGCTTATCTGGAATCAAATGTATGGCTTGAATAATGTCTTCTGAGGAAATATCAATGTCTTGTTAGGGATGTTCATTACCGATTCTTTGCTAATTTCGAATCGATTCCGAATCAAATGTTTCGATTCCAGTATTTCGATTCCTAATTTCGATTCACTATTTACATATGACAAGATAAAGGTGCTGGTAACGAAAAATTTTATCAAAATCAAAAGGTTGCAGAAAACACAGTAAGTTAAACTCTCTCTGCACAGTAAGTTAAACTCTCTCTGCAGTGCGTGCAACGACCACGTTTATTTCCGTCTTTGTCCAAGACGGGAAGTTCAAAATGGTCCCATACATCAGATGTTCTATTTCTTCCTGCCGCTGAACGCTTCATAATTACCGATACTATCGCAATCACATGTAAATTTAAATTGAAGTCTTAATTCTCTATCTGTAAAAACTTTTGTTATGACTAGTATTATGTTATACCTGTCTTTTTGTAACTGAAGATTTAATAACAGTAAAGTTATGGTAACGATCTCCGCAGAAAGACTTTTGCTAATTCAATATCTGACATTTACATGATCGGCGCCCGGCAAACTGCTAAAAAGTAACCACATCTCTGCAATCACGAAAGTAATTGTGACGTTATTGTTTATTTGCACGTGGGACTTGCGAAAAAGCAGTGAGGCGAGCGGGTGGCTTTTTTTGAGCGCATTTGCAAACACGTGCGCTCCTGCATTTGCGACAATACACACGGCCGAGCATGCGAGTGTGCTTGAAAGCGGCGCCGTCTGTACTAACCATCTCTCTAATCATCATGCGAGGCAATTAAATGACGCTGTTACGTAACAATGCTCGTGATGCATGTTTATTTTCCGTACAAAGCAGTGCTGCCTAAAAACTTAGCGCGAGTATTTCGATTCAGTAGTATCAAAAAAAGATTTCGGATCATTTGGGAATCGGAATCGAATCGAATCGAAATACTAGAATTAGCATCCCTATGTCTCGTACCCAGTTTTTGGGCACGACAGAGCAATTCAAAGATAAGCTTTGGCCATCGTCTATCCGAAATACCTTTTAAAAGGTCAAATTAAGAAGATTGGCTTTTTCTACATCAGTTTCTGCAAGTGTGTCATCATCAGATTTCAGAGGAGGTATACAAGCAAGTGATTTTAATTTATTTTTGGCAAAACCATAAAATTTGGCAGAGTTGGGGTTTTTACAAATAGCATTTTCAATATTGTCGCAGCATAGTTTCACGGCTTGATCATAGTTTTTAGAGACTTCTTTGTAAGCAGCCTTGTTGACTGAGTAAAGTCTTTTCTTTTCTTTAAGTAGTTGCCAAACATTGTAGGGGATAGCAGGCTTAGAATGGATAGGTTTAGGTGGAACGTGGTGACCAATGGATAAATTGACTTTGTCAATAATGGCATCATAAAGAAGTTGAACGTCATTATTGCAGCAAGAGACAGCAGCATCCCATATAAAGTTAATTTGAAAAGAAGTAAGAGTAAATGCACAAACAAACGCCCACTATTTGCTCTCTTATTCTCTTTATGGAAACTGTGTAATTGTAATGCAACATTAGCCACTTCCTAACAAAAACTAGTTAAAAATTCTAAATTTCCAGTGAAATAAAGCATTCCTATCTGATATCCGATATTAATGTATATTGAATTGTGGTTCAAAATCTCTGGTAGTCTTGTAGCTCGCTAACTCTAAACTCCTATCTCTACTTCTATTTTCAAAAAGCATTCTCTATCTTCTCAACTGCAACCATATCTGATATCTGTACCCAGGATAGGCACTAGGTAAATCAATTTTTTATGATTAGCACCATATTTCTTTGATTATCAGTTATAAACCCCCTCAATTAGAAGTAGGATTGCAGAAGTTCGAAGTGAAAGTGGTAATTTTTGTGGAAGCAGAAATTCAAAGCAGTAAAAGTGTACCGCTTCCACTAGGCTGTAAGGCAAATCATGTCAAATGTTAAGAATTTAATTGCGTTGCATTTTTTTTTTTGCAAAATATATGACAAAAAATTAGTGCCCAAATCATTTAATTATAACCAAGTAAAGATTACTGTATTTTTTACAACTTACGTGATTGAAACAAGTTATTATCTTAATTACTTAAGACATCTGTTTCAGTCCCTCTTTTCCCTCCCTCTCTTCTAAACTAGTAATAACCTTGTATTGCAAAATTCTGGCAGAACGGTTGAAAAATTAGCAGTTGCATGAATGTACCTACTTTGGGATTAAGACTTTGCTTTGCTTGGAATTAAACAATTGGACAGTTGGATTTTGATTCTGGCTATGTCTGTGCTTAGATCCCTGTGATGACAAACCAATATTTTTGTTATTTGATTCCATGTATTTGTTGAAGTGCTAATGATAATGTAAGTTGTTTTTGACAAATACTGTATAATACAAAATTTTTTTTGCCAAATCACTCTTTATTGTAATTGTAATTACATTTTATTCACCAAGTTGCCTTGGTCAGGAGACGACAAAGTGACCTTTCGGTCTTTCAATCGATCTTCCACCTGCCCACTTGTTCACCACTCATGGTGGGGGCTTAACACTGTCCCTTGAATTGCTGAATGTCAAGCAGGAAAGCTATACCAGTTTTGTTGTCTTTGGTTTGATCCAACTGGGAATCAAACCCAAGTCCACCATTTCAGTAGCAGACACTTTGTCCACATGGCCACTGCTCAGTAAAAAGTTTTAGTTAAAAAATCTCTAGCAAAAAAATGCCATCAAGTGATGGAAGTGAGAGTGCTAAGGGTGGTAGCAAATAGGCACTTGAATAGACTCAAATAGCAATGCACAAAATGGAAAAAAAAAGAAGCCACCCTTATTCATGCTGCAAAAAAAGCACAAGAACAGAGAATACAAGCCCCATAAAACAATAGGTACAGTACACACACTAATGGAGATCGATTATTTAGACCGATTTTAATTTCCAACACTAATATAATCTAAGACACCCACCTGCATTACGGCATTTTCCAGCCAGTTCCAAAGTTTAAAAAAATTTTAACTGGATTAAATTTTACTTGTAAGCTGTCCTTTCTTGATTCAAAATCACTCTTAAATAGAAGCCTCACAAATTGACCACAAATAGAAGCTGTGGCTTCTGATTGAATTAAAACAATAATCATTTGTGATTAAGTCTTCCTCTTAGGAAATTAGTTTTGCCAAAGTGGATAATGAGAAAGCTTAACCTCACGTAAGTGGACTGTGGAGGAGTGCAAATGAGAATGGATAGTTTGCCACAAGCCTAAAGTAGAGGAAAGCTTGATGACATTTTTTTCAGATGTTATTTTAACCGCTACTGCTGGGTGTTTTTCACAAATTTTGATTTTTTGTTGTTTCAGATGATTACTGCATTGTATGCTATAACAGTTGGCTAACAATGAGTGCAATCTTTTAATTTAAGCACATTTCATACATATTTGCAAAAAATATTTTTGAACTGATGGCATTGTTCTTTGATGTTCAACTTGATTGCCCGCCTGGTTCTGCTGCAACATGTGTATCATGGCATGATCAACATGATATTCTTGCAGTGGCATATGCTTTTACAGAAGAAAATGGGGGAATTGTGAGCTGTTACAATAAACAGGTATTACCATTTTGCTCCGACAGTATGTATTCTTCTATTCCTGGAGCCCAGCAGATTTTCCCCGTCGTCAGCTGGCTTTTGCACCTTAGTTGCCATCTTTCACTATCTTGCCCATCCAACCTTTGCAAACTTCAGTACTGGTATTAGGTGGTTGTCAATGATTTTTTTGAATATTTTCCATCGTTTTTTTTAATTGGTGTTTTGCTTATTGGTTCAAGTTTTTTGTGTAATGCAAGCAACAATTTGATAAAATATTTTACCAGTACACTCAGTACAGTACTTCCTAAATTGCTGGTTCTGTTGTGGTGATGCCATACTGGGGTAGATTTATTTTTATTGTTTTCTGTTAGTATTTTTGAATAATTGTTGGTTTTGATATTGTGGTATGATTATTAAAGTATAAGCTATGAGATTCTGTTAGTCACAACCCCTTTGATATTAATTTACATTCATGGTTTAAGGTAGTGATTGCAGCGGTCCAGTTATTGCCACTACAGAAAGTATTTTTCAGTATATCAGTCTGTCTTAATATTGAATTATCAATTGTTAAAGTAGTAGATTAGTGGAATTGATAACTATGGGTACAATTGAGCGCTAAAGATAGAAACTTGTAACTTTGCAGTTGATACAAACTATCAATACATTATTTTTATGATTTCAGGGCATCGTTCAGCATAGTGGTTCTCAGCCTATAAAAGATGTAATTCCGAAAAAAGTTTCTTGGCATCCAAGTAAGAAAATTCTTGCAATTGGTTGGTCTAATGGTGAAATAACCATGTGGAATCACCACGAAAAGGAACCTCATTCAGCATCTCAACTTCACACTGCTGCAATTTCAAATGTGCTCTGGACTAGCAGTGGAAACAGATTGGCTACGTGCGATGAAGTAAGTCGAATTTTAGTTATTTTTAAATACATTCAGATGTGTTCTATCTCATAAGAGATACTTTCTGGGCTGCACTCAAGTATGATTTTTTGCCCATGAGCTCTATGCTTGTGGCTGCCAATATTCTCTTTGAATATGCAATGTTGATGATGCTCACATGCAAAAACTAATATAATACATGGTTTTAACTACTAACTTGCTGATCTGATTTAAATTATTTTTTTGCTTTGTAACATTACTTAGTGCTCTTAATTTGGTTTATTTTTTAGTGTGTTGATGTTTTTGAGATGCAATGAATGTGAACTCCTTTGATGAGAAAGAACCTGGATCAAAACTGTGATGATGCTGATTTTTAGTGTTTTGATCTAAATTGATTTTATCATTTTGGAAAGTTAGAGTACGCTTGATAATAACAGTAGCAAGCTACTTGCTGTAAAGCAATGATTGGTTGCATTTGAATAAAAAATTTCAGATTGCATTTTTCACCAATCATTGCATTACTGTGCAAACATTTCAATGGCATTATGGTGTTCTGAAAACACAGCTGGTTTATATTAAAAAAAAGTGTGAAACCTATGCAAAATAGGGTTAAATTTGAAAAATATTAACAACTTTTCAAAGTTATTTAACTTTATGATTAAAATATTAACTTTTTCTCAAAAGCGTTTTTAGCTAAGACAGTTGTAAGCTAAACTGAAACTGTTTTTGCAGAGTGGTGTGTTTGCTTGCTGGAAAGCCGATGGCCGTGGCCGAATACAGCATGATCCTCTTTATCGGATTGAATTTGAATCAACTATCACTGATTGCTTGTGTAGACCTGGACCAGCTGGTTCTGGAGACCCAGATTTAAGGTTGATTATTTGTTCCTAGTTTGGCATTGCCCTGCTAATGAAAGTGACTGGTATCATGTCTGTGATTCGTATTAAAGTTAAACGATTTTATGTCGTTTAATGTTGATACAGTTCCAATACAATTTTTTTCACTAGTAAGAAGTTTTGTTCTTCTTGGAACTAGCATATTAGTTAGAAAAAACATATTAATAAAATCTAAATTGTTTTTGTATTATGAATTTAAAATAATTGATTTTTCCTGACTAAAAGTTCTGCTGGTGATTTGAATTTACTGAGAGATCAGCATTTCATTCTGACAATATGATTTTTTTTTTAATTTTGATCAAATATTAGACTTGTAAATTGGTTATATTTTTCGATCTTTTCAAAAAAAAATTGTCATTTTCATGATATTCTAGAACAACTTTTAGAGTTTGTTGCTGAAATTTGCTACATCTTTTCATTTTTTTATGCCATTTTAATCGATGGGACTAAACTTTTTTTTCATTTACTAAAAGTTAGAGTGTCTGCTGCTGAAACGGTATACTCTGGTTCGATTCCCAGTTGGTTCAAACCAAGGACTATAAAAATTCAGCTTCCTGCTTGACGTTCAGCAATTAAAAGGAACAATGTGAAGCATCCACCGCGTGTGGTAGACAGGTGAGCCAGGTGACAGCTTGACTCCAAGACCAAAAGGACCCATGGTTGTATCCTGGCCAAGCCAACTTGCTGAATGAAATGTAATTACAATTACAAGTATGTAGGGTCAAGAATAGCTAAATTACTCAAAAACTAGTTAGCGGCCAATTATAGTGATAACATATTTAGTTTACTCACAATTGGTTGCTCGTACAGAACTTCAGAATTGCTTTATTTGCAGTCTGTTATTATTCGCAGTTTGTAACTTTGTTCACAGTCCATTAATTTCAAATCAAAGATCTTAAAATTTAATGCATGTTAGTGTAATTGCAGTAATTACGCAAGCCTAGCAAAAGCGGCAGTGAGTGGTGATGAAAAAGCACTTGACATGTTTGCAAGTAGCCAAACGAACTTTGGTGGGAGAATGAAGTTGTCTGCTGGAAGAAGAGAGGGACTAACCTTCTATGTTGGTCTGTCTGATGGTAAGAGACTATTTTTTAAGCTTGAATTAGAACCTGGTTTAAGGACTTTGAAAAATGCGCTGTAGTCAGTGTAGTGTATATGTGTTTTTCCGCGAACCAGATAAAAAGCTCGATCACGTTTGTCAGAGCAAGTAAAAAATTAAAATCAGTAAACCACCTGTAGAATGTGCCCCTAACAGGCTATTTTGCCGTTGGACTCTTCAGGGGTGTTGACAGTAGATCTAAACATTAAAAACATCAAAATCTTAGATCGATTTTGATGTTTTAAATGTTTTAGTTTTGTTGTCACCCCCCTGAAGATCCAAACTGCGAAACAGCTTGTTGGGGGCATATTTTGTAACTGTTTTTCCTGATTTTAATTTTTTATATTGTGTGGATTGTCGACTTTTAGTTCGTCATTTTGGTGAGCTGTTTTTTTTTTCTTTATTATGTTCCTCTTGCGATGTTCGGCATTTTGTTTTTCTTACATGAATAAACCCAAGCACTTTTTGATATTTGATTTTCAATATTTGAAGTTTTTTCTTGTTAGATATTGTTTTCATCTTGCTGTTAAAGTAGATGAATACGCTTTTTTGAAACTCTGTGATAATTTGCTTTTTTTTGTCTTAACTTTTTAGCTTTTTTTAACGCCAGACATTTTTTTAACTGGAGCAAAATTTGTTTCAATGAAACCATAAGGAAATGTTTCATGCGCGGTTCGTGTTCATGCTTTTCTTTATTTCTCCTTAAACATTTTTGTTGCATTAACAGGTAACGTCTACTACGTTGACGAAAAAGGTAGCAAATCGCAATCTTTGCAAATGGATTCATCAATTCAACAACTGGTCTACTTGCAACAAAGAGATTACTTAGTGTCTGTTTCGAATAATTTGCATGTTCGTATAAGAAGTTGAAGATTTGCATATCATACGGCACATCATCGCATTTTTTTTGTTATCACCTGGAATCTATGTAAAACCATATGCATAGATTGGTAGTTTGTGTTATGGAAAGAGTCAAGTTGCTTAGTTTCGTTAATTTTTTTCCCTCTTGCAAAAGCAACGACCTAACTGTTACATCGCTTGTTTGCTTTAAAACAATTAAAGTATAAAACGATTTAAGTAGAAAAACTTAATCTTCAAAACGATTTAAGTATAAATCGATTCTGTTTGCAACTGCGGACTGACATTTTTGTTAGAGTTTAAAACAACGCAAATAATTTACAATCAAAAAACTAAGCTAAGAAGCGATGTTTATTGTGACACAAAGCGGAGTGTAGACGATTCCGTCGATGTCAAATCATGGTTAAATTTACGTATTGTTGTTTTCATCTCATGTGATACGTTCTTTAAACAAGTAGAGGTTTCGGCATTTTTTCGAAAGAATATTCCGGCCAGAAAAGACACAGCATTTTGGAATTATATAATAGCATCTCTTTACAGTGGCCTTGTCGATAGAGCATCTGCAACTTAAACGGTTGACTTGGGTTCGATTCCCGGTCGGATCAAATCAAAGACAGGAAAAACTAATGTTCACAGCTTCACTGCCTGATGTTCACCAATGCAAGGGCAGTTAAAGCCTCCTCCGTGTGAACTGAGCAAATGGCTTCTTGACTCGAAAACCAAAAGGACCTTTCACTGTCTCCTGCCTGGCCTAGGCAACTTGGTAATTCGAGATGTTATTACAACGCCAATTATATTCTGAGCGTGATTGGATCTAAGCTGTTGTTTTTGAAATTAATTACTCGGAATTTTTCTTATCGCGTAATAGCATTCAACCCTAAATCTATTTGATAAAGTTAAGGTATTCTAATCTTGATTTTTTCCCGCGTCGACTCAGTTACAAAGTGTCATAATTTCAGAGATTTTCCTTTCGAACTATTTAGACTAGAAGCATTTATCAAGAAATGCAGTCTTTGGGTTTTGCAGACAAGATCTAGAGGCACAAAATCCCAAATTAAGTTTCACAATGTTTCACTTTTACTCTGTTAACTGACTTCCTCTGTTTTGGTGCAGCCGTTTGCAATTGTAAATTTTGCAGTTTATTCACCAAGTTGCCTTGTTCAGGCAGCAGCGAAGGGACCTTGCGGTCTTCGAGTCAAGCTGCCACTTGCTAACCTGTTTACCATACACGACGGAGGCTTCACCATGTCCTTTATAATGCTGAACGTCAAGCAGGGAAGCTGTGAATGCCAATTTTTCTGGTCTTTGGTTGACCCGATCGGGAATCGAACCCGAGTCTATCGTTTCAATGGCAGATGTTTCATCGTAGTAAATATTGTTTTTTTCAGGTAACCCAAAGCCGAGTCCATGCTGACGGCAAAACGGAGCAAATGGATCGGTTTCAGTTAAGTGGAGAGGACGGTGGTGCGAAAATTGCATGTGTTGGAAATGGACTATTGGCTGCTTCGACCTCGGACCGGTCGTTGAGGTTTGTTGATATATTGAAACTTCCGCAGTCTATTTTGGCAAAATTAAAGGTTTCTATGCTATTGCGATAACTTTGAAACGGCTCAGGGTTTCAAATCAAATCTATTATTCTCCTCACTGTATTATTACTACGCGAAACGTGTAACGAGTTGGCGGGGCCCATCTCCGCGTCATCGTGCCTGCGGGCAACGCAGCCCCATTCAAAGAAATGTCGCGACGGTGGCGAGCCGTTGGCTACACTGTGACCGATTTGGCCGGCTCGACATTTAATGTAGTGGCAGTAGACCCCGTAGTTTAGAGAAACGAGACGAATGTTTGTGATTTTTCATGATATCTCTTCAATGTGGCTTGAACTTATTAGTTAAAACTACAAATTTATGTGCGTAATAAGAACTTTTGTTTTGCAAAATTTTGCGCTAGCGTCTCTGGTATTGTCCCTAAACTATCATATTATTCACAAACGAAATTTAATGTATATTTGATATACAATCCATGTACTTGATTTTAGTCATCATTAGACATGTCTTGAGATTGCGTAGTGTTCAAAAGCAACTAAAATTTGAAACGTTGGTAAGTTGAGTTACTCAGTCGTTCAATAAGTTTTTCCAGACCACAAATATATCTGGAATTGACCGTTTTTTCTTTAGACGGGCATATCAAATTCAATCTTTTTTATTCTGGTATTACATGTGATCAGAGGGTTTCGGGTTTCATTTTTTGTGAAGAATATTTTGTCATTCTGTTTCAATGCTCTTCACAGTCAAATTTGAGCTATTTTTTTCTCTCAAAATTGAATTTTAACCTGCTGGATTATGACCTAGAATGCTGGGGTAGAGTGCCCTGGGTTTGAATACTGAATTTGTCACTTTTTTTTGCCAGATCAATTTTTTGCTAATAAAAATTATTGCGGTTTATACCGTTAGTTTAAAAATTTTTTCAAAATGATTTTACTGCAGTGACTATTGTTGGTCTTTGCAATACGGGTTTTCACATTGATTTTTTCCATGCTGTGGTTGCGCATTTAAACTCGTGTTTGCTGTAAACTCTCGATTGACAAGATATATGTGATATGCGCGACGGCGACATCGTCTTTTACTTGAGACATGCTGCGATTTTGAATAAATTTTTTTGTGCTTTCTTTCAGTTAAAAGTTTTTTGCAAATGCATTTAATTGACAGTAAAAGACCAGCATGTCTTCCGAAATACAATCATTTTTAAGTGTTAACCATTTACTTAAACTTGGCAAAATATTCACTAGTCGATGGATTTTTAAACAAATATCATTGAACTTCGGAGTATGAATGGGAGAGTGCTTGTGGAAAAAAAAAAGGCAGAAGTTTCCATTAGTTTCTTCGGAAACAGACGTCTAGTTTTTAAGTGTTTTTGATCCGAGAACCGAAATCGAGTATTGGATAGCATTAAAATCTTGCAAAAGAAGAAAAAACAAAAACTACAACAACTGAAAAGGAAAAGTCTAACACGATTCAATCACAAACAGTTGTAAACGTGTAACCTATTTCGGGTGTTTAAAGTTAATCAATTTGAAGTTATTTTAGTTGGTTGAATGTTTACGCGCTTGTCTTAGGAATTAAAGGCGTTGAGTTCAATTCTCGGTTCGGTCAAAATTTCTCTTTATCACTGCCACAGTTTCTTCGTTTCGCGTGTTTTTTTGACTCGGAATAAGAAAGTCACCCACCCAGGAGTCGTAAGAGGACGACCAGAATGGGTAGGTTACCCATCGGCAGTGTTTGCCTTTGCCGTGGCAGGGTTCCACTTTTTATGTAGTTTGGAAATGGTCACTTCTCTTTCTGGATTATCCAATTCTGTGATGGGGCATCCCGTCAAACATCTTCTCATCTACAGAAAAAAGTCGGGCGATCGCAACCAACAGTTTCTTGGAGAGAAACTGGGTTGCTGCAAAGTGCAATGGTGCGGAGATGAGCTCCAGAACTTGTTACACGCTTCAACGATATACTAGAAGTACTTTAAATAGTCATTCAAGTCGGAGATTTTTTTGCTCGTTTTTTTTTCTCGAAAAAAGTTTGACAGATCTTAAGACTATCTTCATCAAATTTGTGCTTTCTACGACCTTCCATTCTCGAAATATAGCAGTTTAGATTTTCCCTTAGAAAAGCTTTTCCCCTTCGAAATTTTGCTTGGGTTGCCAACTACAGGGTGGGGCAGAAAGGACGGACGTTTTTGAAAAGTTCACAAAATAATAAATTGTAGGTACAAGCAAATTTTATTGATATCAATGTGTTCGTATAGAAATAGCATTTGACACAATCACGTGTGGAAAACAACATCCCTCATATGGTGTCCGTTTTCGTCGATGCATTTCTGAAGGCGTTGATGGAAGTTGGCTTCGACTCTCTCCAACATTGCTCTGTCGATTTGAGCGACTTCCACGCGTATAGCGTTCTTTAACTCGTCCAGTGTACGGGGACGATGCACATATACACAAGCCTTGAGGTGCCCCCACAAAAAATAATCACACATGGACAAGTCAGGGGACCTAGGGGGCCAAGGAGTGTCAGCAAACCTGGAAATGAGGTGATCCTTGAAAAGAGGACGAAGAACGGCCATCGATGCTCTGGCTGTGTGAGCCGTCGCCCCATCCTGCTGAAACCACACATGTTGGATGGTCATGTGTCTTCGTCGCAATGCAGGCACAAAGAAGCTATTTATCATCTCAATATAGCGCTCGGAGTTCTCAGTAACAGCATTTCCATGATTGTCTTCGAAAAAGTAAGGACCGATGATGGCCGTTTTTCCCATAGCACACCAGACAGTCACTTTTGGACTGTGTAGTGGTCTTTCGTAAATTTCTCTTGGGTTTTCATTAGCCCAATAACGAAAATTTTGCTTATTGACCATGCCATTTAGATGAAAATGAGCTTCATCACTCATTAACAAAGTAAGATTGTCATTTGCCTCAAAAATTGTTTTCATCTGTCGTGCGAAGTTAAGCCGCTGTTCATGGTCTGTTGGTTTTAACTGCTGTGAAATGACCACTTTGTATGGGTGGAAATGCAGGTCTTCATGCAAAATACGCCTTACTGACCGAGCACTGATCCCAAGTTCAGTAGAATGCCTTCGAGCCGAGCGTCTTGGACTCCGAAGCAAAGCTTGGCTGACGCGTTTCACATTTTCCCGGCTTCTTACAGTTCGTGGGGCCCCAACCGGTCTTGCATTCTGTAGCGTACCTCGAGTACGAAGTGATTTTACCCAACGTAAGATTGTGTTACGGGCTGGAACAGAATCATTTCGGTGAATCTTGAAATGACGCCGGAACTCATGCTGAACAGCTGTGACAGACTCGTTATTTTTTACGAAACTGTCGTAGGCAAACACGCGATGTTCTATCGTCCACAAAGTCATCATTAATCCTGAAAACTTAATTTAGGCCTACACATCTAAAAAGAAAAAACAATTGGTAATGCGCAACAGATCGATGGGTGGGTAACTAAAAGAAAAATGCTAAGCTGTAACGGATTACATGGTACCGGTCTGATGTATGTAACTACTACTTTTGCTGAGTTATAACCATTTTTAAAACGTTCATCCTTTCTGCCCCACCCTGTATAAACAAAATTTTAAAGAGTTACTGCTTTTTCCTGATTCTCAGTAAGTACTTTGCAGCAGAGTTACTGTATTGTCAATGGAAAGTAAAGGGTCATAATTGTAAATTAGCCGTGAAGTGAGTGTAAGTCAGCTTTTCTATAAGTTAATCTTCTGTCACAACTGACGAAGTGGCAACACTGAAGTAAGAGGAAAATTGTTAACTTTGAACTACTGTATAATTAATATCTTGAGAACTGGAAGGCATTGAAATTTCAATTTCGGTAAAAATATGTTTTAGGCTTTTTCAAACATTTTGGTTTACAGTGAAAAACTTGACTTAAATGCTCCTTTAAAGATTTGATTGTTTGGGTTGATTTAAAGTTTCGATTTATTTTTACAGAATGTGGAACTTGATAACGGGAGATAATTATGCTCTGGCCGTAAAAGAGTCGCTGGGCTTTGACCAACGTGAACATCTAATTAATGTATGTTACTTTAAAGTCAAAGGTGAGTTGGCGTATTTGTACCCTGCACTGTTAGGCGCGTGATGAGACATATCCACCGCAGGAATAGTTTACGATTACTCAGAATAGTGTGTCTCTCGTAAGAAATTGTTTACAATATATTTTAGAATACGCACCTCATTTATTCACATGGCGATAACTGATTATGTTTTCAGTTTTTTATTTCTTTAACGAATATCTTGAATGCTGCTTGAAATATTTGATTTTGGTAAATCTCTCTGGTTGAGTTTTTCCGTCATTCTTTGTTTTACCCCAAAGAGAAAGGAGCAATATGACGAGTCCAGATTCATGTAGCTTTAACCTTGGAAACTTCCGGTGCAATTTGGAAATCTTGAATTACACCTATGCTTTGAAACTGTAGCATTTATTTTTACCTATAGGCAGTTAATCGCTGTTGCGTAAACTGGTTATGTGGTTTACCGATTGTAAAGCTGAGTTAGATTTTGGTTTCTCCGCTGAGATGGGTTTACTTTGACGCAGCATCCAATCCATTTTTCGTCCGCTTGTGTGCATTTTTTCTTCTCCATGAAAACTATGTTCTTTTTCGTCTGCATTTTCAATTACCCATCTCCGCACAAACCAGACTGTCCCATTCTAGACAAAAGTTTTCTAAAAATTTTTTGTCATGTGGTAGAGCTCTATTTTGAAATATCGCTCTCATCGTTCATACACAAAATTTTTATCAATATGTAAAATCTACTTAGTACGGATGTGAACTTACGAAAATGCGGACGAAAAAGCGCATACTTTTTCATTGAGAAGCAAAAACTTAAAAAAAAGAAGAAAAACGGATGCTGTGTAAATTCGCCTTTAATTGATTGCCAGAAAAGGCATTCGGAATTAAAAATGAAGCATTGCTGCGTAAAACAAAGCCGAGAAGTTCGACATACCATGCTGCTAGCGTTATCTAATCTTTGTTCAAAACTTGGCTTCGAGAAACTGTGTTTTGAGTTGAGATGAACAAAAAAGAAAACGGCTTTGAAACTAATCTAAAGCTTACTGTAGTTCTGTTGATAAAATTGAACTGTCAGACGAGAATATCCTTTTCAGGATATCGAATCGTAAGGGGTTACTTCAACCAAGTCAATTGGCCGCAAACCAACTGGCCGCCAACATTAAGGTTAGGGTTAGTTGGAGCTCAGTTGGGTTGCGGTCCACGACAACTGACCGTCAACTAATCCTAACCTTAATGTTGACAGCCAGTTGGTTCGCGGTCATTTGTCATGCACTCCCATTTTTGGGATCGGGTTGATCTTTGACTCGTTTTTGTAAAGCAAAATTGTTCATGCTAACTCTTCCTCACTAACGTTGTGCATTGATGGGTGTGCGATGACAACGCATGCTGCGAAGAATTCGACTTTGCTGGGTATGCGATAATTGATTGATTGATGGTGCTTGATTTTGGTAACCTGGCTACAAATACATTAAAAAGTCACAAGCTGAATTTTTTTCTTTTCTAAGTTGGTGCTAAATTGAAACTGAAACAATACTGGCTATCGTTTTGGAAATTGGAGCTTTGGTAAGAAAAAGACTTGTAATTGTTTTAGAAAACCTAAATACTCTGAAATGACAATTAGGCATCCCTACTGTCTGGCAGACCAGACAATGATTTTTTAATGGTGAATTTGGACTGCCAATCGTTATATGCCTGCTTCTGCCCACCGCTCATCCAATCATTATTTGTGTTACATAGGTGTATTGGCTGCTGCTACGGATCAAAATAAAATTGCTATTTGGAGATCTGTTCCCTGCCATCCCAGCCAGAAGGTGGAGCCAGAAGATCAGTGGCAGCTTCAGCCAGCTCGTAAAATCGATCTTCCTTGCTCTTTTATTCAGGTGAGTAAAAGGTCTTTGTTGTATTTTTATGCACATTTTCTTCACATTTTCTGCAGCGTCTGTAACTTTTTACGCAACTGGTTTGGCGTGAGAGGTTACCGCGTGATTGGGTGCGCCAAAAAATCCTCACACGTTTTTTTCACGACCTACGCTTGTTGAGTATTTTGCTGCGCCATTGGTCCTCTTTACGTGCGAAAAAAAGTTAAATAAGTTGTCTGAAGATTTTTTAGCGTACGGCGATGTTAAATAGTTGTGGTACTGCTTCAATAAAATTTTTCTCAATATAATCCATTCCTTTCGATGTTGTCTCCGCTGACGGAGATTATCTCATTTAAGGCGGATTTACACCATCTATATCCGTTCTTCGTCCGTTTTTGTACGTTTGCCTATTCATGAAAAAACATGCACTTTTTTGTCCGCATTTTTATAAGTCCACATTCGCAGTAAGTAGACTTTTACATATTAACAAAAATTTCTTTCAAAAATTCTGTGTATGAACAGAGCAGTACATCTTTACAAAAAAAGTTTTCGGAAAACTTTTGTCTAGTTAGTGACACTCTGGTTAGTGGGGATATGGACATATGAAAATGCGGACGAAAAAGAACATTTTTTCGTGGAGAAGAAAAAACGTACAAAAGCGGACGATAAATAGATACTGTGTAAATCCCCCCTTACCTCATTCGTTTCTTCGCTAATTCAAACACTCCTACACTATTGCTCTGTTGATGGAATCCTCCTGTACCAATTTCTGTCACTTCTTTTTCGAACTTTTCAACGTGTTTTCAGTTTTTCTTGATTTTTGCTATTTTTCTACAATTACATATTTTGAGCTTCGTACAAAGTTAACATCAACTTCAAAGTCTAGTTTTCCCTCGAGATGCGATCCTTTGTAGGACTGTTCAAATTTTAGCTTATTGTTTTTGTTTTTCTTAACGTTGTTCTCATCGTTTTTTTGTTTTGTAACGTTTTTTTGACGGTTATTTTACTATTGTTTAGTGGTGTGCAACCAGTCCAATTTTAGCTGTGGGCGGCCCACAAGGTGCTTTTTTACTGATCAAACAACAATCAAAATCAGCTCTTTCCGCCACTCTAGCAGCTACCCAGACAGGTCCCCGGGAAGTAACAGTTGAGTTTATCGGCCGCAAGCCTCAGACTTCGCAAGTAGCTGGTAAGTCGTTGACCTGAATTAATAAGTTGTCGGTTCAATTCACTAAGTTGCGCTGGTCATGAAACAGCTGGCGGACCTTCACAGTTTTCAAGTAAAGCTGTCACCTGTCTACCGCTCACGGGAGTCGAACCCTAGTTTATTGTTTCAGTAGCAGACCTCTGCCCACATTATGTTTTTGAAGCTACCATCAAGTATAAGTAGGCTGTGGATGCTATTTTTAAATTTGTTTTTCTGAATCAAACGGGGATCGAACCCGTGCCTACCATCAATAATAGCCGCTCTATTCACTTTGAAAACTGATCATTTGTGCATTCACGAGCTAACTAAACGTTCAATGAAGATAATTTGCGAGGAAACCATCAAAAATCCTTCATGTGCAGCATCAAGAGAAGGGCATAGACGAAAACATAATCAGTGACGACAAGATCCTCTGTGTAATAGTAACAAGTTTGATTTTTGATACCTTCGATATTTTGCAGGACTAAACATATCACCTCAGCGTTTCAGCGATTTTCCGCAGCAGCCGATGAATGCTCAGATCGTCTTCGAAACTGATTCCTCGTTCAACGGCATGGACATAGCTACAGTAAGTAATATAGTTTTTTAAACTATGACTAATTTGAAACTGAAATAAATGTTTGAGAAACTGAAGTAAAACCAAACCAAAGCTAAGGTCGGTGCTTGCGTTAGTTAGGAACATTCTTCGTTCAATCATGTTACTTACTGAATGATGCCAGTGTTTATTTCTTGCATGAGTGATGCTTTTTCAATTACTCTGCTTTTGAAACGTCCCATTCACGGAGGAAGTTAGAAAGGTTTCACGACTGAATTTCGGAACTGCTTCTTCAATATTCAATCATTCATGTTGTGCTAACACAATTGTTGCAATTGAATGGGACGTTTTCGTCCAAATTGCTTGTGCAAGCCATTTCTTGAACTCAGTTTCACAACTAATCGAAATTGGCGCAAATTTTTCGTGCAACAGCCCAGCTTTATTTCGGCCAATGTAAAATCAACAACTACCGACTGCATATTTCACAAGTTCTTATTTTAACAATTTCTTGTGCTTCAGGATCATGTAGCTGTGTGGGACGGGCATCATGTTTCAGTATACGAGTTAAGCAACGAAAAAGAAACTGCAGTAGGTTAGTGCTTAACATATTTTCGGATTTGCCTGTGCGAAAGTGACATCAAGTTTGTCTTTAGTCAGCCTAAGCGTAATGTTAACCCGCTTATTATTATTTTAAATCAAATCGTTCACTATACTCGCTGTATTACGCCTAAGTGTGTAGCAAGTTTGCGGGGCCCATCTCTGCGTCATTGCGCCCGTGGGCTACACAGCTCCATTCGAAGAAATGTGGCAACGGTGGCGAACCATTGACAACACTGTGTCCGATTTGACGGACCCAAGATTTGAATCTCAGACCTTCCGCTCCAGATAGGAACGCATTACTGCTCGACCAAATGGCTGGTGGTGTTATTATTATTATTACACACAATTTGAGAAAGTATGTTGATAACATAATTTCTCAAATTGTGTAAAAAACGATATGGATACTTTGTTACCTAATATTGATCTGGCTTTTTATGTAGAGGAAGTAATAAATGTATGAATAGTTGTATAACGTATAATATTATATCGATAGATTACCACTTTTGAAAATGTCCATGCATTTTTTCATAGGAAGTTTTGAGTGCAATTCGTCAGTGAACGCTCTTCATGACCACAGTGTGTTTACTATTGATACAAGCCAGTCGGGTAAAGGTTCCCCCAAGATACAAGTTAGAAACTTTCAGGTTTGTGCATGCTGTGTAATTAATTGTTTTGTTTGTGCATGCTGTGTAATTAATGCTGTGTAATTCTCCAGTTGAAATTGCTAATGGTATGCTAAGAATTGTTGTGGTTTACTTTTGTCTCGAAAAACATTATTATCTGATCTTGATCTGAGACTATCAAAAAACAACAACAAATTTTATTGCCCTAGAACCAACAAGCTAGCTCGTTGCTTGGTCCAGGAGTCATATTCCATAGCTTTATCTTCGTCACTGTCTCACGGTTTTGAATTTTTTTTTAATGACTGTAGGTTTTCGGAAAATTGAAATCACATTAGAGTGTGACTTTCGTTAATGGTTACCCCATTTAGATGAAAAAAAAAGGGTCACCAAAGTTTGTTTTTTTTAACATACACAAGAGTTGTTGGATATCACATGTAACATCCGCGTCCATAGGACGCGTCCCATTGCGGTCGACCAGCCCAGTTGAACTATACTCTTTATTAGTAGACTGGAAGCTGACAGTTTTTTTATTTTTATTATTATTCACGGTGTATTTGTTCTAAAATATGCTGATTCGTCCAGTCAGCGTGACTTTTTCTTCACGGTTCACTCGTTCTCCGAATATGTCCAGCCAAATCAATCGAATACGTGTGACCGCAAAAAACCTTCGCAACAAGAGGAACCTTTTTTTCTCTAATACTCCTCTTTTTTCTCGACGCTTCCGTTTCTGGTCTATGCTAAATAAACAGTCTAAGGTTGAACAACCTGCATGATATCCTCCAGCTTGATTTAAGTACCTTTGTGTCCGACTTCACGTTTCATTTGTGGCTATGTTGGAGTATGACGCTACACAAGTTAGTTGTTTTGATTATTTTCAGGGTACAGTGAAGCAGTTGATCTCACTGAGCGAAATTGAGGGACAACCTACTGTGATTACGGTGGCTGGCAATTTTATGGTGTACGGCACTGACGAAGGATACATGCGAGTTTATGATTTGACTAGAAGGTAGTTTAGTAAACGAACTTTCGTTATTCTTTGCATTGTGCTTTTGTTTGATTGGTTCGTTTTACTACCGAGTATCGGCGCGGCAGTATTCTTAACAAATGCTGTTATTTCAGGCTACGCTTATTTTTGAAAGTTTTTTCCATTTTTTTCTGTAAATCTAAGTTGTAATGATGGGCCTGGAGTCAGCTAAGGGCTCGTGTTGCGGACTTTGAATCAATTGCCCTTTTTTGCAGCGAAACATTTAGCAGGGAAGGTGTGGATTCAATTTCAAAGACTTTGGTTTAGTTCAATTGGGAATTCATCTCATGCCTACAATTGCAGTGGATGACTCTATCTATTAATTCTAATTGCATTTTTATTCACCAGGTTGCCTTGGCCGGGAAACAGCGAAGGGACCAATACCGTATTGGGGTTAAGCTGCCACCTGCCCGCCAGTTTACCCTCACGGTGCTGTCTCCACAATGTCCCTTTTTATTGCTGAACGTCAAGCAGGGAAGCTGTCAGTACCAATTTTTCTAGTCTTTGGTTTGACCCGACCCGGGAATCAAACCGGGGTCTATCAATTCAGTAACAGACGCTCTATCCACTCGACCACTGATCAAACCGTGAACCTAGAGCGATTACTGATCTGTGTTGTATTGCGCAATTCTTGCTCAATACTTTAGAGACGCGAAACCGCACTGCACCAGCAAAAAACTGAATGAACTGATTGAAGATTTCGGGTCAGTTACGTCACTGCAGTGCAACGCAACTGGGTCGAAGGTTGCGATCACCTGTCTAAAGGTATTTTATCATACAAACACTTTTTTGGGGCCGATTTACTGGTCTGTGAAAATCTGCGCTGTTTTTTTTTTTCTCAATTTAACAGGATGATCTGTAAGTCCCAGGTCGCTTTTATGTATTATATGTCCATTGCCCAATTCTTTGTTCAAAAGTGAATGGCCTTGTATCAGTCATGCTTTAAGCTGATTTTTTATCTGAAAAGGGAGAAAAAACATTATGCAGTCATGTACCATGTAGGAAAGACCTAGGATTTTTGGTCCAGCCTGTTAAACTGGGACTGGGACTAGTGGCCCAATAAAAGCCTCCGTTCTACAGCATAAACTATAATATTCAGAAGTACTAAATTTGTACATGTGCTTTTATTTAAGTTTTTCACCAAATCGTTAATATTTTGTTGGGCCTTGACTTGCCTGCACGTAGCCTGCATTTTTGAGGGGTGTCATCTTAACGTTGTTTGACTGCGAAGAGTTTTACCACATTTTCAAAAGAATTTCCGGGATGCGCTTCTCAAGAGGATGTGCTTTGAGACTAATCTCAATGTATTATTCAGTGTGTAGTAACTATTTTCTTTCTTGCATGTTGGTAGATCGCAAGTTTGTTTTTGCTTTGATTAAAAGACCTTTTACTGTTAATGTTTCAACATCAAGTTGAATTCTTCTACTGAATGAGTAACCTATAATTAATTTTGCTCTTCTGTAAGATTTTATTTTTACCTAAGCAAAAGTTTTCTGTTTGTGGCAGGATAACTCCGCACCGGACTCGAAGGTATACGTTTACGATGTTGAACTGGACAGGATTGAAAGCTTCGATTTTCGCTCGGGCACTAATGATTACGACGATTTTGGAGCAGATTCAGGCCCGAAAACGGACCTTGAGCAGTAAGTCCAATCAGAATGACATTCAACTGATGCTCATTGCAAGATTACTCATTACGTTAATAGTTCCATCTTCATTGTTTTGTTGCAGGAGTGTGTATCGTCCTTCTATTTCTGGAGCCCAGCAGATTTTTTCAACACACAGGATTCAGCCGTCTTTTGCAGCCTAGTCTCCATCTTTCACAATCTTTTTCATCCAAGCTTTTCAAACCTCTGGTAATCTCGTCACATTTCAGCACTTCCCACATCTTTTTCTGTCATTTTTTTGACCCATTAACTTCTACTTGTCGTGCCTTTACTGGGTCTCTTTCTTTATCCATTCTCTCCATTTGCCCTAGCCATCGTAACCTTTATTCTCTCAAAAACTTTCCAATCTCTCCACTTCTGTCATTTTACGAATTATCGAGTTTGATTGGTTTGATTAAGTTTCGTAAGAATATACAGCAGCATGAAACAGTGCAGTTGCACATCCTAAAAAGCCTATTGCTCTTTTTTTTCCAGATATCAAGTGATGATTTCCACCACGACATTTTGCCCACCTCAACGCCGGTTTGATTACTGTTTCGTCCACCGAAATTCCAACTTTTAGGAATAAAAAAAGCGCTGCCACAAAGATTAGGTTATTAGGTTCACATCTTTCAAATAAGGCGAAAAAAAGCAAACTAATAATTCACTTCTTTAGGGGCAGAGCTGATGCGGCGCGCGAAATTGCCGGTCGGTATCCTATCAGTGTTCAGTGGGACGCCGCAGAAGGCCGTTTGCTGTGTTGCGAAGCCCGAATCATAAACGGCACGTCGATGGACCTGAAGGAGGGATCCGCAACACCGACATCCCCAACCTTTTCCCAACAAATCGCTGTAGTAAGTGAAGCAAAATAACGTTAAGGCCTATATTCACAGAAAGCGTTATCGTTTCAGAAGCGAAAAAAACGCTTAGCTTTCGAAAGTCTCAAAAGCACTTTCATGCCGCGTACGAAGCGTCAAGGTTCAGGTGAAAGATTGATTGTAATTGTGATTACATTTTTATTCACCAAGTTTCCTTGGTCAGGAGACAGCGATGGGACTCTTGCGGTCTTTAAGTCAAGCTGCCACCTGCCCACCTGTCTACCACACACGGCGGAGGCTTCACACTCCCTTTAATTGGTGAACGTCAAACAGGAAAGCTGCGAATACCAATTTTTCTAGTCTTTGGTTCGACCAACCGGGAATCGAACCCAAGTCTACCGTTTCAGTAGCAAACGATTTTTTCTCCACTCGACCACTGATTGGTTACTTTAGGCGACAGGCGTACAATTCAAATAACCTATTTTTGAAGTTTGCTGCAAAGTGTCCATATCCTATCTCCCTGTCCGCAGCAATGCTACGCAAATGTAAAGCGTAGCTGAAAAATGTTTTGCATTTGCGCAGCATTGACGAAAAATGAAGCCCCCGTTGAGCTTTTCCCGCTTCAGCGAGGCAAATGCGCTATTTGTTAATAGGCCTTTGGTTTGTAGCTAAGTTCGTCACGTGGTGAACGCATCAAGGACCAGTTATTTAGTTGCTTATTCAATCACCTTTTTTTGTGAGTTTTTTTGATTTTTCAGGTCGTAATCATAATGATGGTGCTTCTCGTGCTTTGCTTTAGTTGTCTATAACATGTTCTTGCATTTTTGCCCTCTCTTACCCGAAAATAAAACGAAAATAATGATAATTTAGAAAATGTAACATCACCGTTAGTGAGCTAGGAGAAATGTGTGGGTATTTTTAAATGTAAATTCTAAAAATGCTCTTCTACGATAGTTAATTAAAAAAACTCCACTAAAACTGATCTTTTAGCTCACAGTTATTGTTTTCAGCCGGACGTCATAGTGGTATCTCTTTTCAAAACTCAAGACTACGGAGTGCTGTTGCAAGATTCTTATCCGAAGCCTGATCGATATGACACTATGATTGGCTTAAAAGTTCCTTATTTTTACTTTACTCCACAGGTCAGGTGTAGTATTTCGAATGTTTTTGATTCGCTTCTGGTACTTACTATTCACGAGACTTCTTGGAGTCGACATAAGTTTTATGTATATTAGAATAAACGTAGTTTGAAAAAGGAAAAGATTTTCCAGTAGTTTTGATCTCTGTATATGCTTAACTTTAGTTCTTTTGCGGTGAGTCTCTGGGTAGTCTTTCATGACGCTAAATCTAGCGTTAGCCTTAGTTTCAGAAAGAATTTCCCTTGGCACTGTTGGTTCATTCAGTTTGGTCACTTTCTGAGTTGGTATAGGGTGTTCCAAAAAAAATGTAATACCTTTGTTTTGGTCTGTACTTTATATTCTTTTGCTCTAGCACTTCCATCTTTTTAGGTGTGATAAGCTAAAGGTAGGAATTTTGTTTAATGCCAATATTTTGATCTTTAGCTTAACAAATATACATTTTGTAGCAAAAGACAAAAATCGTAGATTGAAATCTAAAGGCTTCTCTCTCACCTTACCTCAACTTTTCAACACCTTATCTCTCACCTTACCTAACTCAACTTCTCTCTCACCTTACCTCTCTCAACTTACCTACTTGGTCTATTGAGGCTTTGCCAAAAAAATGCTGACCAAAACGAGTCCCGAACTGTTCACAAACTAGGCTGAGATTATAGGCAGGCTCTTTGAAGGTTCGTTTACCTGATCTCAACACCTTAAACTTTTATGAAGTTATGCGATGGAAAATGTATACAAAAACAAGCCCAAGTTTTCACAACAACACTGATTGCATGCATGGACTGGGTTCAACCGCACGCTGGTCAGTGCTCACGTTGTTGCGCCTTTGGATAAGGCGACTTAAACGATGATTATCTCTGTTTGGTAGCTTCAGACAAGAAGGAAATTTACGTTGGAAGAAGCCAAAAAGCCAATTGTAGAACCAGAAAAATGGTCAACTTCTAAGAGGGTTCGAATTTGTTCAAAAGGATAGCTTTCTCGTGAGAGGAAGGTGAAAATTCTCTCAGAGGAAGGTGAAAATACATCAATCATTATCATCAGTGTCATCAAACTGCTCAAAAACTGCGGTCTGAAATTACGCAAATTATCAGGAAAATCCAAAACGAGATATGCCAACGTGTCACTGAAAACTACGCAGTCGGTCCAATTGTCGCATTAGTCGAAATGGAAAATTTATCGAACATTTTATTCACTATCGAAATCTCTGCCAATTAAGGGTTAAAAGACTGAACTGAACTTTAGAGTCGAGATAGCAACTTGAATTTTTTAGGAAAAAAATTTCGTGACAATGCTTTGTATTGGCAAAAGCACTAGAAAGTGGAATCTCAAACAAAGGTTAAATAAAAATTTAAGTGTTACATTTCTTTGGAACACCCTGTAGTATGAAAAATTTTTTGGCTCAGAATCGATTTGAACAACTTTAGCCTCAATTTTGCCCTGAATTTAGAAGTAGGAATGAGGGAAAGTATTGTAGTCAAAAACAAAACTCATGTTCTCCGAAGTGAACAATATGTACTTTGTTCTGCATCTCAATGGTAAAATATCGGGAACACGAGCAGTATCATGCATACATGCTATAGAACTGCGATTGTAATTGTTTAATCCGTGCAAAGCAAGATTTTTTGGAATGTACCTTTTAACCAGACATAAAATAGCCTATTACGTTGTTACACGGCATTTAATCAGACGAGGAAAATTTCTGAACCAAGCCAACATTAGGATTTGGTTCGCGGTCAGTTTACGGCGGTCAGTTATCGTGGACCCGACATTGTCGCGCGCAGAGTTTGTCTGCAAATCTTCTAACGTAAAATGGGTGACTTTGCGTTAAGTCATGTGCAATCCAAGTTTAATTTTAGCTAAAATTCAGCAACAAACCTTCGGATTGGAATATTAACAACTACTGTAAATACCAAGTTTATGCCAGAAAGTTGGTAAAAAAAATACAAACAGCCAGCCTAAACCCAAACATTGCCAGTAAAAATGCTCGTGCTTTTTTGTGCTTATTGCTATCTGCAGATGTTACTGACGTTTCGAATTTAATGTTTAGCCAGTAGCGGATGAATCAACATCATCACAGAACAAGCCAAGTGCCCCACCAGACGAGGTAAAGATTTGAGTTTTTTGACAGAATGAAAGTTGATCTTTAAATTTTTGTTTGTTTTGGCCTATGCAGTTTTTCGAGTTAGAATGTTCACTGCTTTTATGGACTTTTTTTGCTAGGAAGCCGGAGTATGTTGGCATTTTTTTACGTAATTAAATTTGAGCTTGTTCGCAAGTTCAAAATTCAAATTTTTATCTATATGAACGAAAATCTAGATAAGGCTTTTTTAATTTCATCTTGTAGAAAAGAGCAATTGCTCGGAAGACGATGCGCGATTTCGTTGGATTGGACAATGCAGATGACACGTCACAGAAAGCGATGCTGGATTTCAGCTATTATCTTACTATAGGAGACATGGACGAAGCGTTTAAAGCCATCAAGCTCTTGAAAGGGTAGGCTCGTTTTCAAAATGACTACAGTATGATGTTGTTCTTTTAATTTTCGTTCTCGAAACCGTTATTGTAATGAAAACATCGATATGGCATTAAATCGTAATTGCAATTACATCTTTATTTACCTAGTTGCCTTGGTCAGGAGACCGCTAAGGGACTGTTTTGTTCTTCGAGTCAAGCTGTCACCTGTCTATCACACACTGTGGAGGCTTCACACTGTCTCTTTTTTTGCGGAAGGTCTAGCAGGGAAGTTGTGGAATGTGGATACTAGTTTTTGAAGTCTGGTTTGACCCGACCGCGAATTGAACCCAAGTCTGCCGTTTGAGCAACAGGTGTTCTATCCATTTGACCAACGATCGGTTAATGAAATTTATGTTCTACTATATACAATTTATGCTTCTCACTTACATATTTGCATATATTGAAATTCCACTACCGTGGTAGTGCGTAGAATTTACTAGTCTTTATAAGTCCTGGTGCTATTGTGCTCGAGCTTTGAATCTACCTGACCAAGTCCCGGTCCGATCCTGGCTCAAACAGGATTGGTATTCGTCAAAAAGGGCATGCGGTTTCTTCAGTGCTGCTTGCTTCAGAAGAAGTCATGTGTGGATGCATGCTTCAATAACCGTGCTATTGTAACATCCAATCTCGATCTCAAAGATTGTCGCCGGAGTTTAAGAATTCTTTTGTTTTTTTTCAGCGCCGGTGTTTGGGAAAGCATGGCGCGAATGTGCGTTAAAACGAGACGTTTAGATGTTGCCAAAGTGTGTCTTGCTAACATGGGGCACGCTCGAGGCGCTAGAGCGCTACGAGAGGCGGAGAAAGAGCCAGAAAGGGACGCGCGAGTGGCTCGACTGGCATTAGAGTTGGGGATGAATGTAAGTTGGGGTTTCAGTTTATTAATTGATTGGTCCTTATTTATCCTCCACTCACGAGGAAGCGACAATAGCGCTTTATTTTGGACGAGTTGTCTTCATCTACTTTAAAGTTGACCGTAGACCAAGGTTTCCAGTTGACCTTTGACTTCTTGCCTTGTAAATTTACTGCTTGCTTGAAGCCACCAATCTTCATCGTAAACCGGGTTTTCCGAGGACACAGCAACATGACCAGGGTGCGGGTTGAACGCAGATCGTGCGATCAGAATCGTCGCAAAAACGACGCCTTTACCTTTTCGGCCACGCTGCCGACTGTTTAAATTATTTTGCTTTCGCTGATCGTTGACAGTTTATGCTAGTATTTTCATTCAGCTTTTGAATAAAATTTAGTCATTTGAATCAGTGTAACTGATGGGCTTTGGTTAAGCGAAACTCAAGCCCTGGGCAGTGCTCTAAAAAAGTCATTTTGAAAACAAAATTGGTTGCTGCCTGCAGGCTTATTTTTTAATTTACCAGTTTAGTTTGCCCCTCCCAGCTCAGTTTTGTGGTTAATCAATGACTTGGACTCTGGGGGCCACGCTGGCGGTGTTGGATTGCATACTGTGGAGACTGAGAGAGCTGCTGCATGTTATTTTTCAGTTGTTTGTTTACCTTTGGGTGTATCCTGAAGCTTGTTCCCACGAAATAGGCAGATCACTATAAATTTGAAGGCTCGATACAGCATAACAGTGACATCGAATTATCATGAGTATTTGATTGATGTTGCGTCCTATCTACTCTCACAGCAGCTGCTTTCCTTTTCTTTTGAGTCACGAATTTATAAAAAAAAAACAAAGAATAATACTGGATCCAACTTTTAACTGAAAACATTATGCACCTACTTTTGGCTTCTTGAAATTAACTTTCTCGCATTCACAGGAAGAAGCGGAACGGCTATATAGGAACTGCGAGCGCTACGACCTCTTAAACCAGTTTTATCAATCAATTGGAGAATGGGAAAAAGTGAGTTAGAAATTGGATACAGAAAACCAACCGTAATGACGCCTTTCAAAATAAGTAATATATCTCAGTCATCGTTATCACTTTTTGCAGCAATTCATACTAACTTTTTTCCTTAAAATTGACAATTGCAAATGGAGCTCGTTAGCTCACACATAGAAAAAAGAGGCGTGAATATCCCACATCTACTCATGAATGTTTTGTCTCTTAACCTAAATTTGATCCTTTTTGTTAAGAGTACCAATTCGAACATTTTGCTCCGCTGGTACGCTACAAACTATGTGAGCGAAAATCTGTATGCGAAAAACGTACAGTGAATTGGGAGGTGGGCTACTGGGCGTGGGCTTGCGAATTAACCTGATGATTGATGTAGTGATTGATTGGTGTCTCCATATCGCTTGTACAGACCGTTTATATTTTGAGTTTTAGGGACGATTAGTTTCACCCCCATTTCTGTATGGTTTTTCACCAACTCTGACCCAACTTAATCCCAACTCAAACTTTTACTTTACATTGTACAATAATTTACCTTGGATGGAACCCAAACCTTAACCCTAATCGTAATCTTAACTGGTAAAAGCAAACTAAAAATGCACGGATAAACATCCCACAGTTTTCTTCTACAGTAGTATCTTTAACTTAAAACTTCGGTGTAAAATCAGGTCTACACAGTGCGAAAAATCGTGAACGTACGCGCGTATACTTAGTTTAAATTAGCCAACTGGCAGCTTGTACGCTGGTAAGGTGGTGCATACCGTATTTTTGTGTAAAATGAACTATAAATGCGCCCGTGCTCTCACGATTTTATACACTGTGTAGACCAGACCTTGTAGCCACTCCTTTTTTACGGCATACAATGACTTCATTTTGTAATATTTCTACTTTTATCCAACACATTAAAAGTTTTTGAATTATTTTCAGGCACTTGAAATAGCCAATCAGTTAGACAGAGTTCATCTTCGAACAACTTTCTACAATTACGCCAAGCATTTGGAAGCTTCGGGCGATATTGAAAATGCGATTACAAAGTAAATCCCGTAGTTTGAGTTGCAATGGACACGATATGTTTCAGATTAAGGTTTTATATGTTAAACTTACCAAACTCAACCAAGAATTTGCGGGTTATTTATTTTCTGGATTTCTACTCTTTTCCCTTTAATTAGAAGTACAATGATGCCGATTTAATTGATTTGAAGAAACTGCGCAGATTTTTAGTCAGGACTTGAGTTTTATTTTGGGATGGAGGATAAAATTTTAATGGGAGATATCAAACTTCTCAATGGGGAAGCGTTCTCTTATAAAGGAATCACTTTTTTCACCATTTGTTTCAAAAATATGTCCTCAGAGCTCTTCCTCATTGAAGATTATTGGTTGTTTTGAGGCATATTCGCTTTTTTCTTTTCAGCGGTTTTATTTTACATTTCTAAAATGCAAAATTTCTGTATGACGCACGACTTGCAAGCTTGTACATTTTTTATAGTTATGAAAAATCAGGCAACCATTACTTTGAAGTTCCCCGGATGTTATTTGATGACACGCAAGTCTTGGAAGACTACGTTATGAAGAGCAAAGACAGGTGCGGAAAAGTTGACAAATAAACTTAACTCTGACTTTGTCGCGTCGATTTTATTACAGTGCTGTAGTTTAATTTAAATACTTGTTCGTTTATAATTTTTTTTTTCAAAATACACTAATTTTCTTAGCAGTCAAATTTGTTAAGTAGCAGTGAGAAACAAAGCAGTTTCTGCGGCTGGTAATTTTCTTTACATCAACTTCATACCGTATTTATCTTGATCGAGAATGCTTTTTGCTACGACTGCCCAAATCTTTGTTGAAATATCGCATCGTTTATTTTAGTTACCGTGGTTTTGCGTAGTTACGCAAGTGTAAATGATAGAGTCTTGAAAATATTCACTGTTTCTATCAAAAAATGGCTCCATGAAAACATAATTTGCTTGTGTGTTTCATAACGAACTATACTTTACGAATATAACGAACATAACCTTCGAATATAGCCTAAACGAACTTAATTCATAACGAACGCTACTTATAGAAAACTTCGGAAGTGGTGGGCTCAGTACATGGAGTCGACTGGCGAAATGGAAGCGGCACTTAAGTTCTACAAGCAGGCAGCTGACCCTCTATCGTTAGTGAGAGTCTATTGCTATTGTGGGAACGTGGACAAAGTACGATACTGAAATTTATTTGCCTACAGAATTTGGTTGCAAACGAAATGGGTGAAACTATAACAGCACCCTAATCAGTGGTTATGGTTGTACGGATACAGTACGGTGTGTGTAAAGTCTGAACACAAAGGATAATTAGATATATTCCAAATTATAACTTTATTTTATTTGAATTGCAAATAATTTAAATCGTATTGAAGATGTTATTTGAATGAAAATAATAGTCAAAATAAAGCTGTATAACCCAGATAGAAATCGCAATAAACTTTATGAACTTAAAGATAACCATTAATGCCATTCGGTGCTTTTTTCCATTTCATGGCTTTTATGCCGACATTCAGTTCTAAAACGGATTGCCGACTTTTTAAAGGAAAGTCAAAATAATATTCAGGACTAGAATAATTTTAAAAGTTGTTGGTTTATTCCCCTTTTTTAAGAACAATTTTATAAGAACACGAGGTTTATTTTTGCTCATAATTTAAGAACAATGCCAGTTTGGGTATGAAAAAATATTTAAGAACACAGGCCAGTACGATGTATGTGTAAGTAATTAGCGGAGTTTCCTTGGTGTTTTTTATATTGCTATTGCTAATTTTATCTGAAGATTATATTAATATTCAATAATGAACAATAACGAAAGACAACTTTTAACCAAACAGGATTGATTTTTGCTTTTTATTCTCCAATGAAATTTCAGAACAAGTTCAGAACAATTGTAGCTGAAAATTCGCGAAAATTTAAGAATAGCCATCCTCAACCTAAAATTTAATGATTCTTATACATAAATAGTGGCCTTCACCAAACCTCACTTGCATATCATTTTTCATCTGTAATGTTATTAGTGTCCAGCGGTTTTGAAATAGGATAAACTTTGTGAAAATATTAAACCGCTGATTTGCTTGCTGAAGTGCACCAACATAGGCTATTTTATAATTACATTTTATTCACCATGTTAGCTTGGCCAGTAGACAACAAAGAGATCTTTCGACTTCGAGTCAAGCTTCCACCTGCCCACCTGTCTACCACACACGGTAGAGGCTTCACACTGTCTCTTTTAGTGCTAAAAGTCAAGCAGGAAAGCTGTAAAAACTAATGTTTGTAGTATTTGGTTTGACCTGGCCGGGAATCGAACCAGAGGATATCGTTTCTGCAGCAGACGCTCTGTCCACTCTACCACAGAACAGTTAAATTATTTTTCTTATTCAGGCGGCAGAAATTGCCAATGAAACTGGCGACAGAGCTGCTTGCTATCACTTGGCGCGACAGTTCGAGAACAACAACGATTTCAAACAAGCCATTCATTTCTTCACAAGAGCTATGGCCTATGGCAACGCCATAAGAATTTGCAAGGTACAGTAAAACACTCAACTTTTTGTCAAAGTTAAAGTATAAACTTAATTAGATTAAGTCTCATTATGTTCGCTATATTACGCCGAAGCATGGGACGAGTTCGCGGCACCCATCTCCGCGTCATTGCGCCCGGGCAACACAGCCTCCTTTCGAAGAATATCGCTGTGGTGGCGAACCGTTGGACTTCAGAGTTCCCACTTCAGACACGAAGGCGTTACCGCTCTACTACCCAGCCGGAGTGCTATGCCCCAAAAAGCCATCAAGAAACCCTCTTTTAAATTTTTAATCCACGTTATTTCATTAATCTTTGCATTCAAATAAATGTTGGTTTATTATCTGCAACGTCGTAAGTTGGCTGTTTCACATGGCATTAATATATTTATGCTTTGTAGGAAAACGGCTTTGAAGACCAGTTGATGAACTTAGCATTGCTGAGCACCCCATCTGACATGGTAGAAGCCGCGAAGTATTACGAAGACAGACCCGACACCGTAGACAAAGCTGTTATGCTCTATCACAAGGTAAAACACTTTTTCGCCATTGTTTTCACTTGAAAATTAGTTACTGGGTTAAAATTTTAATCAGTAATACTTATAAACAGCGCAGAAAATGTTTTAAGGTACTTGGTAAATTCATTTAAATTCTGTATGGCGTCCTTGTAGAAAATGTGGATGGATCTTTTTCCATTTCTGATAAAATGCCGGCATTTCACATTGCATAAAAAGTAACGTTTTTTACTTTCTATTTTTATTCCTGGCTTTGGCGAAACATGACTTTGATGTTGAGTTTCTAACGGAAAATATTGATGATTATCTTCGATCTTTACAGGCTGGACATTACTCGAACGCGTTGGAGCTTGCATTCGAAAGTCAGCAATACGCAGCGTTGGAATTAATATCGCAGGAATTAGACGAACGGACGGACCCAGTTCTGTTGGAAAGATGCGCCGATTTCTTCACTGAACATGAGCAATACGAAAGAGCAGTCTCGATGCTTGTTGCTGCTAAAAGAGTAAGTTTGAGTTTTGAAAATCTTGGCAGTTGAGCTCTTGTGGATAGAAAAAAGCAACGAAGTGCAACTTAGTAAAAGGTGACCAATGGGTAGTAGTCCAAACTACCCATTTACTTCAGCAATGTCGGTCTGTATACTATGTTGATCGTGATGGCATTTGTACTTTTCAGGTAACAAGGAAATGGCAAGTTTTTTGCGGGTTGTTCAGCACCTTGCTGAGGTTTTATGGTGTGACATTCCGCTGCACCCTACTATGTTGTTGTTGTTGCTACCACGCTCTTATGAATGAGAGTATGGTGCAGCAGAAATACTACACCATAGAACCCCAGCTGAACGGGAAACCCGGGAAAAAAGTGGCCATTTCCACACAACGCGTTACCGCTCGACCAACTGGCCAGTATCTAAAAACATTAAAATGCTAGTAGCCGACTTTTTTTTTTTCAGTTTGAGGAAGCGATCCTAATCTGCTCTAATCATAGTGTAAGACTGAACGAGTCCCTAGTTGAAAAATTATCCCTTCCTAAAGATGCTTTCGACAAGAAGACCAGGTAAGAGAATTGTTTTCGCGCTACTTCCAGCAAAGAACTATTAATTGCAAGCCACACGCTGTTGCTATTCTGTGCTGCATTTTGTTTTGCTGGCAATTCTTACGTTTTGTTTCGAACTCTTCATCTCTGCAAGCGCTCAGGTCGGCAGGATTTTATGCAGGCGGCACACGTCTTGCTCGCCACGGGACTTACAGTAATTGAGCTCTCGGTGTTTGCGTTGTTATTCGGTTTTCAACGTTTATTGCAAAGTTTAATTTACAATTTGAAAACCCAGATACACTTCAGTTGGTTTTTCTTTATTTGCGTTTGCTTTGTGAAGGGCAATCTTTTAGTATTATTTTATCAGAAATTCTTAGTTTAGAAAGTCAATTAGCGACAATACACTGCTTAACAAAGTTCAGCGTGTATTTTGTTCTCGGATGCGGTTATTCAATTTGGTGTAATTGATGCAAAAGACGCAGTTAGCTCCGCTTCAATTTACAACTTTGACATGTATAACAATTAACCCGTTTCAGTTGGCAGCGTGGCCGAATGGGCAAAGGCGTCGTTTTAACGACGACCCTGATCGCACGATCTGGGTTCAACCTCCCATCCTGGTCACGTTGTTGCGTCCTTGGTTATGACGCTTTACGATGCTTACCACTCGTTGGTGACTTTAAACCAGCTGCAAATTCACATGAAAAAAAGTCAAACGTCAACCGAAAAACTTGGAAAAATTTTCAACTCCTAAGCGCTTGCTGATTTATCCAAAAATAACCTCACCTTCGTTTTTCCGAGAGAGGAGGATATGATGCAACAGTCAACCAAAAATAAAGAATTAACCTTGTAATAAGGCGCTTTTTCTTGATATCAAAATGCCTTCAAGTAAAAACAGTTATGAACGTTAAACTCCAGATAGTTTGTTTGTTGCAGGGTTGGTAAAAATCATAGTTTTTTCAAAAATCTGTTGTTTTTTTTATTTAAATCGGATTTTCGTGATTTAAATCATTTTTTACTTTAAGTTTTTCTTTTTAACGTCTTTTTGGGGGAAGAGGGTACACTGCAGTAAATATTTTGCCTACTAACTGATGTTTCAAATGAATTTTTAATATGCAGTATTGGTAAAATAAAATTCAAATCAAATGAAAGTTTAGTTCATACAAAATATGTCACTACAGTAGAAGCATTTTTTTTGCTGAAATGGTTTCGGCGATTCAAATCTGTTCAAAGACTAATGAGATAATTTTGGAAAAAAATTTCAACTGCTACGAAACAAAAATATGTTATAACCAAAAGCTATTGAAATTTTACGATTTCAACATTAAATTGCATTTAATTTTGAGCTGTCTTTAGTAGCTGATTTAAATCAAACAACCCTGTAATAAATGTTACTAATATTGTTCAGAGAACGTTTGCTCATCAAACTTGGTGACTGCTGCATGAAGCAAGCTCAGTATCACTTGGCTTGTCAGAAATATACACAAGCTGGTGACAAAGAACAGGTATTTATTTGTTCGAGTGAATATTATAAAATTAAAAAAACTAAGTTATGTAGCGCAACGCTACTTATCGTTGCAAAAAATTTGGTAGTGTTCCGTATTTGTTACAGACAGACCAGCAGCAATTAAATCCGAAAATTGCTAAAATTAAAACCACGAAATTGCGAATTAGATTAGGTAAGAAGTCTAAAAATGAATAAATCATCCCATAGTTACACCACATGTCTGTCAAGATAGCCTACCCACAAAATATAGCTGTCTATTGTAGAGGCTGTTTCAAGGAATATCAGCTCTCGTCAGCTAAGCTAGCTAGGTAGGCTAATCAACTCTCAAATGACCGCTGTGCTACATTGAGCAGCTTGCAACAATCATAGTCGTGGCAACCCACTTAACAACCGAAAAAAGAAAAGATGGCACCCGTGAGGATACCCCTGGAGATAATTGGTAAAAATCGACCAGCCAGCGTATCCGCTAGACTATGATGCAAACATAATTGGCATAAAATGATTAATTGATTATGCTGCTATATTTTGTGCGTAGGCCATCATGACAGACATGTGGTGTAACTCATGAGGTGGTTTAATAATTTTTTTATTTCCAAGAAATTTACCCCTTACCAAATAGCAGGATCGAAGGGCCTGTCAATCTTGTGTGGCTGAGGTAAGTATCATGCTAATAATTTCCACTTACTACAACGCAAGTTATATTTTTTCCAGGCTATGCGTGCTCTGTTGAAATCTGGAGACACTGAGAAGATTATTTTTTTCGCTGGTGTTTCTCGAACCAAAAGTATTTACGTGATGGCTGCGAACTATTTGCAATCTCTAGACTGGCGAAAAGACCCGGAAATTATGAAAAATATCATCTCGTTCTACACAAAAGGAAGAGCTCTCGATTCCCTGGCTGGGTTTTACGCAGCATGCGCGCAGGTATTACTAATTAAACTTGCAATTACGTTTAATTATACTGCCGACAGATTTGGCTATTTTGGTCATAGTAATTTTAATGACATGTTTTATTCACCAAGTTGCCTTGGCCAGGAAACAGCGAAGAGACCTTTCGGTCTTCGAGTCAAGCCGTCACTTGTTTACCACACATCGCTGAGCAGAAAGTCGTAGATACCAATTTTTACTGTCTTTGGTTTGGCCCGAGCGGGAATCGAACTAGGGTCTACCGTTTTAGTACAAGGCTCTACCTATTCGACAACTGGTCATTAATACGAATTACGTTTAGTGTTTTTCATAGCAGATTTTTCGAAGACAGTGTATTAAAATTTTGGAAACCAAGTTTCAACAATACTTTTTTTCTCCATCTCTCGAGTTAAATACTCTACAATTTTTTTGTAAGAACCAATAATTTTGGGTTGAGGCTGGCTGTTTCTAAATTTTTACAAATTTTCGGCCTCGTTCGTTCTTAACTTTAGTAGAGAATAGATTGATACAAATTTATTCTTGCTTGGTTATAAGTTGCTTTTTCATATCATAATTTCTGTTAGATTAGCTAAATCAACAACGGTAAACGAAAAAAGTTAAGAACCTACTAACTAATATTTTGAAGGTTGAAATTGATGAATATCAGAACTACGACAAAGCGCTTGGTGCTCTTAATGAGGCATTCAAATCATTGACTAAAGCGAAAATGGCGGATCAACAGCAACAAGAAATTAAAATCACCGAACTAAAAACCAGAATTGCTCTGGTCAAAAAGTTTATACAAGCGAGAAGGTACCACAGTGTCATTATTATGTTGTAAGATGTATTACACTTGATGCTTTTGATTGAGTTGATACTTTTAGTATTGCTCTGTTTTGGTAGAGTAAATACTACGTCAGTAGTTTTCGTCGAATAATGGTCTGAACGAAGTGGAGAAAGCCATTAGGAAGGATGTCTCCATTAAAGAACGGTAATTTTACAACAGCTGCACCTTTCTAGATCACATGTTATTGCTGTCTTTTTGTAGTATTTAAGTCCTAAATATGTCTCGACGCCAATGCTAGAGTATTCGTTAGGTTTACCAACATTGAACGTTTATGGACACAGACCTTGTCGACCGACTACTGTTCAAACGTATTTTTGTAGAATGTTTGAAAGCGATCCAGAGGAAGGCATCAAACAGTGTCACAATTTGTTACTTGAAACAGATCTGGAGGCATCTGTACGGTATGGTGACGTGTACGGATTACTTATTGAGTATTACGCAACACGCGAGAATTACGAAAAGGTACAAATCTAATTAAGTCTTTCATTATTATACTTGCTGTATTACTTCGAAGCATGTAACGAGTTTGCTGGAAAAATGCTTCAGGACCTTTCGCTTAAAATATGACTTAACTCGACGATTAGACATTAGTAGATACAGTACCAACTAAATCTCTTGAAAAAATCTTTAATGACAAAAAATTACCCTAATAATAAGTATCCGTTTCAACCCCAAGTGACGCATGCGTGGCGGAGCATCCATCACGGGCGCAATGCCGTGTTTAGTAGTCGACATCAACGATGTAGAGGAATCGATACAACTCAAGGAATTTTGATTTTTTAATTTCAGCTGTATGGTACTCCCCCCTTCAAAATCACGAACTGATTGTACTGTATACTAGGGTGGGGTGAAAACAATTTTTTTTGGAAATTCAAAAAAGTGTAGTTTGGAAATCCTGGCAAATGGTCTAAAAATAGAAAAAAAATCGACTTGAGCCAGTTGCCATCTACCATGGGCTGGCTACCCCCTCAAAAATTGGTCGCGGGGGTAAAATGGCCATAAAATCATGTTACTTGATAACCGCTAAATCGTTGAGACCATGTAACATAAAATCGTAGAGACCTGATTTATAGCTCAAAAGTTGCAGAATCATCATGTTTCTATGAGTGCTAAGAGGACTTTTTGTCTATTTCAATCATAAAAAAAGTTACAGTCAAAAACTAGTTTTGGCAGGTGTAACATAGCTTTTTTTAAGGATTAGGTAGACGTAGGCTTACGTCTACTTAATCCTTACAAATTTTTAAAGATTTTTTTCTTTGTAGATAAGTAATTAGGTGCTTAGTACTATTAATGAAATAACTTGATAACCACCGTAGTTTATAGCTATGACAACCAGGCGAAGTGCAAGCAACGTTAAAGTTTTACATAGTAAATACACTTTCACTGGAAGTAAAAGCTTTCCATCCGGTATACTACCCACCAAATGTCAAGTGTTAGAGAGGATCATCCAATTCGAAAATTTTAGAACTGTGGACGTTGCAACTGATGTTGCTAAAGAAATACATGACAGATGGGTGTGGTGTAATGTTTATCCATTACATTACTTAACTATATCTAAAAAAGTACAGGCACTGGTGGTAGCTTTCAGCAAACTTGATCGGTATCCCAAGAAAAAACGTGGAGCATCTTTTTTGGAAAATGAAGCGGAGTTCTTGTCTGATATAGATAAGTTGTTCGACGTGTTTTGCAATGACAATGAACAACGAAGACGTTTGGAAAAAGACCACAAGTTGCGAATGACTGATGAAGATTTTGTATTTTATGAAGATCAAAAGAGTCGGCGTATTGGAAAATGTTTAGATGTAGCTTTGCCTTTGACCTCATCTGACCAAAAATTTATGCGACGTTCTATTTCTAAAAATTTATACGACGTTTATTTGCCTTTGACCTCATCTGACCAAAAATGAATCACATGTCAATGCCCCAAGTTCACAATGCCAAAATGAAATTATTACTCTGTCAACTACTGATTATGTCTCGGAGTCCGAATCTTTGGCATCAACAAGCACAGACACATCACAATCATCTGCAGTTTCTCAGTTCTTAGCGGAAATGCCAAATCCATCCATTCAAAATCGCAAAAAATGGCCAAACCTTGCCAGAATTTGTGAACGCTACCAGCTATCGGATAGAGCAGCTACTGCAGTTGCTAACAGTGTCCTAGTGGATGTTGGTTTAGTTACTGAAGATGATAAAACACGCATCATTGATCGTAGTAAACTACGAAGAGAGCGTGAAAGATGCCGAAACGAAATCCGGAGCGAAGAGCAACAAAACTTTGGATTGGTGAACGCAGTGTATTTCGATGGCCGCAAAGATGCAACCCAAATTGTTGCACAAGGTCCAAATGAGAAGCATTATCGGTCTGTTCAACTGGAAGAACATTATACAGTAGTTGGTGAGCCAGGAAGTTATTACCTTACTCACTTTTCTCCTGAAGATGGCAAAGGTAGAACAATTGCCCAAAGTTGTTTGATTCTTTCAGTGGTACGGAATTGGAAGGCAAGCTTGCAATAGTTGGCACTGACGGTACTGCTTCTGTGACCGGCAAACACAATGGATGCATTCGAAGTTTAGAAGAATTATTACACAGACCTCTTCAGTGGGTTGTGTGTTTACTACACACAAATGAACTTCCCTTGCGACATGTGTTTGCTGCTTTGGATGGGGCAACAAGTGGTCCAGATACATTTGCCGGACCAATAGGTAAAAAAATACAGGGTCCTGTATCAAGTTGGCCAGTTACTCAGTTGAAGCAAGTGTTCGTCCCTATTTCTTCTTTTCCAAAACTTCCACCTCATGTCATTGATGACCTGAGTACAGATCAATACTACGCTTACAAAATCTGTTTGGCAATTATAACTGGTAATTGTGATCATGATCTACAATATTTGGAAGTTGGCCCAGTGGTGCATTCAAGATGGTTGACTTTAGGTTGTAGAATTTTGCGGTATTACGTGTCACTTGATGAACCACCTCAGAACTTGGAAATTTTAGTTAACTTTTGTTTAACTGTTTATTTTCCCACTTGGTTTGAAATCAAGTTATACAACCAACTAACACATGGTTCTAAAGTTTTTTTCAACTTGATCAAAAGAATTAACAGTCTGACAAATCAAGATCTTCGACAAGTAGCTCAAAATGTTGTTCAAAGAAATGGATATTTTGGCCATCCAGAAAGCATTGTGATCGCAATGTTAGGAGATGACGATCAAGCTGTTCGAGACAAGGGCGTGAATCTCGTTCTTTCACTTCGTAAGAACGACACCTCAGTTCGTTTATTTCACCTTCCTACTTTAAACTTGGAAGCAGACACATACTATGAGTTGGCTGATTTGGAAATTTGTCAGCAACAACCTCCAGCTATTAGACATTTGTCCGATTCTGAAATTGAAGACTGTCGAATGAAACCCTTAATTTTACACCATCCATGCCACATTGCCACAATCAAACTGTCGAAAGACATGTCAAATTGGTAACGGAAGCATCAGCACAAGTCACTGGATTTGAAAGAAGAGACGGACTTATTCGCCAAAAAATTAGATCTCGCAAATTGTTAAAAAAGTTTGACACTAAAATGCAATTTTCGTAAAATGTTTTTATGTTGTGTTGACTGTTGATAACACATCTATGTTTGCCAGCCTCGCACTCACTTTTGTTGTGCACTTCGCATTACTACAGTAATATGTTGTACGACATACCCCTAAAATCAAATTTCTTAGCAAGTTACGAATTGCAAGAGTTCATGTTAACTAGTAGTGAATCACAATTCTCTATGATGCAATTTTAGCATGAAAAACCGGTTTATTGACTGTAACTTTTTTTATGATTGAAATAGACAAAAAAGTCCTCTTAGCACTCATAGAAACATGATGATCCTGCAACTTTTGAGCTATAAATCAGGTCTCTACGATTTTATGTTACATGGTCTCTACGATTTAGCGGTTATCAAGTAACATGATTTTATGGCCATTTTACCCCCGCGACCAATTTTTGGGGGGGTAGCCAGCCCATGGTAGGTGGCAACTGGCTCAAGTCGATTTTTTTTTCTATTTTTAGACCATTTGCCAGGATTTCCAAACTACACTTTTTTGAATTTCCAAAAAAAATTTTTTTCACTCCACCCTACTGTATACATTGCATTAGACATATTGAGTACATGAGTAGGTTAACAGCTTAAGACTGCAGCGATTTATTCTCATGTATTGTGTATTTGAATATGAATTTTCAAGTTGTGTTCTAATGTTGTTTTTTCTTTCCCTTCCAGGCTTACCACTACATGCAAGAGTTACGTTCCCGCATGCCTGCCGTCTCTTTGTCGTACTTTGTCAATGTCTCAACTATTGAAGTAGTGCATTCAGCTGTGGGTGCACCTTTAAATCGAACTAATCTCGCCAACGGCGACGGGCGAAAAATTGCTGACGGAAGCGATGATGACGTAGCAGAAGAGATATACAGCCCCAGATTTTAAAAACCTTGTAGCTTGGATTAAAGCGTCAAAAAAGAGCCTTTCTGAGATCCAAGACCTTTTACACTTGATCGAAATTAGTGCACTAAAATTTTGTGAGCCAGTTTACTTCAAACAATCTATATTCCGATCCTGGATAGGCTATTTTATGCGGATCCTGGATAGGCTATGAAACAGATTGCCCAATCACTGGTCTTGACTAAAGCCAAAAGCTTATTTTAGCAACTGCATCTCGCGTGCTGATTCACTAACGAGCCTCGCCGTACATGTTGCAGTTCATTACAACTAGGATGGACTATTGGACTGCTTCGCTTACGGTTTACGTCAAGTTTAGACCAAACCTAGATAATTCAAATTGAAGTAGACTACAGTGCTTCGCAACACCTATTCTATATCTCAAGTACAAAACCATTTCTCGTCGCTGCCTTTAGATTAGGTTGGATAGTGTCACCTATTTTAATGCTCTCTGTTTTTAGTCTAATTTTTTCTGTAACTTATTTAACGTAGAGTTCGTGTACTATTTTTTGATGTGTAAATTTGAGTTTAAACACAAACGACTTTATTTTTTCGAGAAATGTGGACTCACTGTTTAATTTGAATGTTTAATGTTACATTGAATAAATTTCAATATTTTTCTATATTTTGCTGTGTCGAAGATGTTAACAAAAGCGATTAAATTGTAAACAATTAATGCTAACGCTACTATCAGACCGTAAATGTGGAAAAAATAAGCATATTGCCACGGCTGTATTAAGGTACGGGTCAGGGGCGTATTTAGGGGGGGGCCATGCCCCCCCCTTTGGGTCGCCAGGATTGTACAATTAGCATAGAAAAGTATGCAAAATTGTGGCATGGCTGGGCAGATAGTTTGAACCCTTTGTAACTTGGGCAGATAGTTTGAGCACAGAAACGGTGGGCGAAGACCTTTTTTTGGCTAAAAACCGGACTAAATTTGAGTGAAGACCTTTTTTCTTTTTTACCTAATTTTGGGCAGAAAAGCGGACTTGGTTTTGGGCTGGAAAATTTTCATTCTGGTCTTCATTAATCTCAAATTTTCTGCCCCCGTTTCGAAAATCCTGCGTACGCTACTGGTACGGGTGGCCCAGTGCAAAACTAAATCGGGCACCCACGGAATATTTTACGGCAGAAAGCATTTGTAGTCTTTCTTTGTACGCCCGGAAATGCATTCTGAAGCACATGTACATAATGCCGTTTGGTAGTAGGATTTTTTATCGGGGCTAAGGGGTAAACGACTCTACGCTTAATGGGGTCTTCTGTATCGCAAAAATGCATGCAATTGGTCTCAATTTTTGTAGGTGAAAACTGAGATGCGAGGTGTTCATCAAGCAATAATCTAATGGTATATTTTCTAGTAAGAAACCATTTTATCGGAAATTTTTATGTGCGTTTTCATTAATTCTGACCCGAATCTAACCGAAACTCAAATCCTTACTCTTAGAACTAGCCCCAAACCCAAATCTTGACCCTTAAAAAAAGTATATATAATACTGTACACCTCACATGTAAAAATTATAAATCTTATAGCCCGTTTCACCCATCACCGGTTACATCAAGAGGGTGAGTCAGCCCTAAAGTAACAAAGTTTAAAAGCTAAAATTTAAAAGCAGGGGCTAAAAATGATGAAGTATGAAAGTTAGGTCCTCGTTCCAGTAACGGGGCCAAGGCAAGCTCCGAGGCGGCCAAAACTGCACTCAACTAGCAAAAAATGAATTAAAAATTTTTCGATGAAATAATCACTCCCTATTTCCTACATGATTTACGTAAATGCGGGTGGCGAATAGACAAGAATATCAATACTGTGATGATTTGTTTGATTATTATGTTTGCATGCTTTCTGCACTAAAGGCTACCAGAACGAAAGCATAGGAAAGAGCCACCAGACGGGCGACAACTTACAAGTAAAGCAAAAAAGTCCTCTCACAGGATTCGCATTGCTTGTTTAGAATAGCCGCCGTTCGGAAGGCTCTTCCCTAGGCTTTGCCCTGCTAGTCTTTAGCCCTAAAAGCACGCAAACGATTAACACGGTTAGCCCACAATTTTCAAAACCAAATTCCATGACTTTTCAACAACTTTTTCCATGACATTTTTTTCATGGGTGTTTACAAATGATGCTTACACCTGCACACTGGTTGGAGTCATATTGAGACTTCGCGACACGCGCCACTATAAAATAATCTTTTACTCGCCCATTTTGATAAGATGAGCATCGAAATCGAATTCGTTTTAAGTCAAAAACGGCTGGACCTAGGAAGCTGAATTTTGGACACAACGTGTGGATAAAAAAACCTTTATGTATGGCGATTTGGGAAGCCTTAGGTCACTCAATCGTGATTCAGGAAACCAAAAACCCAGTGAAAACGATCATTTTTGCACGGAAAATTTATTGATTCGCTTATAATTAAAAAATAGCTGGATGTGAAAAGTTTAAGTTTGGAACGTCAGTACAGATAAGACTTTGTGCACACCAATTTTGGGGGCGCCAGATCATCATTGTAGAGGCCAAAAACCGGTAGAAAGTGGCCAAAGTATAACCGGTATATACAGATAATATCTTGGCAAGCACCAATATCGATGAAATAAAAGTTTGTGGTTTTTTAACACACTATTGACCACTATTTTCAAGGCTATGTTTATTTACTACGATTTGGACACTTAAACTTTTTTTCTCGCTTTTGTTTTTTCCAGGTATTAACTGTTAAACCGCTAAACGCTGAGAGTTCAAACTTAAATCGATTGTAGACGTCAGAAATGTCTAGTGCCCATCAGAAATCGGGGGCGCCGCGTTATGGTGTGAAATTTTAAACTGTTTAAGCATGATGAGTGAATTTGTCGCTAGACACGTATCAAAAAGTAAAAACTATTAAAAATAGGGGGTGCCACGTTGAAAGTGCCCCAAATGTGTCTTCCAAAATTCTAAATTTTGAATCATCTAGTGCAAGACAGATTTAAATTTTCAGATAAAATAACTACGGGGACCGTCAAATAAGTTCCCCCCTGAAATTTATCCGCTCGAGAGAGTCAAATTAAATTTTGGGGTAAGTTAATATACAACAAGATAAAACATGATTAAGTGATTACCGGTATGTTATTGAAACAGATTAATTTGAAAAACTTTGTTCATGTTCTAGCCCCCAAAATTTTTATTGATTTTTGAACTTTTTCATGACTTTCGAGGAAAATTTAATTTTCCAGGATTTTCAATGACAGTGGGAACCCTGGATTAAAAAAGAGGCAGGAAATTGAGACTTCACCTCTAAAGTTTGAATTTTCTCTGCGGCAGCCTATTCTGCATGTGCGTGTGTAATCGTTGAAACTACCAGCCGTTGAAAAACAAAAATTCTCGATAGTTCATGTTGTTTTAACATTCACGCGTGCAACTTTGGCATCAATAGATTACATTCTTAAAATGCCTCATTTTGTTACGAAACTTTCTATTTACTAACCTCCGTCTATCATTCTATTGCTCTGTAGAAACAATCCGAAATAAGTGTCATTTATAAAAAAATGTACTAAAAAACTTTTTGTACAGTATACACTATCAGTATTTCAACTAAAATACAAAGCTACAAAATCACAGTAAAGCACATCAAATTTGCAAATATTTGAACAGAAAAATGAACGGATTCATTAGCAGCAGCACTAGAACGAAATAAAATTACTAAGTTGTCGACTCGTGTTTTACAATCGGTTAAGTTTCGTTACAATAATCACTCGGAAAACTTGGTCAAAAGAGACGCAAACAGCAAGGCCCAGTTTATCCGGACTCCAATCTAAACCGCTGATCGGTTGAGTAGATAAAGTGGCGTTTTGTAAATATTGCAGGGACCCAGCGACTCCAACCTCTACACCGTCCTCTTCTTTTACCCTTTTCGGAGGATATTCGTACTTCCATAGAGCCAACGACCCTGCACCCCCTGTGGTCATAAAGACGTCCCTATTTTGAGGTAGGTGTCGCGCAAGCCAGACAGTCGACTTGTGAGCTTTTTCGGTCAGAGACGCAAAGCCTTTTTTAGGATGTTGGTGCCGCAAATCAAATACTCGGAATTTACCCTCTAACGTACTAGCCACCAGCTTGTTCATGGCGATGTCCTTGCGGTCAAACTCGACACAACATACGCCGTTGCTGACATTTGTTTCCCATTTCACAGACATGGTCCTCAAATCGAACATTTTGATGTCGCCGTTATCGTAGCCAGCACACACGCAACGTTCGTCGGCATTATAAGTGTCACCAAATGCGACAGACCAGCAGTCTCTTTTGTCCTCGCCTTCATTAGGCTCCATGTTGGCGACAGGCAAATCCCTTTGTCGTACGTCCCAAACTTTCACTTTACCATCACGACTCCCTGTTGCTATTTCTGGAGCTCCTTCTCCGATTCCAAGACCACCCACACCATCAATAGTGTTAATGATCTCCGTATGAGCGTCAGTTTTGTAAACTGTGTTCATTGTTTCCAAATCCCACACGTGCAAATTGCCTTTGAAATCTCCCGTGGCTAAATGGCGAGTTTGCAAAGATGACGCTGCAAAAGTTCCACATTTTATTGAAGTTGACGGCTCAGATTCTTTCAGGAGTGTAACATCTCGATTTGTGAGTTCGTAAACATGGATTGCTCCAGTTCCTCGCGGATGGCTACCGAGAGTCACAAATTTTGCGCTTCTAGGGATCCACTTGCAGTCATACAACGTGTAGTTGACAGACTTTTCAATATGAGCTATTATTTGCGGCTTATCCATCATATATTTGTAAACTATCCTACCAATCGAGGAAAATCTAAAAATACGGATTAAAAATGAAGCTTGAGAACCACACTTATTCAGATAAACAGAAATCAATCCACTCCATACTTCGCCAGAACAGAAATCACGTACAGTGAAACCCCAGTTACCAAACCACCCATGGGATCGCAATCGAGCGGTCCGGCTGGCGGGATGGTCTTACTATCGAGGTGGAAACGTATCGAAGTGGTCGCCAACGGGGTTCCACTGTGGCACTAAGCAGGTTTTTTTTCACACACGCGCCTATGAAGTTATAAACGGTCCCCTGACCATTCAGGGCCAAAAATTTTCGTTATCCAACTCCTGTCTGGTAAGCATCTTAGGACTTTGTACAAACAGCTAAAGCCTGCGTCTACCATAGACGTAAATTTGTGAGCGTAACCTTAAGATTATTTCAAACAGATGCAGCTTGCACGCTAGTAAGACGGACACGCTAGGCGTACCAAGTTCTTGTTTAGAATATACTAGATACGCTCACGATTTTACGCTCCGTGCGGATCGACCCTTAAAGTTGTCTCGAGGAGAGATGCTAATTGTATGCAAAAACCAAATGTTTCAATATTAAAAATCAAAAGTCGATACAGAGTCAAGTAGCTTTCTGGATCCTGAAACCGTTTTTCGGTTCGGCCAAAAATCTAAAATTAGAACGAAGAACTGGGCCGCAAACGAAGGTTTTGCAAACCAAGTGTAGTTACAATAAAATAGTCTTTTTCTTTATATTTCAGGTGAAATACATTTTTACGAATTGACAGTGTCGTCTCTGAGGTATTGTAAAGCACTAGCTAGGCAAGCCACGCGCTCGTGTTTGAATCGTGTTGCATTCTCTATCCATCTTCTGCAGAACACAACATTAAACTTAGGGTAACATTGCCTGCCTTAGACATTATACAGCAAAACGACGTGATAAACGAAAGCACGGTTGATAAAACATCTTAAAAAAAATCAAAGAAATCGGATTTTTTTATTCAAGTTATATTTTTTTTATTTTGAAGCTTTGTTTACGTTTTTTCAGCGGTTACAACAGTCATACTTTGCTTACAGAATGATGTTTCAAATATATTTCGAACGTAATGGTAGAAAATAAATTTGAAACAAATAATTACTTTACATACGCTTCAAGAGTAATAGGTTAAATTTGGAAAAATTATAACTGTTACAAATGAAAAAATTGGTTTCTACTCTAAAAACTCTTTGAAACTTTGCAAGTCTAATATTGAACATTTACTAATTTCGAGCTATCGTTATTAGTTCATTTAAAATTTAAATCATGTTTATTGGTTGATCTAAATCGAGATCTAAACCAAACACCCCTGAAACAAAGAAAACAAGATTTAAATACGCAACAGGGCCACATAATTGGTAATTGGTGATGTAAAAAGGGTGTATTTCCAAAAATTTCTCGCGGGTGGCTACCGAGAGTCACAAATTTTGCGCTTCTAGGGATCCACTTGCAGTCACACAACGTGTAGTTGACAGACATATTTCCAAAAATTTTGTAAGTCTCAAAGTCATTGTTCATTCTACAGATGGGTTTGTCATATCCGTCATTTATTTTTCTTTCCGCAACATTGTGCTTTAGTAGCTTCTTCTGTTTCGGTCTTTGACCAAATTTCATCAGATTCTCTTCTAGTTTTTTTTTTTAATTTAGGTCATGTGAATGTAAAACGTATAAAATCAACTTCAATATCTTTACTTTGCTTCTTATGAAAAGAATACGTAGAGGAAAGATTGTATCGAAGTTCTGAAAATACAAGAATTCACTACAGTACGAAACCCATGAAACACAAAACCTCACACCAATAATTTACCTATGTCATAATAATCATTATCTATGTTACCAAACATCACATCTGTCATTTCCACATTAATGGCTTGCAATTCATTGGTTAAACATGAAAGCCATTCAGCTGTGCTTGTCAGAAGCTCTTCACTGAATAGAAAAAGCAAGACTTGGCTAGCAGATAAGCCAGACTAATCTATGACTAGACAGTGGACAGTGTGGATAGACAAAGAATTAGTTGTTCCAACGTAATAAAACCAAAGAAAAAAAATAGATGGACACCAAACAAAAACTAGGTGTTTATTTTCCGGGGTAACTAACTCGGGACTCTTTACCAGCAGTCCAAGTTTCAGTTAACCAAGAAGGCAAAGCATGACTGTCTTTATTGAGTACCGGTAAAGTAAAATCAGTTTTTTGATCAAACGTTTAAGTTTTATGGATGCCGAAATCAAGATTCAACAACGAATCCCCCGAAGTTTCAAGGAAACAAGATGTCACACATCTCATATTAATATGAATTGGAAAATAATACAGTTACACCGAAAAGCCAAAAGTCATCGCGTCAAAACATTTCAGCAATCTAACAGCATAATAATCAAATATAAAGAATACCTTGAAAAAAATTTTATGTATATAGTACAAAATAATGATTATCAGTGACCAATTCAATCCTTAAACCAAACTTTCATCCTGCGATCGAAATCTTTTAAGTTTTCGAGTTTTAGCTGCCACGAAAAAAGTTCTCACTGAAAAAAAATATGTACCAGGCCGTACAGCGATCGAGAAATATGTACATATATCGGATTTCCGGAACTTTAAGTGCGGGCTACATCCCCAACCGGTTCTAAATTCAAAAAATTTATTTTTCTGCTGTTAATTTTCGCGCTAGAGCAATTTGAATCTCATATCGGCTTTTCAGTTTTTTTAGCTCGAAAAATCCATATCACGTGATCAATTGCCAAAAAATTTTGCATTAAGATTGTTTCATATGTTCTCCACTAAAGTTCTGAATTTCAAGGTTTTAGCTTTAGTCAGTCGTTTCGAAGTTATAACAATTTTATATTCTCTGATTGCAGAAAAACGACTAATTTTGCCTAAAAAGCAAAGGGTTTCCCACGCGAAGCGTCACGGAAATTCCTAATATGGGGGGCAACCAACTATTTGGCTAATTAAAATCACCTGCTATTACTTGGGCTTTCATGCCAAGATCTTTAGCTTTCTTCAGTATATGTTTCCGCGTAGCACTTTTGTGGAGAGAGTAAATAGCTTTTCGAGCAAGCTTAGATGCAGCGTACAAAAAATTAATGTCAATACCTAAAACAAACTTCATTTTCTTAAGGCACAAAATTAATGTCCTGTTCCAAATTCCCATATCCACAACTGCCAGTGCAATTTGAAATGAAAAACACCAATGCCATGTTTAAATGATGAGGTAAGCTGGCCTGTCACATTCTTAATAGACCATGTATTTGCTACGTAACAACAAGTTAATGTATTTTTACTATACAATGGTAAAGAGCGTAAAAAATCTCAAAGCAGGGAGGGCATCCTTATGCCAAAGGCTCAAAACTTACACACAGCTTGATTTCTCTCGTTCATTGCCGTACAACGGTTTAGTAACACAGGCATCGTTTCCCTTTTCCGCTCTTGCTTAAAATCTTACCGCTCGTGCTTAAAATCTATTAACGCTCTGTTGTTTCAACCAATGCGACGTAAACAGAATATTGTATGTTAATAGTCAAATTACGGCGGAAAAATAACCTCAATTAAGCGTGTTGTATTTTTAACAAAAACATTTGCAATAAAAAATTTAAAGTCAAGTTTGCAAATCGATAAAAAAGCAGGGGGTAATTAAAATTTTAAACAATAGTTGAATGCCGCGATTTAAACAATTTTGTTTTGACATACTACCGTCAATTGATTTTGAGCAAGTATACAATGAGGCTTTTAAAAATGTATCACAAAGCGTGGCTAAATTTGTCGTACGGCAAAGAGTGAGAACAAATGGCGTTACAATAAAGCTTGTAGCTTTAGTGTTAGGATGTCCCTGGCCACAGGATTCTCGGAGAGAGTTATCCCATGTAAGGATGTCGCATTTTGCAAAAATTAACAATCTTTTCTTCTGATCTAACCAGTTTGTTCGTTCGTACGAACCAGATACTTTACGTCTGTCTAACCACACCAGCGCCAAGCACTTTTCTTCAACCACACCAGCGCCAAGCACTTTTCTTCGTTTTTTTTCAGTGAGAACTTATAACTAGTCAGTGGGGTCTAATCAGCGAAAACTTAGAACGCAGAATTCATGAAATGGGAAGCACAAAACTTAATCATATCATGAAGAGCGGCGGCAATAGCTCGGTTGGTAAAGCGTCGAGTTAGTGATAGAAAGGTTGCTGGCGCCTAGTTCGATTCCCGCACTGCCAATGCGTCATTGTGTCCTTGGAAAAGACAATTTATGCATATTTCCCATTGGGACCAGCAGTCTACCCGTTGTGGTTGTGATCTGCGATACAAGGACGCAGGACAAAGGGCACAGACACTTAAGCGCAGGGACATAAAGAGAGCAGAGACATAGTCCTGCGATCTGTGTGAACATTTTCGTCTTTTAAAAAATAATGCTTAAGTTAAACATTAGTAGAAAGTATTACCACGGGAAATTTTGAAGATGCAAAACTTTTTCCTGCAACAAACGTAAATATGATGTAACCAGAGGTGGGCACAAATAACACTTTAGCAAAAGCGCAACGCAAATTAGGCAACTTAATTTTTTTCTTTTTTAAAATGCAGCGCAACTTCTGCAAAAAAATTTTTGATTTGGTCGCGCTACGCAACCTCCTGAATTGCGAAATAGAATTTTTGTACCAAGTCAAAACACAAACTAACTTTTGCAATTTAAGTTACAAAACATAATGCAAATTTCGCGTTTTTACGATTTTAGATGGAAAAGGAGTAAGTAATTTGCTAAAAAAAGGTCTACATTTGACAATACTACGGTTGAAATTAAGAAATTAGGCAAAATTGAGTTCAAAGTATGTAAATGTGCTATTAACCAAAAAAAAAAAAAATTTCCGAAGCGCAATTAAACCGCAACAAAATTTTAAGACATTAGTCCGCAACTTCCACAATTGCGGAGGTTGCGGTTTCTGCTTACAAATTGCTCTTTGCCCACCATTGGATAAGACATTACAAAAACTTTCTTTTTATTTTATTTTGTACGTTTTCGAGTATTAATCCGTCGCTGTATTGCGTCCTAATGTCTGCGGCATTACGTCATGCACCCTTATGCTGGGTTTCGTTGTGGTGGTCCAGCTTGACAAAAGCCTTGCAATCAAAACCCAAAAACGGTACTTTACGCTGGTGTGGTTATCCCAGACACAGAGCACTTGATTTATACACATGAAAAATATCATAAAAAGCTTTTTTTCTAAACTTTAATGGTCAGAATTCCAGGTTATATGTCATGAATACCATACCTTTGTTGTTCTTAGTGCCAAAAGGTGGATTCATTATGACTGTATCAAACTTCTTTTGAAACATCATATCACTGCAATTCAAAAATGTAGCTAAAATAAACACATTAGTGCAATGGCAAACATCAACATTCACCCTTTCTCGACACAAAATGAAAACAAAAGCAGTTGTAAAATGAACATAAAAAGCATGAGTCAAAAACATTGAATTTTTGATTGCTTGCAAGTTATTTACAAGTTTAAATTGCCACTATGTAATCGATTAAGGTAAGCGTTGAAAAAAGACAGTTATTTAGCGGAAAATAAAACATATTGCTTGTAAATTGAAAATGAAAGGGCAAAATCGATTAAACCAAATAAGAGACAATCAAGATTTAAAACTATTTTGACACCAGGTTTATCAAACCAATTCAATCAGTCATTGCCCAAAATTTGTGAAAGACTAGAAATAAATTAGCCACCTCAGGTTTAGTCAAATAACCAGAAATTAATGAGACAGCATACTGGTATTTTGCAGGTAAGAGCAAAGCTCAGAGTTGCATTGACGTTAACAAAAAACTAATACCGAGCCAAAAAATGCACTTACTTGAGAAAGCATAAGTAACAACTGAAAAAAAAAACAAACTCAGTTACTTACATATTACAAACATCTGCTTTAACAAAATCAATAGCATAACCAAGTCCAAAATCTTCACAATTTTGTTGAAAAATTTTCAGTGCATCTAAGATAAAAACATACCGTAATTTGCAACAGTTTATCCATCAAACCTAACAGAAATACAAAAAAACTCAGACAAACTAACATATCACTCCTTTCATTAATTGAAACTGGTTTCAAGTACTTTTGTTGCTTAAAACCACTATAAATTCACGTAATGTACAGTACATTGTACAGACTAGCCATTTTTATTACAACTGCATTACAACACACACAGAAAAAAGATTAACACAAATAAGCATAAATTAGTGGATTATTAAATATCATATAGCACAGACCCTACACTTTAATGTTACCATCATCTATATCGATTCCAACACATAAAGCACTTTCTAGCAAAGTAGAGCCAATGCTTAAAATTCCACATCCACAACCCAAATCTGCAATTGTTCGACCAGCAATATCTCCAAACTGAAATTCTGCAGTATGTAACATGCAAGCTACAAAAAAAAAAAGTGAATTATATTACTAAGTACTGACTGACAGGCACCCAGGGCAAAAGCTCTAGAAACAAAAGCAGTATATATTCTCTCTAACTTCTAGGCAAACTGGCAAAAGCCCAAATTTTTTCAAAACAACAGTACCCAAAGCAGCAAAAATACATTTATGTGCACTAAATTTTGCACCAAGCCATTATTCAAGTATCATATACTAAAAGTCATACTTTTACAAATTTGTCATCTTATCTAAAGCGATGTTTATCACATTGACAAAAATTATTTGCCCTTATCCACAAAAATTGGTAGAACACTATCCAAAAGTAGAGAGAAACAATAATAAATGTTTCTAGGGTGCCTACTACATGCTATTGACAATGCTACAATTTCAGTATAATCATTAACAACATATTTCATGTTCCACTACTGGTTGAGCTTTTTTGGATGTTAAAAGACAGTAAGTCAAATATTTATTATAGTGAAAATTATGTCTTAGGCAGTCAGGTTTAATAAGTGAAAAAGCTAAGCCTGTTAGTGTAGACATGAGAAAGGAATAAAATTATTGACACAAAACTGGAAAGTACATCTGATAGTGATGTATTGATTACCGGTAATCGCTGTCATTTTTTTTCGAAGCGACTTGGTGCATGGAATGTGCGTGTTTAAACAAAGATTCCGGTGACGTCACTATTAGTTATAGGTTTGGGTTAGGGCTTAGTGTCAGTTTTTCTAGGCTTTATTACAAAATGTCTGCAAGAACGGAACACGCGCCAAGCCTTTTTCTTTTTCTAATCGAATGAAAAAGTATCAATTTCCAAATTTAATATCGATTCTTTTAAACAAGAAAGCAATTTCAGATTATGACAATGAAAATGGTATAAATATTTGATATAGGTATAGTAACTAGAAACCAGCAAAAAAACTTCCTAAATAGTTTTAAAAAAAGCAGAGGTTGCTGTTACGTGACGTAAGAATAAGAAAATCGCTATCCTAGCCGGAACACCAAACCTAAACCTAACCCAAACTCTAACCCTAATGTTAATACTAACCCAAACTCAAAATCTAACCAAAACCTTAATGCTAATTTAAAAATAAAAAAGAGTATATAAATGAGCAAATGAGGGCTCACTCTTTGCTCTCTTATTCTGTTCAGTGTTTATTGGCAATACATAATTTTATGTACAAGCAGAGCAAAAACAAAAATCCTGCAGTATTCAGTAAAATCTTTGTCACCAATAGTTTGCAATATAATACTAGAAACAATTCTAAAATAATTCCAAAGCTCTGTTCAACCAATATGTACCAACAATTAGTCTCTCACTATGGCCCAGCCCTCTGGAGTAAAGTAACAACTTCTTTCAAGTCCCAGGATCTCACGATAGCAGCATTTAATTTAAAAATGCAAAAATTTTAAGTAAAGACTAAATAAAAGTCTGGTTTCTCAGGCATTGTTGGCACTTTATGCGTAAAGTTATAGTGCTGTTTTGCTCATCTTGTTGTACTTTTGGACGGAGCTAGTCCCGAAAAGTATCTCTGCTTGGTGGTTATTATAAAACTCCCAGAAAACTCGGAAAGTTTTTTTTGGCTCTTGGGTCTGTATATACTGGTCAGAGTATATTGAAGGATTATATTTTGTTGTCATCTTTAATCTTAAAATCCCATTCCTATGTCCCTGAAAATCTTCATCTAGTATTTTACTTGGTTTTATTTTTTTTCTCCTGCTTTGTTCTTTTTGTTTCAGGTATTTCTTTGAGTCTACAACCCCAGCAGAAAGCAGGATTGGATGATGGTGGCAACATGCAGTATACGTTCAACTGGGCAAAAAAACAGAAACTGAAGTTGTGTAGTTCATTACCGATTTGAGCTGTAAATACGTACTACTCATATGCTGGTTATTGATCTTGATAGCTAGATACTATGTCTATCAATTCTTTGTTCAGATCTATTTGACATCCAGTCTGAATATCATTACACATATAAAATTTTGCTAGGGTATGTTCAATTATACTCTACAAAACGATTGTCACTGATCTATTTCTTACTGCTACTTTATTGCTCCCCCTATAAAAAATAGTTTCTATCGTCCTTATTTGTTATCGTTATCTGTCTGTTGTTACAATTTACTGTTTTTTGTCTTGTTTTGTTGTTGTTTGTTTTATTATATTACTATTTCTGACTACTAGTTGAACACTTTGGAAGAATCCTGGGGTGCCAAACTTTAGTTCAAAACCTGATGACTCGGTAATGATTTACTAGAACTTAAAATTACATTCACAATAAATGTAGGAATTTAACTGGTTGCTAGTGAATTCCAGTACAGTAGTTCGCACAGCAAGAAAACTAAAGCAATTACCCTTTAAGTTGAGTATCACCTGACTCTGCCCTACTGATCTGAGATACACATCATCAACATTGCATGGACACAAATTTAGTTCCTCTCATGGATATACTTTTATTCTGACTAAGATATCAGAATGATCAAAAGTTATGGTACTTTGTACCAGCTATTTATTTTGAAGCAATGTGGATGGTGTGACTCATATTGCTGTATGATGTACATAATTATTTTGATGCTTATGTATCAATTACAAAATTATTATTACCTTAATACTATGGCCAGCTGCTGCTTGGAAAGGATTTTCGGACCCAGTGAGGTTTCACTTTCAGGGTGGCTTTTCTTTCCTCACCTTGCTCCATTGGGCCATACATAGTTTTTGGGCCAGTTGCACCACCCATTGACCACCTACGTAACCATGCCTGGCCTTGCACTGGTCACAGCCCCTAACTCTCCTCTTCACCAATTACATGATCAACTACCCCAGCCGATAGTTTTACTTATTTCTTGCGGTGTGCCTGCATGTTGATGTTGATGAGTGTGATTGATTAGGCCTACATTGTACATAAAACAGGTGTGACAGGTGTAGCAACCATGCAAATAAAAATCGCTTTTTTATCTTCAACATCCTCTGCATGTATTAAAAAGTCTGACGTTGTGTCACTACTTCCTTTTCCTAACTCTATGTGTTATTATTGCGTTACCATGCATTTGTTTTGTTGTGGTGGTCAAGAATAAAAAAAAAAAGAATAAACTTAACAGTAACACTAGGCACTTCCTAAGTAAAAAGTAGCAAAACCAGCAAAAAAACTTCCAAAATAATTTAAGTAAAACGTACCAGTAGCACAAAACAGCCTGCAAAAAATGGATTTTGAAAAACATCAAACAATGAAGTTCCCAGGTAAAGACTAACAATATCTGGCTTTTGTACCAGTTCTGGCTTTTTTGGGAAGTTTGCAAAGAGCATGTTGCCTTATGTACGCAAGTGTGTTTGTTTTCTTTGGTTTGTTTTTCTTTTCATTTTATTTCAGATTTTGCTGAAGCAATTTTCATCAGAAAGCTTAAACCCACTATGATACTAGGTTGTACATTAAAGCATATACAGGACGATGGCTAGGTGCTTCTTGGTTTCTTCTACCTAGAGTACGTTATCCTTCCATAGGCTATATCTAATCTTGTTTTTGCTTTTACATGCTACTATTATCTGCATCTATTGTATACTTACATTATCTATACTGGAAAACTTTAAATTTGAATTTACCTACTGGCACTGCTTACAATAATGGATGATATTTGCAACCATCTCAAATTATGGCAATCTGATGGTTTTGCTCATTTTGTGGAATATTTGTTTGCTCTGCTTCATCTTATACTTGATACCTGTTCCTTGTATCTTTATTTCGTTTTGGAAGTGTCTAGATCACCGATCCGGTTTCCGACATCAAATCGCTGGAGCACCAGCAGCGTATTATATTGCTTTTTTCTCATTGATTTGTTTTAAATACGGCACTTTGATACAACAAATGCGAAGCCCTGATAGTGTAGTGGTAAGCATGCTTGGCTGCCATGCCGAGTGTTGGGGTATCGATTTGCACTGGACACGCTTGGCAAATATAGTGCTAGAGAGGTATTTTGCTGCATAATTTCATTTTTTTCTCTAAAACCTTACGATTAGAGTTAGGGTTCGGGCAGCGATGCCAGCTTGAGAGATAGTAAATTGAACAGCAAAATGTAACGAGAGGCGCCGCCGGTGCAGCAGCGATTAGATGTTGGAAACCGGGCCAGTGCAGCAGACACTGCCGTTTGTTTTCACTAATCCCATGGACATTTTGTGGTTTGTATGTGTTTTGCTGTGGTGCTTCTGCACTGGATCGACTGCTGCTATTATTATTATTATGTTCAAATAAATACCGGTAGCATTTATTCGATCAAAACATCAACAAAGAATTCAGCTTTATATCAAATATTAGAATCAGTAATTAGATCAGAATGGAAATTGCTAATTTTGCTTGGTATTGGTCTCACTATCAAGCAAAATTCTGGTATTGGCACATTATTGACATCTGACATAGAATTAATCTGTGTTTCTCCAACATCACTCTGTTATAGATAATATATAAAATAAAACAGACTAACATAAAATTGTATGCTTATTGAATTTAGTGTAAAGGTCTAAAAATCATGTACAATAGATGGGATCAGCCACAAAATAGGGGATCAAAAACATCTCTATTGAATAAAAAAATGTACTACTGGTACTGACCTGCTAAATGTGGAGTAGTTTCATACTGTTCTAGCTTAACATTAGGTTTATCAAATCCATTCAAGTCTTGCAAAGCTATTTCCAACTGTTTTAACTTCATCAGTTTAAAAAAAAACAGTTGGCTGGGATTCATGTGCTGTGTAGCTTTCAGTTCTGGTTCTATTACTGTAGAATAGCATGACATGGTCAATAATAACAATAATAATAGAAGCCGATCCAGTGCAAAAGCACCACAGCGAAACACATACATACCACAAAATGTCCAACAGATTAGTAAAATGAATTGAAGACATAAGGGCACAGTCGTCAAGTGTAAGATGGAACAGCCAGGCAGAGCAAACAAGTTTTCCACAAAAAGAGTAAAACCATCAGATTACCATAGAATTTAAAATGGTTGCAAGTATCATCCATTGTTGTAAACAGTACCAGTAGGTAAATTCAGATTCAGAGATTTCCAGTATATATATAGGTAATATAAGAATACAATAACACAGATTACAGTAACATGTAAAAGCAAAAAAAAAAAAGAAAAAATTAGATATAGCATATTGAAAGATAAAGTATAGGCTACAAGGCAAAATAGCACCTAGCTAAATAGAAAGTACCTCGCTAAATAAATACCTACAAATAGAAAGTACCTACAAAATAGCATTATATCATTACTACTTGACCTAGCCATAATCCTCAGTCCATCCAACTGGCTATATTTGAATTTGGTATTATTCGGTTAGGTGACGTGTTATGTATTGGTTTAGCGGTTGCCAGTGATTTTGTCACAAAGTGATTTCGTCACAAAGGGATTACCGTACGTAAGACGGCATTTTGAACACAGAAAAGACAGAATCGGCCTATCTGCCAACTGTATTGTACTACCGGTACCATTGCATTAAAATTAAAGCATACACTTAATGACTAAGAACAGCAGTCAATGAACTATTCCACTATCTCCAGAGCTGTCTTTACTGTGCTCTCACTTGGTGGCAAAATCACTGTGATGAAATCACCTTGTGACAAGATCACTGGTAACCGCTTTAGCCCACCCTAAATCTGTAGACCACTGTAATAGACCTATTCTAGACCTGCTCTAAATAAAGTTTACTTGGGCCTATCGAAACTGAGCAAAACTGACAAATTATTGAGTTTTAGTGCATGCTGTCAGTGATAAATATTAAGTTTTCATTTTTTTCAATCTTTAAAGTTTTTTCCAATCAATTTACGTACAGCGTAGCAAAGATTGGCCAGTTTCAATAAATAAACTTTTGGGAGATTAATCAAAACTGACATAAAATTGTTCAAACTCGCATGTTAATTTTTTATGTTTTACTGTAGGCCTACTGTGTTTGGTCATTATAAAAGTGGCGTCACTGGGGGGCAGCCCGCCTCGGGTGTCACCATTTTCGGTTTTGGGGTGACACCAACAAAATGTTTGTAAACTGTATTTCACCATCTTATTTCACTCTGAACTAATTTATTTGAAGCCTACAAACCAACACCACTGTAATTCTAGCAGAATAATGCGTCAAACGTCACGCGATTCGACGGCGCGTAGTGAAAAAAGAAAAAAAGACGACATTTGCGTCTCAAAATACGCATCGAAGGATCCTGCAGAAAATTCCGAATGGAGAAAATCCCGAATTGGACAAAAACCCGAATTAGACAAAATTCCGCGTGGACAAAATCCAGAATCGAGCCAACTCCAAAAATAGAGAAAGTCAGGATCAATAATGTGCTCACTGCTGGCTTATAAGCACTAATAAACATAGGTAGAGTCGAGAACACAAAGATAGAGGCCAAGGACACACCAAAAAAAATCCAAGGCCAAGGACAGCCCTTCCGAGGACAGACCCTCTCGAGACCAAGGATAGGAATGCTCGAGACCAAGGACACAGGTGCAAGTGTTCTAAAAAAAAGAGGTTTTCAAAAAATTTTTCAGGCGATCTCAAAAAAATAAGTCCCCACAAATTTTTTCAGGCGATCTCCAAAAGAAATAAACAAAAAAGGTTTTTGCAAATTTTTCGGCGTTTTCCAACAAAGTTTTAACGATTCAAAAAATAGTGCTGTCCTCGAGCCAAAGACAGTGCAATTTTCGAGGACTTGAGGCTTTGAGGCCAAGGTCAAGGACTTGACCTTCAAGGTCAAGGCCAAGAACTTGAAAATGTGTCCTCGAGGCCAAGGCCGTCCTCGAGGACTCTACCTCTGCTAATAAATATAAACAATTTGCCGACAAAACTGCATGCCGTTCATTCGCTTGTGTCGTGGCGACCTAGAAAAATAGCGCATATAATAGAGTGATCAAATCAAAAAACTTTTTCCAGTTTCGTCGAGTTAATTAGGTGCCAAGAGTTTGTGCTTAAGCTAAAGCCTCGCGCTTATCACGTTTGACGTCAACTCCTTCAGTTTGCAGGAAAAGAAACTAGGTTAATACAGTAGTTAAAATGAATTAGCCAGTTTCGCTTTTGACAAAAAAAAAAGCTAGTAAGAGATGAAGAAGAAATATTGGCCCACGAACAGACTCCCTGAAAATAGAATTTTCTCTGTTTCCAATATTGCTTTCTTTTTTAGACAAGAACAAAATCTGGTATGAATGTTTGCAAAATCAAATATTAAATTTTACTACGAATAAAAGAGCCAAAGCTGTCGTAAAGATTTTATTTAAAAAGAGACTCTTTAAAGAATAAAAGTAATTAGTCAAAACGTCTCTTTTTTAATAAAATGTTCACGACAACTTTGGCTCTTTTATTCTTAGTGAAACTGTTTCTCAAGACCAATTTCTAAGCTATAAATAGTCAATGTTTTTTTGCTGTGACTAAAAGGATTTCCTTTAAATTAAACCAAAACCGGTCAAAGAGCAATAAAGTTTAGAAAATTATACTTCAGGGGGCATATGCTATGCTCTTCGTACGAATAAAAATCTTCGCAAAGTTGACGTAGAAAAAAGTCTGCGAAGATTTGGTATGCTATGCTTTCTTCGTACGAATAAATTCAGAAATATTCGCAAGAACGTTTTTTTGTTCTCTGAAAATCTTCGCCAGTTTGGCAAAATCTTCGTGGAATTCTGCGAGTGGTCTCAACCACTCGCAAAATTCCTCGAACGTTTTTTGCAGTGTAAAAGCGCAGGTTGAAAGGCTAAAAATTGTTAAAATGGCATGCAGATTTTTATATTTGCGAGAAAACAGAGCTAGAAATTCTCGCCAAGCAATGGCAGATGACACGTTGAGTATGAGTAGCACTAAATTAATCAAAGAATTTCGAACGAATCGTGAAGAAATCGAAGAAATTTTTGAGCTGGTCAAAGGCGAATTGCAGCCAGTTGGTCATAGGGTGATGGATTTGAGCCTCAAACAAAAAGTACTTTTGTGCCTAAAAACGCTTGGAAGTGAGAGTTTTCAATCAACAAGTAAAGATTTTCTCAAAGTAGCTCAACCAACTGTCAGCAAAGTGCTAACTCAGTTTATGAATAGCATTACTACAAAAGCTTCTAGGTATATTTATATGCCAAGAAGCAGAGAGGAAGTTGCAAAGACGAAACATGATTTTTATCAGCTTGCTGGATTTCCAGGAGTAATTGGCTGCATAGATGGTTCGCACATTCCTATAGTTGCACCTCAAGAATATGAATTTGTCTTCATTAACCGCAAAGGGTTTCATTCCTTAAATATTCAAGCGGTATGCGACTCAAATTTATTTTTTTGCGATGTTGTTGCTCGATGGCCAGGATCACATCACAATTCGTTTATTGTGGAAATGTCATCCTTGAGAAATCGCTTTGCTAATAACAAATTCGGTGACAGCTGTTAGTTACTTGGAGACAGCGGTTACAGCTTAAAGAAATGGTTGATGACTCCTTTTGGCACACCAATTAGGCTAGTGCAGGTGAAAAAAAAATTAATTTTCTGCACCGAAAAACGCGGCGTGTGATAGAACAGGCATTTTGAGTTCTCAAAAGTAGATGGAGGATTTTGGATCACACTGGAGGGAGTCTTTGTTATTCTCCAGCTAAAGTTTCGAAAATAGCTATTACTTGTTGCGCGCTCCACAATATTTGCCGTCGCAATGGTACATCGATTATTATTGGAGAAGATTGTTTTGTACCACCACTGGTTATAGAGGATGGTGATTCGCCCGAACACTTACAACTTGACTGTTCTGGAATCGCGCAACGGCAAACAATCGTAGACATTTTCCAATAGCTAATTAGTTATACATCCTGACATAACAGGCGTGTCCAGTTTGGGTTTTTGTGGTAGTGTACGGGCAATCAAAATGCTCAAATACGTCTTGCATTTAGTTGAATTGAATTTTGCTTTCACTCACAACCCCAAGTTTCTGGTTTTTGCGGATATGCTTTAATTGCTGCTCAGGCTCTGTCATTTTTTTAGTTGATTTTGTATAGCGTGAGTACTTATGCAGTCCTATCGCTGTCATATAATACTTCAGTTAAGCTTTCAATGATTTGCTAGTTTTTTGTGTGGTCACATTTACATCCTACTGTGCAGTATGCTATACTATAACAGACAAAAAATTATATCCAGCAATGTTTTATTAAACAACGAATTTAACTAGATGGGAGTTTGCCAGCAAACCCAGTGAACGACCGACGCAAAGCTAATGCTGTGACGCCCAAAAGTACTTTTTGTCTACCATAAAATCAGCAATTATTCAAAAATATCTGATTATGGAACCTCCAGAAAAGTAGAGTCAAAATATTTGTCAGTTAAATATCTCCTGATATCATAAAGCACTGGCACCCTAGCTTGAGTCGTTCAAAAATTGATTTTTGGGGGTCTATTTGGGGGGTCCCTGGGGGGATGGCACCCACAAACTATGTCAAAATATTTGTCTGTTAAATATCTACTTACATCATAAAACACTGACACTCTAAGTTGAGCCATTCAAAAAATTGATATTTGGGGGGTGGCACCCCCAAACTATGTCAAAATATTTGTATGTTAAATATCTACTGATATCAAAAAAAGTAGAACTCTAGCTTGAGCCATTCAAAAATTTGATTTTTTGGGGCCCCATTTCGGGGGGGTCCCCGGGGGGGTGGTACCCCCAAATCATGTCAAAATATTTTTCTCTTAAATATCTACTGATATCAAACAAAAACTGGCACCCTAGGTCAAATGGTTAAAAAACTTGATTTTGGGGGGTCCATTTGGGGGGGTCCCCGGGGGGGTGGTACCCCCAAACCATGTCTAAATATTTCTCTCTTAAATATCTACTGATATCAAAAAAAAATGGCACCCTAGGTTAAATCGTTAAAAAATTTATTTTTGGGGGGGTCCATTTGGGGGGGTCCCCGAAGGGGTGGTACCCCCAAATTATGTCAAAATATTTGTCTCTCAAATATCTACTGATAACAAAAAAACTGGCACCCTAGGTTGAGCCGTTCAAAAATTTGATTTTTTGGGGGGGTTCCTGGGGGGGTGGTACCCCCAAACCATGTCTAAATATTTCTCTCTTAAATATCTACTGATATCAAAAAAAATGGCACCCTAGGTTGTATGGTTAAAAAAATTTGTTTTTGGGGGGTCCATTTGGGGGAGTCCCCGGGGGGGTGGTACCCCCAAATTATGTCAAAATATTTGTCTCTCAAATATCTACTGATATCAAAAAAAACTGGCACCCTAGCTTGAGCCGTTCAAAAATTTGATTTTTTGGGGCCCCATTTTGGGGGGGTTCCCGGGGGGGTGGTACCCCCAAATCATGTCAAAATATTTCTCTCTTAAATATCTACTGATATCAAAAAAAAATGGCACCCTAGGTTAAATGGTTAAAAAAATTTGTTTTTGGGGGGTCCATTTGGGGGGGTCCCCGGGGGGGTGGTACCCCCAAATTATGTCAAAATATTTGTCTCTCAAATATCTACTGATATCAAAAAAAACTGGCACCCTAGCTTGAGCCGTTCAAAAATTTGATTTTTTGGGGCCCCATTTTGGGGGGGTTCCCGAGGGAGTTGCCCCAAAAAAACTTCAGGAGACACAATTGCGTATGTACCTCAACAACTTCACACAAAAATTAGATTTCTATGTTTTGTGGTTTAGGAGAACTCGAGCGCACAAGATTTAGGAAGAAAAAAAAGGAAAAAAAAGGAAAAAAAAAGGAAAAAAAAAGGAAAAAAAAAGGAAAAAAATAAGAAAAAAACCTCATCGCGGCCGAAAGTGGGTTGGTAGGGATGAAAGGATATCTTAAGACATATAACCATGAGAAATATTTTTTGCCGTACTTAAGCCGTTTTTGACTTAGACCGCTTTTTACGCCAAACTTTCGGGGCGGTTTTCGGGTCATAAACCCGAAGTCACGTGACCGATTGCCTCGAAATTTGGTACAAACATAAAACTCATTAATCTCAAACTGCTGTCAAAATTTCATGTAGTTAGACCAAACGGTTCTCGAGTTATAAGCAAAAGTCTGAAATCTCGCACTCGTTAGTTAGAAAATGGCCGAGTAAAAACAAAGGAACACGCGACGCGAGCGTCGGTCGTTCCAATTAAACAAGGAATTTATTAAACAACGAATTCGTAACCCATACTGGCTTTTAAGATGCGATTACAATTGTTCATAAAGTGGGACTTGATAAGTTTGCTCGTTGCTCCCAATTGTTTCCAAAAAGACTCGAAGCATGTTATTCGTTCGCCGAAACTCTTAAACTAAATTGCGGAGTGTTTCATTAGTGTGACCCAGTTGGGGACTCACGGCTAGCACAGCTTCTTCAATGTTTTTTCAATTTTCAGCATTTCTTCACCTTGTAGTTTGCGCTTAGCCCCTGTTGTTCGAGGACGTTTGCTTGGGGGCAAAGAATTATCTTCATTCGTGCAAGCAAATGGGTGCTTTGTGTTTACAATAGAAGGTAGCTCTGAAGTTACGGTCGTGGCATTACAAACGTTTGCACTAATTACATGGGTCGCACTATTACTTGCATTATTTTCTCGTTGGTTGTCACCAGTATCGAAAAACTCAGTGCCGGGTATACCTTCAATGCATATGCTTCCGATAATGTTCGAAATTTTAAATTGAAGTTCTGTTGGTTTTGGAATTGGGTTTGGACCCCTCCTGTCCGACCTGCTTCTTTTTTAAATAGCGCAACATCACGTTTTGCCCGGGTTTTCACATCAAACCATTTTTTCTTAATTTTTTCGGTTGAAAATGGGGTTCCTTTAGCCAGGCTGTTGATAGCTCAAGCTATATCTCTCCATTTGCTATCCACCATCGACTTTGTTTTTGCATTTGTTAACACCCCGGTCAAAACGTATAATTATCGTTCACTAAATCAACTAATAGCTCCACCCCCTCTTGAGTCCATCTTCGGCCAATTTCTTTAGACGCCATTTCTATCAATATTGAGGGTATAGGATTATGCTCAACTCTGCAGTGCACTTTCAATACATTTTGATATACACGTGCTATACATCTTTATATAAGAAAAGTGCATCTAACAGGTGGTCGTTTATGACGTCAAAAGTATTGTTATGTGTATCAATCATTATTACGGAGAAATGATGAAGTTTGAAAATTGCGAATGCGAACAAAGCATAGCATACCAATTGCGAACCTTCGTATTTGTATTCGCATTCGTCAAATGACGAAGATTTTTGAGAAATTCGCGAAGAAAATTGGCGAATGCGAATAAGCAAAAATCACGAACATTTTTGTTCGCACGAAGAGCATAGCATGTGCCCCCAGCTCAATGATTATGAGTTATGGTCATTATATCTCCTAATGCTGCTTTTTGTTTCTAAAACATAAACAAAAACAGTCGACGAACATGAATTCAAAAGAAGTGCATGTTATCGCACCGACCTCGTTTATTTTCATTAGGCTGCTTGTTTCTGTTAATTATCCAATTGTTGTTTGGGTAAATAGTGTAAAAAATTTTGTTTTTTTACTACATACAGTGTTGCCAAAATTGTTTCTTCAGATTATTACTTAGTTTTATTTCTGTCAATCCAAAATAAAAGAATTTGATTCACTCTTTTTTATTTAATGTTATTGCTGAATAAGAATATGACTTTAAACTAAATTATGACTGACTTGCCTTCTTTAATACAAATCAAGTTAAGCTTTTAACAATGTTCAATGTCTAAATAATTCAATTTTTTAATCAAGCAAAAGTCAGTTTTTTTTTTTTGCGTGCGTGTGTTTTTTTTCTTTCTAAACATTTCGTGCAAAGCTGTTAACACAGTTATTGTTACCTGTTACATTGTTAATGATATTTTGAGTTTTTTTATGTTCAATGACAAGCTTAAGTTTATGCCTGTAACTGTTTAGTATTGCTAATAGGTGTAGTTGACCTAGATGACCGCATGGTCTTATCGCTGTTTCCTGCCTGCTTACTTTTAAGCTTATGGTGAAATAAACTTGACTTGACTGTTCGACCTCGAAACCATTACATTTCTCATTTTTGCAGCAACCTAAAAAGCGTTTGCCTGCAGCTCTTTTGCACTTTACTTTGCCTCGTTTTGCACAACTTTAAATAATTATTTTTCACGCTTTTTGCACGGTTGCTCTGTGGTGGCCTGAGGAAAGGGGGGAGGGGGCTGTGCAAACTAAATGGGGGGCCCTCTTTTTTACACACTACTTTACCATAATTTATCTGCACATGCAACTAAGCGCAACAATGCATTTCACAAATAACAAGACCAGAAGACCAATGCTATTGCAGCCTTAATTAAATCAAATGTTTTTTCATAAGTTCCTCTCATCCACCATATCAACTCAATTAATTGTAGTAAATTAACGTAAACTTTCAGCAATTGCTTTCAGTATGCTAGAGTTATTGCAGAATACGTTTAAAGCCTTGAATGCTTTAAGTTTAAGTACTTTAAGTTTAATATTTGAATGCTTTGTACTGCTTAGCATATGGCATACTGCATAAGTTAGTCAAAAACGTATTACTGCCAGTAGCTTAAAGCAGTCGAAAAAAAACAAGTGGAAAAACGACTACCTGAGTAGCCTAGCAGTGGTAAGAAAAAAAAAATTATTCGTTAGCTGACTTTACGAGTAAATTTTTATTATCTGTTTTCTAAATCTAACTAAAAAGTTAAAACTAATATTGTCTTGGAAAGAGGGATATGTATAATAACACTTGAAACAAGTGCATCTTGAGAGAGGGGTACATATGTAATGACACTTAAAACAAGTGTGTAAACTTTTTGTCATAATTTGCTATAGTTTTTCACAATCCAGTTTTTTCTGCACGCGTTAGGTCAAATAGGGGGGCCCCCAGAAATGGGGGGCTCTGTGCATTTGCACACTTTGCACATTCCTAAGGCCACTACTGGTTGCTATCTACTTTAGCACCGAATCACATGCTATTGTCTTAATTCTGATTTTTGTTGTCTGGCGCTTGGAGTATTTTACCAAGAAAACACTTCTCGGTTTTTCAGTTGAATTTTTATTTCTGGGAAACTTTTGGTTAAGTTTTGCCGTGTCAATTTTATTTTAACTAACTCAATAAATTTTGATTGTTCTTTTTGTTGAGAGATTGGTTTAATAGAGTCGGAGCGACGAAGACCTGGACGTTCCTTCCAGGACACATTTAACATCTAGTTACAGGTCATTCTGTAACAATGCAGGACAGTTTAATTAAGAAACTCACAATTTTAATTTTTCTTTATTTTAATTGCATTATTTAAAAAAATTACACAGAAGGTTTTTGGCAAAACATTATACCCTTGTCAAAGCAACTAAACAATATAACAAATCACTAGTTTCCACACAGAATAAAATTAATGTGCACTTTTGCAGTCAGTCAAATTAAAACCAAATAATTACGTCAACCAATGCGATCAAACGAATTGAATAGTGCAGTTAAATGTTGGATAAGCGGGCGAAAAAGTTTACTAAAGTTGTCACTTTACAAATATTTATAATCTAAAGAGAATTAGCAGTAGCTGTTGTGATCGATTCTTAAATTACTGCCAAGCCAAAACGATCAAGCACAACCGAAGCTATCAAAAATCAAAAAATTCGTTCCTGATGTAGAAAAATATTTTGATTTCTTTGGCAGTGTTTGAACGTTCGATCACTCATCATTTTGTCTTGACGGTAATTTGAAAATTACCCATAACAGATTCTTTTTAAATTCAAAATATTTGTATTGATAATTTTAGCAAACTGTTTGGCCCGCTTATCCAACATTTAAGTGCATTGCTGAATTCGTTTGATCGCATGTGTTGACGTAAGTAGTTAAAACATGCAATTAATTCAAATCTTTCATTATACTCCCTGCATTACGCCGAAGCGCGTAACGAGTAGGCGGGGCCAATCTTCACGTAATTGGGCCCGGGACACAGCTCCTTTCGATCAATCAATCAATAACTTATTTACACTGTCAAAAAGCTATAAGATGAAAATTAGTTCAATACATTCTAAATATTAATAATTCTTGACAGGAAGGAGGCAACGAATTGACCTTTTGGTCTCGGAGTCTGCAGCCCCCAAGTTGAATTGAGGAAAAAGTAGTTCATTTAACCTTTTATCTACTGAGCTATTTTTACACCCTATTTGTACCGGAAGGGGGGCAAATTTTCCCCCTATCTAAAAACTGTTTGGTAACTGAAAGAAGTAAGATTTTTTGCTTGTTGAAGCTATTTTTTGTTAAATTTTTAAAAATAAATATTTTGAGGTTGTGACGTCACGAAAACAATGATGACGTCATCAAAACCAGTAAATCCTTATAACAGCATTCAAATTTGTCTAAATTTTGCGAAATATGATTTTCAGTTTGAACTTTTGTTATTTCAAAGACATCTCTGATAAAGTCACACCAGATGATGACGTCACATGCATGATGACGTCATCTTTAATATATTGTGTTGATTATTATTTGTAATTTTTTGTAACTGAGATATAGTATAATTTACAAAATTTTAGAATACTGCAGTATTATTTTCATTATATCATTCAACAGCTGATGAAAATGAATATTTTTTTAAGCAAACGCAGTTTACTTCAAGAAACAGCAGAAAAAGCAATAGTTTTGAATTATGACGTCATCAATGACGTAATAATGATGCAATGCATTTATCAGTAAATATGATACTTAATTCCAGCAAAAGATTAGCATCAACAATGAATATGCAGTACAATGAATAGAATAAGCGCACTGATAAGCATGCATTGTGCTCAAAACTGTATCAAACTCCTTAGGTGCCTCTGACAAAGGCAAAAATGACGTCACTTCCGGTTGTCCAGCTGACCCCAAACTTTCTGAAAGTATGTGTTACTAAATTTGATTCAAAGTCAGGGTGTATCAAAGCAAAACTTTTTTTAGTTTAGGAGCATTATTAAAATAACTAAGAGGAGGGGCAAACTTGCTCCCCGGTACAAATGAAGCATGTTTTAGCAAAAGTTGATAAGTCGCATTTCGCCGTTTTGAGAAAATTGCGTTTAAAGTTTTAAACTTTCATTTGGCTCCATTGTCAAGTGCGGCATTATAAGCTATTTATTACCAAAAAATAATTGAAAGTAAACATACGTTTTTACTCTGCTAAAACATTTTTAGTAAATAACTTGAAAAATACGAAAAACTCATTTTTTGGAAAAGGTCAAGTCAAGTCAAGTTTATTTTACCAAACGTTAAAAGTACGCAGGAAGGAATCAGTGAAAAGACCATTCGGTCATCTTAGTCAACTGCACCTATAGCAATACTTAACTGTAATAGGCGTAAACTTAAACTTGGCAATAAATCATAATACGAAATAACGCAAAGTAGGTAAGCACTTGAACACTCATTTCCCCACCTACTGGCACATCCGACGCCACAGGCCGAACAACAAAACAAAAAAATAGGTTAAAGTTACCCACCCAATCCTAATTAAAACAATTTCAAGCAAAAGCAGCCCAGTCCGAGGCGGGCCTGCGAAGTCAGATGTTGCTGTAGGCGGGAAAAAATTTACACCCAAGCGTCCGCCCACAACTATATCAAGCAATGTTGTTAACTGAACAACATTTACTTAAAAAAAAAAAAAAAGTATTTTCATATAAAAAAAGAAAAGGTACTGGCTAGCTGCAATGCGGTCCCATGAAGAAATCACCGACGGCGTAACGTCGAACACTGTTAATCTTAAGGTCAAGCCCAAGGATCGGCTGCATCTATTTCCTACAAGCCCGTCTTGAAACACATTAACCTGAATTGTTGTAGCGTAAACGACTATGATAGTAGGAAACAAACACAACCAACCGAAAGCCCGACCCAAAGACAATGAAAAAAAAAACTAAAACAGACAAAATTTACGCACCTCACCGTAAAAAAGAAAAAAAAAAAAAAAAAAAACAACTACAACACAACTTAGTATTACAGATCACAATCAGAAACCAATACACAATAAACATACCACCCACTACCTAATTACCGTCAAAAAAAAAAAAAAAAACTCTTCTAGTCCTCTTTTACGATTGTTTTAAAAAAGAAGACAGATACAGTAGAAACTGAATATTACGACATTGGCTATAACTACTATTCGCTTTTAACAACACATTTTTGTTGGTTCCGACAGTATTCCTACCAGTGTAACGACAATTTGCTTTCAACGACATTTTTTTTTTTTTTTTTTTGCGATCCGTTTAGAGGTCGTAATAGTCGGTTTCAACTGTATATTCAAGTAATGAAAGCTAAACACAACCTGGAGCGTTTCTCTTATATAACTAGATCGTAAATAAGAGCATTTTTCATGAAACTGCTACATTTTCTCATATTTTGATAAGCAATTTATTTTAAATAACTTTTTAAATCTGTAGAACGAGACATCTCGATCTTTTTTAGGGATATTTTTCCAGACTTTTAAGCAGATATGATGAAGTTTCTTTTTTCCCATTTCAGTTCTGGCACGATAGTAAAAAAATTCATTTGTACTTTTTTGTCGAGTATTATAACTGTGAATGCTGTCAAGTTTGGTAAAGTAAGAGTCAAAGGAATTGGGTAACATTTTGTTGTTAAACTTGAACATAAATTTGGCGATTTCCATATTTATCATATCTTCGAGTTTTAAAACACCAAATTTGGAGTACAGTAATGCCGTTGAATCACGTCTAGAACAAAAAAGACAAGCCCTTATAATTTTGTTCTGTAAAATAGATAATTTCTGTAAGTGACTTTTACATGCTCTTCCCCAATTAAGCAAAGAGTATTGAAGAACTGAGTTAAACATGCTAAAGTACACTACTTTTAGAGTACGTGTCGGAACAAAATGACGCAATTTGTAAATCATGCCACAAACTTTTGACAGTCTTTTTGCAAGGTAGTCTATATGAGTTTTCCAGGATAAATCACTATTCAAATAAACTCCTAGATATTTTACAGTGTTGGTTCTGTCGATAAGGTTATGATTTATAGAAATTTGAAAATCAGAGTTTGGATTCGACGTGTTACTAATCACCATGAAAGCACTTTTTTTGTAATTAATAGTTAATTTATTTTCACTTATCCAATTTTCTATATTTTTCATCTCCAGGGAGACTTGGACTTGAAGAGTCTTAACATTGCTGTGCGATAAATGGAGATTTGTGTCATCAGCAAATAAAGTGGTTTCAAAGTGTGATGCTTCTGGCAAATCATTAACATAAAGCAAGAAAAAAAGCGGTCCCAAAACTGAACCCTGAGGAACCCCAAATTTAACACTGTGCAACTTAGAAATGCTGTTGTCAACTTTCGTGCAGATTTTGCGATCTTTTAGATATGAATTTAACAATTTCCATACACTGCCACGAAAGCCATAATGCTCCAGCTTTTTGAGTAAGATATCATGACTAACCGAGTCGAATGCTTTTTTTAGATCAAGAAAAATAGAGCATGTAGTTTTTTTGTTGTTAAAATTATCCAGTAATTTATCATATAAAGTTGTAATGGCTAATTCAGTCGAACTGTTTGTTTCAAAACCGTATTGCGAAGCAGTTAAAATATCATTTTCATTCAGAAAGTTTCTCATCCTAATTTCTATTATCTTTTCAAAAAGTTTAGAAAAAATTGGTAAAAGTGAAATGGGTCGAAAGTCACCAAATGTTTGTGGAGATGAAACTTTAGGAATAGGCACTACATACGCTATTTTATAATCATTTGGAAAAGTTTCTTGTTCAACACATTTGTTAAATATTCTTGTTAGAAATGGAGTAAGAACACATGCAGCAGTTTTGATGAATTTTGCTGGAATGTGATCAAATCCATGCGCTGTATGTGCTTTGACGTTGTTTATGGATGTTCTCACTTCATCTTCAGAAATTTCATGCATTACAAAACTTTGCATACAACGTTTACTGTGAATGTTTATTTGATGAGACGATTCTTGATTATTTTTACTGATCATGTTAGCACCAATATTAGCAAAAAACTCGCATAGTTTGTTAAGAAAAGATTTGGAGCTTGTGTTGTAGTTCTGACCATCAATTGTAATAGTAGAGGACAATTTAGATTTTCTTGAAGATTGTTGATAGTTAATTATTTCTTTTATAATTTTCCACGTTTTGGATGAATCTTGATGGTTCTCTTTGATTTGTTTTTCATAATACATGCGTTTTGCTAAATTCTTGATATGTGTAAGTTTATTAAGATACTTTTTGTAGTTCATTTTATTTTCTTGATTGTTGTTTTTAACATATTTTCTGAAAAGCTTGTTCTTGGTCTTAATAGAAGTGAGGAGCCCTTTTGTAATCCATGGTTTAGAGTTTAATTTCATTTCTTTTCTGGTCATATTACGCAACGGGGCATGTTTATCTAATACTGCAATAAAAGTGTCGTTTAAGCATTTTACGTCATCATCAACCCTGGATTTTTCGGAATCAAACATATTTGTTGATAATTGGTAATTTAGATCAAATAAGAAGTTTTCAAGATTGAAACTTTTCGTGCATCTAGTTAATTTTTTTTCTGTTTTAGATGAGAGTTTACTCCTTTCCAGAATAAAAAAGATTGGAAAATGGTCCGAAATATCATAAATGCACACTCCACTTTTGGTTCTTGATTTATTTATATTAGTGTAGACAGGCGCGTAGCCAGGATTTGAAAAAGGGGGGGGCTATTTTGAAAGAGTGAGAAGTGTGCATACGACGTTGACTCGAATTTTCATTGACCTTGAATCAGTTTCAGACGGTTTGTCCGAAATTTGAGACGAAATGTCTCGGAAACATCGGAAATTCAAAGGTTTTTTTCGCCCAAAATTAGGTGATCTCCAAAAAAAAAAAAAAAAAAAAAAGGTCTTCGCCAAAATTCAGAGTGATTTTTCGGCCGAAATCCGAGATTCAAACGTTTTTTCCGCCCAAAATTAGGTGATCTCCAAAAAAAAAAAAAAAAAAAAAAAAAAGGTCTTTGCCAAAATTCAGAGTGATTTTTCTCCCAAGTTTCGCAAGTTCAAACGTCTGAGGGGGGGCTCTTTTCGTATGGGGGGGGCTATTTTCCATTTTTCACAGAAAATCGGCCTCAAAAGCACAAAATACATGCGTTTTTGCATACTTCACAAGCCAATGGGGGGGCTCGAGCCCCCCCCGCCCCCCCCCTGGCTACGCTACTGAGTGTAGATATGATCTAGTATGGAAGGTTTGTACGCACCAGTGTCTGAAAATCTAGTGGGGATATCAATCAGAGAAAGGCATCCAACGGAATTCAAGGAATTAGTATATTCCCTGATTATTTTGCTTTTATTGTCAGAAAAATTGACATTCATATCACCACAAACTATATACGAAATTTTTTCATTTTCCAAGGACAGCAGAGTATCACATAGCTTATTTTGAAATGCTTGTATATTTTTGTTGGGGTGCCTGTAAACAACAGCACATACGAATGATTTGTTTGGCTGGTTGGTTTCAATTTCGATCCATAGATCCTCACAATTTGAAATGTTGAGAGAAAGTTCTTCGCGTATTTTAAATTTAAATGACTCCTTGATGTAAATACCAACACCACCAGCATTTGAAGGAGAGTCATTACGCAAAAAGCAATAATTTGGTATACTAATATTACTTGTACTGTTTTCATTTAGTTTAGTTTCCGAAATAGCCACTAAATCAGGTAAACGTTCAAAATCATGTAAAAACTCGTCAATTTTATCTTTATTTTTAGATAAGCTTCTAACGTTGAAATGTAGGAGAAAAAAATCATTGGGACTAGCATGTAATGACTTGTTGGCTAATTTTTGGGGAAGGTGATACTCATCATATCTGCTCACTGAGTCTGCCCATTTGTTGTTCGTAAGCAATTCAAATTCAATATTACTTGTAGCAAAGAAGGGCAATTCGACAGCACAGCAACCATTACAGATACCAACTCCAATAACACTGTTGTACAGTGACTTTTTACAATTAACACATGTGAACATTTGCATATATTATTATTCTCCAATAAACTTATTACAAATTTCAATAAATTAGGCTACACGAAAAGTATGCTAATTTAATGCATCTTTTGGCCTATGTCAGGGTCAGAGTAGCCTATCTTAGATAAGTCAGAAAGCGAATTTACGTTATTCTGCTTTCTGAATCTTTTCTGAGACGGATCCGACCCTGGGAAGTCCAAATGAATTTAAAATTCAATAGTTTTTTAGCCTTAACTGCTTCGTTTAGTAGCATTTTTCGGTAGGCCGTCAAATTTTCTCTTATTTGGGTAGAAGCAAGACTAGAATTAATTTTGCCAGACTGAATTTTGTTAAGTAATTTGCGTTTTCCATAAAGTTCGTTTCTTTTGTCTCGATTGGAAAACCGGACAATGATTGCGGGATGTTGTGCGCTGCAAATGTTTCCAGATCTAGACGTACCTGTATGTGATTTCCTCATGGTGGATTTCGGGGTTTGCGGCGGCGGCATACGATGACAAGTTGAAATGTGTGTATCATCAAGTTCAACGTTTAGAGATATAGCTAAATCCTTAACAATTCGCCTGGTATTTTCATTCTTGGTAACAGGAATTCCATGAATTTCTAAATTCTCTCTTCGGCCATATTGTTCCAGCTGGTCTAATTGAAGCTCTGTTTCTACTTGCCTGTTGTTGATTGCATTGACTGATAATTGTAAATTTGAAATATTGTTGGAGAGTTGGGATATTTCAGAAACTTTTCGATACAAGTCATCATACTCATCAGCAATAAAAGTAACGCTGCCTAGAATATGATCTGTTTTATCGGACAATTTATTGCAATCCTTTTGCAGTAGAGCTAAGGAATTTTTTTAAAATTCTATCTCTTGAGTGACAACCGGTACCTCACCCTTCCAATCATCTGATTTCGTTAAATCTGGCCAGTTATTATTATTGCTACTCTTGGCACAATGCTTTTCCAAAAATTCCTTGCACTTTGCGGTAACTACATCGCCAATATCATGTAAAATTTGCTTTCTGATTTTCTCTTCAAGTCTTTTTAACACTTTTTCTGAGATTTTAACACTGTCTCGTTTCGGCATTTTTGGTTTGTGACGTAATAAAAATTAAATGGCTTCCAATCTGTACTGAACTAAAGTTGTTGACTCTGAGCTGAGACTGTTTCAAATTTTTTCGTTATAATTCTCAATTTCAGAAAACTGCTCTCTTCTAAAACTTTACCAAAGTATGCTGCACCATCCAAAAAATATTTTTGACCAAAATTCACTTATCAACTTATCAACTTTTGGCAAAACATGCTTCAAATAGGGTAAAGGATGCTTCTTATTTGAAACAAAAACAGGGCAGTGCCGCCATGTAAATTTTAACTATAATTTTGTAGTGGATATTTTTTGTATTTGTTTTTAAATAATCTTGCTGATTAATTTTGAATTTCAGGTTGGATATTATTCCAAATTTTAACTTCTTGACATTTAATACATCGTCGCAGTCGAATAGTTGAATATCGGGAAATGTGTAAGGTATTGCGTGACGATTCGGTTGCTCTGGTTGCACGTGAGGAGACGTTTTTTGTTCGTGTAAAAAATTTGGATGATTTGGATGGAAGGTTATTCGTAAAGTGAGCGTGGACTATTTTAGCTACTTCCATCTTGAAAAGATCATTGAGTTTTAATATTGAGAATTTATTTGAAAGATTAGTTAGACTTTCAAGTGAAGAGTCACCTCCGATCGTTTTTACAGCTTTATTTTGGAGGAATTTAAGTTTATTAATATAGGAAGGAAAAATAGAGCCCATGATTGGTAGACTGCCGATAAGTTGACTGTGTATGAGGGCATAATATACAGTAGTTTGGGAAGGACGCTTTGAGACAAAAAATGGTGAAGTTTAGAAAGGATTCCGATTGTCCTTGATATTTTATGTTCGATTGATACAATATGATTGTGAAATTTCAAGTCAGTGTCTATTGTAATTCCCAAACAAATTGCTGTTGAAGTTTGCGGAATTAAAGTGCTATTTAAAAACGTTTCAATAGTTACAGGAAGTTGGTTTAGTTGGGAAGAGATGATAATAATATTTGATTTGGATAATAATATTTCATTTGACTGTTAATTTGTTAGCTTTAAACTATTCAGAGATTTTCAGCAGGTCAGCATTGATGATTTCAGTCAATCTTTGTTGGTTTTTATCAGTATATACTAAACAAGTATCATCAGCGAAAAGCCTGGGGATGCAATTGACGGATGACGGTAAATCGTTTACATATATCAAAAACAACAAAGGGCCAAGGGTTAAGCCTTGCGCTATGCTGTAGTTATTTTTTTCAATACTAGATTTACATCCGTTCGCAAATATAAATTGTTTTCTTTTCAAAAATGATTGCAATAGATCTATAGCAGTCCCACGAATGCCATTGTGATCTAATTTGGGGAGCAGAATATCATGGGAGACGGAATCAAATGCTTTTGCAAGGTCTAAAAGGATCAATCCAGTAAAAAAATCGTCTTTTATGTTTTCAAAGGAAGAAGTTATTACATTTAGGAGAGCATGGGTAGTTGATAGTTCGGCTTGAAATCTAGATTGGGTAGTAGTTAGTACGTTGTGTATAGTCCAGAATTTACTTAGCCGTGTGTGGATAAGTTTTTCGAAGATTTTAGAAAAACATGTCAAAATGAAATGAGACCATAGTTAGTTGGGCTTTGCTGGTCACCTTTTTTGACTATAGGAATGATTTTAGCAGTGGTACAATTTTCAGCAAAGACACCATTTGTAAAAGAAAATTGAACGAATAGGTGACGAAAAGGAGTAACGACGGGGAAAGCAATTCGCAAAAAGTACGGGGGAATATGGTTATGACTATTAATGTTAAGAGACAGAGGTGGAGTCGAGGACATAAGGCTCGAGGCCAAGGACACAAAAAAATTTCGAGGCCAAGGACAGACCCTCACGAGGCCAAGACCAAGAACCAAGGACACAGACGCAAGTGCTCTCCAAAAAAAAGGTCTTCAAAATTTTTTTTCAGGCGATCTCAAAAAAAAGATCTTAAAAAATTTTTTTCAAGCGAAAAAGGTCTTCAAAAATTTTTTTTCAGGCGATCTCTACTTGAGGAAACCAAAAAAAAGGTCTTTGCAGATTTTACGCAAGGTTTCTGGCGTTTTCCAACGAAATTTCAACGGTTCAAAAATAGTGCTGTCCTCGAGCCGAGGACAGGGCAATTTTCGAGGACTTGAGGCTTCGTGGTCAAGGCCAAGGACTTCAAAATGTGTCCTCGAGGCCAAGGACGTCCTCGAGGACTCCACCTCTGTTAAGACAGGATATTGCATTATTAATTTCTGTCATACTCGGAATGTCTAGAAATATACTTGACACGATACCACTAGTCAAATAACTAAAATGATCTCTTTTGGATGAGCTATCAATTCTATTAGCCAATTTAGAACCAAATGTCGAAAAAATCATTCAGATAGTTTGCAATGTCTTGTGGCGCAGAGACAGAGCAATCATTTCTTTTCAGAGAGCGTGGCGAGGTAGCGGTTACATCTTACGGTTTGTTGGTAATACTGATCATATAGCAGGCTTGGAAAAATTATAATTATAATTGAAAAAATTGTAATTAGTTACACGATTTTGCTGTAATTGTAATCGGAACGACCGACGCTCGCGTCGCGTGTTCCTTTGTTTTTACTCAACCATTTTCCAACTAAAGAGTGCGAAGTTTTAGACTTTTACTTATAACTCGAGAACGGTTTGGTCTGGCTACATCAAATTTTGACAGCAGTTTGAGATTAATGAGTTGTATGTTTGTACCAAATTTCGAGGCAATAGGTCACGTGACTTTGGTTTTAGGACCCGAAAACCGCCCAAAAGTTTGGCGTAAAAAGCGTTCTCATTCAAAAACGGCTTAGGTACGGCCAAAAATATTTCACACAGTTATATGTCCTACAATACCCTTTCATCCCAACCAACCTACTTTTGGCCGCGATAAGGTTTTTCCTTTTTTTTTTCCTTTTTTTTTCCTAAATTTTGTACGCTTTTCTTTTCCTAAACCACAAAATATTGAAATCTAATTTTTGTGTAAAGTTGTTGAGCTACAAACGCAATTTTGTCTCCCCAAATTTTTTTTAGGAAGCTTCTGCGGAAACCCCCCCAAATGGGGCGCCCAAAAATCAATTTTTTGAATGGCTCAAACTAGGGTGCCAGTTAGTTTTGATATTAGCAGATATTTAACAGACAAATATTTTGACATAGTTTGGGGGTGCCACTTTCTCGGGGGCCCGCCCAAATGGACCCCCCAAAATCAACTTTTTGAATGGCTCAAGGTAGGATGCCAATGTTTTATGATATCAACAGATATTTAACAGACAAATATTTTGACATAGTTTGGGGGTGCCACCCTTTCGAGGACCCCCCAAAAACTAATTTTTTAAAAGGCTTAACTTAGAGTGCCAGTTTGTTTTGATTTCAGTAGATATTTAACAGACAAATATTTTGACATAGTTTGGGGGTTACCACCCCCCCCGGGACCCCCCAAGTAGACCCCTAAAAATCAAGTTTTTGAATGGCTCAAGGTAGGGTGTCAGTGTTTTATGATGTCAGCAGCAGAGATTTAACAGACAAATATATTGACATAGTTTGGGGGTGCCACCTCCCCGGGGACCACCAAAAATCAATTTTTTGAACGATTCAACTGAGAGCGCCAGTTTGTTTTGATATCAGCAGCAGAGATGGAGTCGAGAACATAAGGCTCGAGGTATGTATTTTTACCTTAATTGGACTGATGTAGAACTATGTTCATATCTGTAGTTACGACTTCCAGATTCATACAATTTGATGATTCAAACTTACCCTATATTTGACAAACCAGACTATTGAGAAACTTATTTAGATAGGAATAGGATTAGGAAAAACTAAGATTTTCGAGTTGTTCTTGAAAGTTGTGCAAAAAAGTTTTACTCAGGGACTCTGTGGAATTGGGAAGGCCTAACTCATCGTATAAGACTGTACCACTTGTATCAACTCATAATTTTTATCAGAAAAAATAAACGAAAAAAAGACACAATAAGAGCACACGAACAAGTTTTGAACAATCATTTGTGTTCTGACTCGATTCTCAGTCTTTTTAACCAGTTTATAAATCGCTACTTTCTTAGTGTAAGTTTTGATTTGAGAAAATCAATTTCATCGAATGTTTATTTAACACCTTCAAATTCAAATTCATTGACTTTGCAAAAATTAAATTCAAATTCATTGACTTTGTAAAAGTCGAATTCAAATTCATCAATAACTCGTGAGCGGGATTTAAATTCAAAGTCAATCCAACACGTACAGCATGTATCCATTGATATTGAGTAATGGATATGCTTATATCATATCCAATGACAAACTTCTGAGCAGAACAGAGCTTGACACTAAAAAAAGACAGACGGCCATTTAGTGACGCCCATGTGTAAACAAAAACTACTAAGCCAAATACACTTTTTCCAAACCAGATGCTTATGCAGAAGGATTCTCGCTTAGTGCCTGAACTGATACCAATCGGTCGTGACGTTCTGCGTTCGTCTAAATGTGATTTGTTAGGGTGCGTTTAGACTGGACGCGAAGCAACGCGAAGCGACGCAAAGCAACCAAAATTTGACGTCATCGATAGCTCGCGAAAGGTTGCGACCGCTCGCAACCTTCGCAAGCAGTTGCGCAACAGCGCTTGCTTGCAGGCTGTAGTAAGATAACCAACTAATTCACTGATTTGATTTTTACGATCGCAGTTTGCTAGAAAATAATATGAATAGTTCATTTGTATGGTTTACCGCCTATTTATCAGTCCAAAGAGTAGGCCTAGGTTGTTGGCAAAGTTAGATTCGCGATAGCCCTAGACTAGCCAAGTTAATTTGGATCTAGACAGCTAAGGCTGTAAATCCTAGAGTGATTTTTCATAGCTATGCTGGATCTCAAAGCTTCATTATAATGAATGCAGCAAAGCAGTAGGCCTAGCCCCACGACATCTAGCTTTTAAACCAAAACTTTTTATTCTGTGCAGCATAGCAGAAGACCAGTCCAGTAGTTCTTTTGGCTGAGCAGCTTTTGCTTTTTTGTCTTAAAGTAAACTTAAACTAACATGATGTTTTGTTTCAGAATATAAAATAACCCACCAACTGGCTAGTTTTGAGTGTGTTGATAGTGTTTTTACCCATTGTTTGTTAGCTTGTTGTTTTAAAAGTAACCACAATTGAACAATTCCTTGAATACTGGAAAACTTGCAAAACTTTTTTCACTGCCTTTTTGACCAAGCCAACTTGGTGAAAAGAACTGTATTTAGAATTGGTTTCAAGCTACACTGCTACATACAAGAGCTAGATAGATACAAAAAATCGAAAAATTCCTATGAACTTTTGGATTGGCCTAATTAGTAGCCTAGTTACTTCTTTGAATAGCTACAAACATGGAATTTTTTTTCTGAATGTCCTCTTGAAAGTCTTCTTGTTTCTGAAGCTTTGTGACCGTGATCAAGTTGAACTGGAAGCAATGGTTTTGGACTACCCCAAGTTTTATAATTATGAATATTGTAGTCTGGTAGTGATTTTTCACTCCAGTCCTAATTGATGAAAATAGAAATGTCAAGTGTGTTAAATATTCATTTACTGTGTCTTTGTGTAATATCTGAATTTAGTTGTTTGTGAATTTCAAAACATTTTTACTGTCTCTTAAAATTTTTACTGCTTTACATGGTGAATAAAGTGACAAAGTAAACAATTTTAAGTCTGAAGTTCAATCATTGCAATTGCAGTCAGTGTATTTAGATGAACTAGAAAGCCAATATATATCTAACCAGTAGAAAGTGAGTTCTGTTTTTTTGCTGAGGTTACTGTTATTGGTAGAGAAGTACCCGCCAAGCAAGCTCATTACTATTGTTCCATTCTCTAAACTAAACAAAAAACTTCATACAGCATTTATAATAAAAATAATTGGACTGGGGAAGGAAACGTCAGTTACATAAAAATGTGAGAACTAACAACACTTTTATTCAGATGCTTGAGTAACAATTTTCAAATGAAAAAATCTAAATGTTTTTTTTTATCAGGGGCATAACCAAAAACATGCTTAGAGGGGGCTTGATCTTACTGCTATAAATTTGTCTGTTTCTTACAAACGGTGGTTTAAAGCGAAGCTCTTTGAGGTAAACGCAACCGTCGCAACGTAGCTACTGGTACCGCAAGAAAATGCAAACTAATAAAATGCTCTCGATAGCATTTAACTTCGCACTAAACATCGATAAGCGCTCCGCTAGCGAATAAAACAACAAACTTAGTTTTAGAGGCTGACTTTTCCTCAAAGCAACTGCTGGTATCAGGTATCACTGTGCTAAATTCTTGTCCTTCGATGATAGTGTCAAATCATGCAAAAACTGCTATGTTTTTTTGCTTTCTCCAGCAAATCAACACAGCAATCCATTGCACAATAAGCAAAAAATCCACTACATAACTGATGACAAATCCAGCTTTCAGTTTCACTCATAGAGTTAACATTGGGAGTCTTCAAAAACAGCACTAAATAACACATACAAACAACTGTTTAAGCTTACTACAGGTATCATAACATGCTTGCCTGAAAAAGAAAAATCACATCAAAAAAACAACATAGTTAATGATTTAAATGAACCTGTAGACTAGCCTATTGGTTTACACTCTACAAGATACCGGTAGATCTACCACTACCATAATGAGACATGGATGGTGAAAGCATTTAAGAATTTGTTAACTGAGTAACCACCTAAAGAGAACTTTTGACATCTGCTTTCAGCTTTTTGCGTTTCTGCATTAAAACCCAGAACTGTCATCGCCAAAACAGATTAGGGCAAGTTTTCAGTGGAAGGATCTAAACAAATCATTGATAGCTAGTAAATAGGCTAACTACTACTACGTTTTTGAAGAAATGACTAGTCTTTTCATTTCCAAATTCGATCTACTGTACTTCGTTTTTTACTTAAACTTTACAAATTTTTTTCTCAAGATTGTTTTGTTACCTGAGCTATTACTCTAGACTCTTCTTCACGGTTATTGCGTGATAACATAATATAAACTCAATCTTCGTTTTACCGGTAATTCCAGCGCGCTATGACGAAACAGAACCTGTGATTACTATAATAGCGCTTCAATAATAAAGTGCACAAAGCTTTCTGCTCATTGAATACATTTTAAAAGTAAGTTGTTAAAATTAGCGTATGAAGCGACCAGTCGCGAAGATTAGCAACCACTCGCGAAGACTCGCGAAGGCGCGAGTGACGTAATTGACCACTCGCAAAGGTCGCCAACTTTCGCTTCGCGTTGCTTCGCGTCCAGTCTAAACGCACCCTTAGTGCGTGAATGAAGTGCTACATGTTTTCTTATTTCGCAAAGCTAGGGCGTTTCACTTGGTCTCTGAGAATACGTTACAGCTTACACGCTAATTTCAGAGTAAACAAGTCACAAGCGAACTTTCTAGCTCCAAAATGCCGGAAACTCGAATGTTTCACTGCCGTTAACATGCGTCATATGACGAAATATGCATGTAAAGCGTTTCCCTTGTAGCAACGAAGTAGGAATTTAATCAAAACATAAATAATTTCGAAAAGGTATGTTGCCTTGAATTAAGATAGATTAGACGATTTTGTTGGGTGTTCAAAGAATACCCAGATGCCCCCCGTTACTAATACTTGATCAAGACCGGGTGCTGAACGGAATACTGCGTAGTTATCATAAAAGTTGAAGCTTTTGCAGTACATTAAAACACACTTTGGCTGGTGGTAAAGCAATTTTAATAAGCTTGTTTAGTAACTGCAATGGGCTACTGAACTGCAGTTATAGTATAGAATCTCGCATTTTTACATTACTAGCAACTCAGATTTCGTAGCAGCAAACTAAACATTTTGCTTCTTATTGAGGATTTGTGAGAAAATAGAATATGCTTTAATTAGTGACACAGTTAGGGGAGACTAAAAGGGCTAAAGCTCCCTTGTTAACCAAGTCGCTGAAAAGATTTAAACCAAATATGCGATCTTTCATCTTTTAAACGTATTTTGCAAAACGACATCGGGTGGATATTTTCGCAATATTTATCACCATTTCGTTTCAACAATTTTTAAAATTGTGCCTCAACATCACTCAACGCTAAACGCATTGGATGCTCTTCACCCAGACTGTTTCTATATTTCTCTTTTATAAATATCAGAGCAGAAAATCCCATCTCACGTAAATATGAACTTGGAAAAGAGATTATAATTTTTAAGGCTTCTTCATAAAATATTGGATAATCGTTTTTTAACTATGAATTAAAGATAATCAAAGTACTGAGGGCTCTACTTGTGTCAGCAACCCATTCATAAAGCTTTGGCGACCCACATTTGAGTCGCGACCCATGCTTTGAGAAACGCTGGCTTAACCTGCCGGGTTATTTTTTTTAGAATCAGAAACGATGACGTGGATATTTTTTGACATTGTTTGGGATTTTTACTTTTCTGGAGGTTCCATAATCAGATATATTTGAATAAATGCCGATTTTACGGTAGACGAAAAGTACTTTTGGGCATCACAGCATTAGCTACGCGTCGGTCGTTCACTGGCTTTGCAGGCAAACTCCCTTCTAGTTGTATTTATAGTTGAGAATTTTCAAAAGTTGATAATTCTAATTGTAACTGAAAAATTTTCTGCCTATTTGCAATTACGATTACTCTATTATTCACTAAGATAGATAATAACAAAATGTGTTTGAACAATATCAATTTTCTTCCGGTTGCAAATTGATATCGAAATTTTCTACCGATTGCAATCACATTTGACGTCACAAACCGAACATCAAAGTAAGTTAGGAATAGTTCGAGTTATTTTTAGAGATAGGGTTAATCATATTCATTACCTAAACTTAGCACGTACTCTAATCCTGACTAGCACTAACTCTAAGCCAAAAAATAGCCTAACATAGAATTGGCGTTTGACCTCAGATGTGACTGTAACTGGTAGCAAGTAACCATTGTAACCATAGGCGTAACTAGAGTTTTTGATTGGGGGGCCCAAACCGCTAATCATATGCAATGACGTCATCAGAAATTTTCAAAAGAAGAACTTTTTATGGGGCAAAGATATCGTAGAATGGAAGATCTAAAGCCGTGGCTTGTCGTTGGCAATTAACCAGAATTTTGCTAAGGTAGAGATAAACTAATAGGCCTAGTTAAAAAGTGCAATTGTCCAATTTGGGAGACGTGTTGAGTAAGCTAATGTAACTCAAACCTATCACGGACGGGGGTCTGGGGGCCAAGCCCCCAGCCGTTGGGCGATTTTTTGGTAATTTTTTGAAACAAAAAGCTATTTTAATGCCATTGTGTCACATTTCGCATGTGTTCAGGGCCATTTGAAAGTACTAGATTTTTAACATTTGAAATCCAATCGAAAAAATTAAATTGTTCAATCCTTCTTCTACTCGCAATTTAAGTCCAAAACACGTTAAAAATCTTGTAATTTGTTGTTGAATTTTATTTGTAAGTGATTTATTTGGTCCAGATATGAGGATATAAGAAATATTGTCTCCTGCAATATTTTAGCAGTAAATAATGATCCACTCGAAGATTTTCCTTAGAGATTTTTGTTTTGGCATGAAATTAACCAGTTATTGGAGTACATGTACGGCAAGGAGGCCCAAGACCCCTCAATTCAAATTCAATATTTTGTTCAATGAGCATTTCCCTAGCTAATTTTTTTTAAATTATTTTGTGCGTAAAAACTGGCGAGGTGGAGATGAATTGTCATTGAAAAATGGTACATAAGATGGTAACGCTTCCTAACCATGTTATTCCCGGGCGGATTTACATTGCGCGAAGCCCGCGGTAGTTTGAAGATTTTTGCAACATCTTCCAGCCAAATATAGGTGAAGACCAAAAAAAGTCTTACTATTTGAGCGTGGGGCCTTGGCACTTTGTCATGTGATATATCCGTCCCTGGTTATTGCATTACGTTCATAAAAAGGTTAGTTGAGGTCCTAAGGTACTAACTTTTAGGACAAAACCAGTAGCGTAGCCAGGAGGGGGGGCGGGGGGTGGCTATAGCCCCCCCATTCGCCTGTCAATCAAAATTCAGAATAAGGAAAATACCACTTTTTAGCTTTCCTGACACTTTTTTTTTTGTGCTGGAATGGACTAAAAAGTGATTTAAAGCATCTTTTGAAATGTATATTCAGTGGGGGCTAATTTGTCAAACATGAAAGTCACAAATCAATGAAAACTTTGAAAAAAGCTTAAAAATAAGCAATCAAATTTGATCGCTAATGTGAAAATGCCAAACATAGGTTTTATCAACAAATATATTATAAACTCAGGAATAAGGGGGGAGGGGGGCTATTAAGTATTGGTTAATTACCCATCACTTCTCTAAAATATCTTTCCATTAGCCCCCGCAATTATTTTTCTTCATAAAATATAAACGAAATAAATTACTCCGCGTGAGTTTTATTGAATAACAGAATTTTGTGATTTACCAGCATGTAAACAAGAAAACTACAATGGTACCATTAGCCATCTCCCACATACCCCATTAACGCAACCAGTTTATTCATGTTACGCTGCCAATTTCTATGCCACGTTTTAAAAACATTAATTTTTATTAAAATAGCCCTAAAATTAAACTATTTTTGCAAAAAAAATGCAAAATTTTCGAGCGCTAGGGGCTCTGCCCCCCAGCCTCCGGCAGCTGGGGGTTTCGCCCCCAGATTCCCATTAGCCTCCGGCGGCTGGTGGCTCCGCCCCCAGACCCCCAAATTAGCCCCCCATTGCAAATTTCTGGCTACGGGCCTGGACAAAACACCCTAATTTCACCTGCGTCATACATATCAATTAGTTGCCAAAATCGAATTGATGGGGCCCGGGCCTCCTGGTTGTCAATATTATTGGCAATTACTGTTGTACGCGGAGATGCTAAAAGAAACTAAAAATGAAACAAGACTTTTTTGTCACTTTTTTTTTTATTGATGGCATTTCCATTGGGGGTCGGGCCCCCTGCCCCCCCTGGCTACGCCTATGATTCTAACTTCAATGCTATTTGTGATATTAAGATTTTTTGTGCTTTTTTGCTTGTTTGCGCTGTGTGCTTGTCAAAGCGACACTAAAGGTTCTATTTTGTATGATCATGCTAAATATGAGATATAATTGGTGAAAGTTAAAATGCTGTAAATAGTAGCAGTGACTTGAAGTTGTAAAGTACACAATTTCAACTTTTTTACAATTTTTAATATTGTGGTAAAACCTACTTTTTTGCACAAATAATTGCGGTGTGATACTGTGGTTTAGCTATAACCAGGCGCGTAGCCAGAAATTCGCAATGAGGGGGTGTTTTGGGGGTCTGGGGGCGAAGCCCCCAGCCGCCGGAGGCTGGGGGTTTGGGGGCAAAGCACCCAACCGCCGGAGGCACGAGGGTCTGGGGGCTGAACCCCCAGCGCTCATTTTTTTTTGCAAAAATAACTTCATTTTAAGGCTATCTTGATTAACAAATAATGCTTTTAAAACGTGGCATTAAAATTAGCAGTGCAAACATGATTAAACTGATAGCATAAATGGGCTATTTGGGAGGTGGCTAATGGTAAAATGTTAGTTCTCTTGTTTAGATGCTGGTAAATTATAAAATCGTATAGCTCAATAAACTCACGCGGAATAATCTATTTCGTATACAGTTTATAGAGAAAAATAATTGGGCGGGGGGGAGCTAATGAAAAGAGATTTGAGAGAAATGATTGGTAATTAACTAATACTGAATAGCCCCCCCCCTATTCCTTAGTTTATAGTATATTTGTTGATGACACCTATGTTTAACATTTTGACACTTGCGATCAAATTTGAGTGCTTAATTTTGACCATTTTTCAAAGTTTTCGTTTATTTGTTAGTTTTATTTTTGACAAATTAACCCCCCCCCCCCCGGAATATATATTTCAAAAGATGTTTTAAATCACTATTTAGTCCACTCCAGTGCATAAAACAGTCTCAAAAGTGCTAAAAACGTAGTGTTTTTTCTCATTCTGCATTTTGGTCGACATGCCAATGGGAGGGAGGGGCTTTAGCTCCGCAAACTGCATTAAATTTCCTCAAAATAAGCCCAGTCTTTTTGTATCAAAAAGTGGTTAAAATAAGCAAAATATGAACCCAACTTTGAACTGATTTGAGCCCGGCGAAATTGTCTGCAGCGCTTTAGGAATGTACTTTTACGTGTATATTCAAAGTAGTCTGCTGGGTTTTCCTCCCATGTGTACTCAATGGGACCAAGCTTATTTTGTGGGAAGTTAATGCAGTTTCCGAAAAATATAGTTTTATGCGACTTTTTTTGTTTTGGAAAGTGGTTGAAATAAGCAAAATAGGAACCCCATTTTGCACTGATTCGAGCCCGCAAAATTGTCTGCAGCGGTTTAGGTATATTTTTACGTGTGTATTCGAAGTATTCTGCTGGGTATTCCTCCCGTGTGTACTCAAAGGAAACGAGCTTGTTTTGTGTGAAATTTAACGTAGTTTCCGGAAAATACTGTACATGTTTATGCTTTGTTGTTTTTTTTTGTTTTGGAAAATGGTTAAAATAAGCAAAACATCAACCTCACTTTTAGTAGGAACCAGACCCGGCGCCAGGATAGCGTGACTGGGGGGGGGGGGGCAGAAATAAATTTTGGGGGAGCACGAAAAGTTTATTTATGTGAATTGGAGAGGGGCACAGGGGCTCGAGAAATTTATCCCAGTCTGGATCAAATGAACAAGATGAAGACCAAAAATTTAGAGGGATTTCCCGGCTGCAATCAGAAATTGAAACGTTTTCCCGGCCGAAAATGGGTGATCTCCAAAAAAAAAAAAAAAAAAAAAAGGTCTTGATCCCAAAAGTATCATGAAATCTGGTGTCAGTCCACAAAAATTACGAAAATACCGGTCGCAAACACCAATTTGGGCCTCGATTTGCACTCCAGTAGCCCCAAGCCTGTTAATTTCTTCGGGGCACAGTCCTCGCTTGGGGGGGGCACAAGCAGTCAATTGGGGCGTCACGGCCCCGGAATGCTGCGAAGGCTATATACAAGATAAATGTCATCTTTTTTTCCCGACGCGACGTCGAATCATGTGATCAATTTCGACGCATTATTCTGCTAGAATTACTATGGTAAACCAACTAGGCCTACAAATCTTAGGGTGGGTGTTGGTCGCGATGACTAAACAGGGTACAGTAGCGTAGCCAGGGGGGGCTAAGCCCCCCCATTGGCCAGTCAACCAAATGCAGAATAAGGAAAATACCACGTTTTTAGCTCTTTGGCGACTGTTTTTGCGCTGGAATGGACTAAAAAGTGATTTAAAGCATCTTTTGAAACATATATTTAGGGGGGGCTAATTTGTAACAAATTAAAGTCACAAATCAATGAAAACTTTGAAAATGCCCAAAAATAAACAATCAAATTTGATCGCGAGAGTGAAAACGCCAAACATAGATTTTATCAACAAATATAGTATGAACTTAGGAATAAGGAGAAGGGGGGGGGGCTATTTAATGTTAGTTAATTACCAATCACTTCTCTCAAATACCTTTACATTACCCCCCCAAATATTTTTCTTTATAAAATATAGACGAAATAGATTACTCCGTGTGAGTTCTATTGAATAATAGGATTTTATGATTTACCAGCATGTAAACAAGAGAACTACAATGTTATCATTAGCTATCTCCCACATTGCCCATTTATGCAACCAGTAGAATCATGTTGCGCCGCCAATTTCTATGCCACGTTTTAAAAACATCATTTTTAATTAAAACAATCCTAAAGTAAGTTATTTTTGCAAAAAATGCAAAATTTTCAAGCGCTGGGGGCTCCGCCCCTAGACTCCTAAAACAGCCCCCCCTTTGCGAATTTCTGGCTACGCACCTAGCACTAGCCTTGCCTATTCGAGTATCTAGTTCTTCGTCTTGCCTTCTGTCACTCGTAAATGCAAACTTGAACTTCTCTACCTGCTTCAGTGTCGCTCCATTCACGTGTGACAAGCATGGATCAGGGTTTCTTGACAGATGAAGTACTTGAAAGAGAAAGTTTTGTAGATGCATGATTTTTCTAATTGCTTTTTCAACTGCTTTGAGCTACTGTCAGTAATAGTTTTTAACTAATGAATGCAGTTTATGTTAAGCAGTATAAAGCACTCAATTATTATTGTTATTGACACATTGCACGCCCGCTTTGTCCGGTTGGAAAGTTTATATACTGTGCGCCGGAATTTTGCACTAATATAGCAGCTCTGTCGATTGCTTGCTGTTGCATCACCCGTAACTACTTTTTTATGATGTCACAGTAATTCATTCACTGCGCATTTGTTTTTGCGTGTTGCAGTTCAGTTGACTTAAAACCGCTATGTAGAACGTACGCTAATTTTGCAATTCAGTTGGCTTAAAATTGTGATGTAATGTAAACGCACGGCAAAATTCTATAATTAAACCGGCAATTTTCAACCCGAGTTCTTGGTATTTACGGACTCAAGAGGCCTGCAGGATCGTTCGACGTGTATACTCAGCCTTGAGGAAAGAGATATAACTTTACTACCCCACCAGTCTACACCAACATAGCGCTCATTTATATTTCGCGTCAAGCCGCTCAAAGAGCGAGCAGATTAAAGGCGGTGAATCATCCAGCCAATTTCGGTAGTTTACAATAGCTAAAATTGAACTATAATTTGTGATAATTTTTGTTTTGATTTTGGGGCTGCGGTTGCAAAGATATTCAACAAATACAAAAAGATATCCCCCGAAAAAAGTTTTTGGAAACTCTGAGTTTTGTTCTTTCCGCCAAAACCACAGTAGGCCTAATAGTTAAGAGAACTGTGGATTTGGCAAAAAGAACAAAACTCAGAGTTTCCAAAAACTTTTTTCGGGGGATATCTTTTTGTATTTGTTGAATATCTTTGCAACCGCAATCTCAAAATTAAAACAAAAAATATCAAAAATTATAGTTCAATTTTAGCTATTGTAAACCACCGGAATTGGCTGAATGAATCACCGCCTTTAAGACGGATAAAATTTGCTTCCGAAGCCTCTGCTTTTCTTTGCTCTACGAATTGACCTCTAAAAAATTCTTCACCCCTCGAATAATTCTTTCCTCTACCCCATGAAATTCTTCACCCCCATGAAATAATGTGCTTAAATGAGAAAAAGGCAGCTGGCATTGAAAATATCCCCATTAAGTTTATCAAAATATCATCTGAATGCATATCAGCAGTACTACCCAACATTTTTAATAAATGCATACAAGACGGAGTATTTCCACCAAAGTTAAAAGTTGCTAAAATAACTACAATACACAAAGGTGGATGCACTTTTAAAGTCACTAACTATTGTCCAATTTCAGTATTATCACCATTCTCCAAAATATTTGAAAAAATCATCTGCAAAGGCAGAGGTGGAGTTCTCGAGGACGTCCTTGGCCTCAAGGACGTCCTCAAGGACACATTTTGAAGTCCTTTATGGCCTCGAAGCCTCAAGACCTCGAAAATTTCCCTGTCCTCGACTCGAGGACAGCACTATTTTTTGAACCGTTGAAATTTTGTTGGAAAACGTCAGAAACCTCGCGGAAAATCTGCAAAGACCTTTTTTTGGTTTCCTCAAGTAGAGATCACCTGAAAAAAAATTGTTGAAGAACTTCTGCGTCTAAAAATTGTTTTTGAAGACCTTTTTTTAGAGAATACTTGCTCCTGTGTCCTTGGTCCTTGGCCTCGAGAGGGTCTGTCCTTGGCCTCGAAATTTTTTTGTGTCCTTGGCCTTGGCCTCGAGCCTTGTGTCCTTGACTCCACCTCTGGTGCTTATGCTACGGCTTGTGCCTACTGTATAGTTGTCTGAAGAGTGTTGTGATGTGATACCTTTTTACTGTAAAATAATTCTGCTTTTGTGTTTTCTGCAACTGTAAATTGCGTTCATGTGTTTTCTGTAAGTATGAGTGGGTGCGGTAGCTCGGTGAACTCTGCTCTTCTGCTGCATCCACAATATGCATCTTTATGTGCGCTGAACAATAACCTTACTTACTAACTTACCTCGCCGCGGGACAGGAAAATGGTTAATATGGAGGAGTTTGCGCCGCGCCAAAGCTGATTTTGCGTTTTATTATGCGCCAAACCGGCGCGTCAGGTAATGCTTTTATTTTTCCAAGCCACATTAGAAATAGCCTAAACATTGCGGCATGCAAACAGGCAAATTATAACACAGAACAGTGGTTTTCATAGGAATGCAGTGGTTAAAATAGGCTATGCTATAAAATAGGCTCAACAATTAAAATATCTGATACGTAAACAAAATGAACAATGCAAGCTTATAATGGAAGTAGCCTCGTGAAAAATTATGAGGTCACCGAGTCTAAAGTTAATCTAGCCTAGTCAAGCCCTACTGTGAATTAGCGGTTAAGCTGAATACCTGAAAGAAAACTTGAAAATGACTCGGTGCACAGGTAACATGACTGAAGGACTTGCATCCATCTGAAACACTATGACACAGGTGTACAGCGTATTGATAGTATCACTATCGGGCAGTCTGGTATGTACAGGTATGTTGTATACATCAGGGCTTCCCAAACTGGGGGTCGCGACCCCCCAAGAATCGCGTAGGGACCTTCAAGGATTGCAAAGAGTATCAATTGATCCAGAAATTTTGAAAAATGCCACCCACCCTCTTTGATTTTGATATAAATTTGTAGATTTGTTGAACTTTTGATGCTGATTCCAAAAAGCAATTTTTTTGAAATCTACCATAATTTTTTTGTAAACCACGAAAGACGAAACCATTGTGGTACCACTAACCACACTACCACAGTAGACTATATAATATATCAGATATCAATAGAGTACTTTGACAGTTCTAAGCATTCCAATGCTGGGCTCAAAGTCGCAGCCTGAATTGAGATTTTAACCACAGATATAATAATAATAAGTACCGGTAAGTAATTTATCAACCCCTTGAGATAAGATAGCAAGAAGCTAATGTCTGACTAAGGGGCACTTGTTACTAAAGCAGGTGAAAAAAAAAAACTACCGGTAACACATACAAAAAGCAAAAAACGGACTTGTTAAAAAGATCATGACGACAGTACAGTGTTAAAGCATAGCCTACTAATCAATATCAGGCACATCGATAAAGGCGATATTAAAATAGTGTGTTTTCAATTTAGTTTTGATTGATGAAACGCTGCTACTTTCCCAAATATCAAGAGGCAAATCATTCTAAACAGTAACTGAAGCATGTGAGAAAATTGATTCAGCTTTGTTGTACCAGTTTAATTGGCTACCGGTAGTTTTTTCCAGCAAAAGCAGATCGCAGTTTTTACGAAAATCATAAGCAGCAGATGACTTATGCAGGGCAATTAACTCTTGAAGGTAACCAGGAGCACAATGCTGTAAAAGCCTACTTAAAAACCAGCAATGCAATTTTAAAATTAATATGATACTTTATAGGTAAAAAATAAGGTTTCTTCCAAAATGGTAACATATGACAGTATGATAGCGTCGCTGAGAATACTTAAAGCTAAAAATAAAGCACACAGCAGCATACAACACTTTGGTATTTGGTAAGTCTACGCAGCATACAGTCTGGCAGCCCATACAACAAAGCATTACCCTAGTCCAAATGGCACAAAATCATAGAATGTACAAGTTGAATTTTAAGCTTTACCGATAGTTTGGATGCAATTTTACCCAAATTTCTGAGATTTCTGTAACGTATAGCCTACTAGATACCACTATATTGAAATGGTCTCATATCTATTATTGTTGATAGGAGTAGTATCGTAGGTTATTTCCAACTTTGAGCTAAAGCAAATTCTTAGTTCAGAGTTAGATTGTTAGAAGGTGTGCCAACAATTGACAAAGTCAGCTTAGACCTTTTGGTACAGTCTTTGAAATCTGAAATGTTTGAATCTACCAGGCAGTAGCCAGGTTGAATCATTACAGATTCAGTCATTGAACCAGAGCACTCACTCTTATTGTTTAGTGTTGCTGTGCTATCATTTGTTGAAAAGTATACTGCAACCTGGTCAAAATTATTTGACGTAAAAAATTCCAAGTAGGCCTACTCTGTACTGAGGTTGCAAATTCCAAGTAGGCCTACTGTGTGCACTTAGAACTGGAAATTTATTGCTGACTAGTGACTGGTCTCCTAAATGTAGAGAAACTAGTTCAAACAGTAAACTAAATTTGATAATAATAGTACCGGTAATAATAATCAGGCAGAGGCTGCTCGTACATGACGTAAACTACCGGTAACATAAGAAAATTGCTATCCCAGCCCTAAACCAAACCCAAACTCTAACCCTAACATTAATCCTCACCCAAACTCAAAATCTAACCCAAACCCTAACATTAATTTAATAAATAAAAAAGAGTAAATGACCAAATGAGTGCTGACTTTTTGCTCTCTTATATATTCTCTTTATGGGAGTTACGGTACGTAACGTAAAATGAAAAGATAGTTTAAGCACTTAGTTAATGCTTTTGCACCATCAGTCAATGAGCACTGACAACTATAACTTAAAGCAATGCTGGAAGCAATCATTAGCCTACTGACAAGAGTATCTATTTTGAATGAAGAGAAAAAGATACACTGGCAATTGTTGGTACCAGTGATATGGAATCAATCAGTTAATATAACCTTCCTAAGTTCTACATTACCAATCTACTCCAGATTCCACCACTTCTGACTTGAGTTACTTGTTCTACTTGTCTACCCCTGACCAATAGCTTTCATGTTGACTATTTAATTACCCTAGCCTATCTGCCTAGATAGCCTACTGTTAAAGTTTCTGAAGCAAGCATTAGTCTAGTTCAGAGGTAGGCTGTGTATTAATATAGTATATGTTATCAGATTTGACATGTATTTAGCAATTTAATGGTATTGTTAAGTGTGAACATCAACAGTGGTTGCCTGCCTGTTTGGCAGTAAAGAATTAGGCTACTAAACTGTAAAATACCAGTATGCTAATACTGAAATGAATTGCTGTTACAAATTATTTATATAAGTAATTATTGCTTGAAAGTGATTTTTCAAAAAAGTAACTTTTGTGGTAATATCAGATATTTTAATTACGTTTTGGGGTGACTGTTTCACCAAAAATTTTTTAAACCAGGACTTAAGACAAAATCAACATTGGGGGTATTTAAAGTTAGGCCAATTGTATTAGACTAGATTGGCATTAACTCTATTCTTTTTCTCCCAGTGATTTCAGAGATAATCTACTTCAAGCACAATGTAGGGGCCTCTTATGTTATAATTTTTATTGGCTGCCCCAATGTTGATAGCCTTAGCATCATTAGCGATGCCATCTCAGTTCTAATGCAGAGCAACACTGCTATTACAGTATTAGGCTACTGCATTGAGTCATTCCGCTTTGCATAAATCAGTTTGATCTTGTTGTCAGCTCAACAGATCCAAGCTCTTGAGCTGGTAGAAAGAGTGACAATACTTGAGGTTAAAACTGGGAAGGCATCTCAAACAATGCTAAGGCTATCAATGTCAGGGTTGCCAATTAAAACTATCAAAATTTATAACAATAGAGGCCTCTGTGTCGTGCTTTAAGTAAAATATCTCTGGAACTCCTAGGTCAAGAAAGATTGAGTCAATGCCAATGTAGTCTTTTGCGATTGGCCTAACTTTAGAATACCCTCATTGATTTTGTTTGTAGTGCATGTTTAAGTTAAAGAGAACAAAATGAAAATGAGGAATAATACAGAATAAATATTTTTCTGTGCTTTTTTCATTTACTTTTTCAAGGGTTAAGAATAAGATAATGCTGTTAGGGTTTTTACTTTTAGTTAGGGTTAGTTTTGGAATTAGAATTGGAGTTTTGATTAGGTATGGGTTAGAATTAGTAAAGACAAAAATTTCCAGTGAAATAGACTAGTTTCTGCCTAGCTCTACATTTTTGGTGAACTACCGGTATCCGATTTTGTAAAAGGGCATTCAATTCAAGTTTTTCACTCTTGACCAAAATGTTGGAGTATGCCAAAAATGCATTCTCACCAAATTTGAAGTTCTCGTTTTCAAGATATTGCAGTTCAAAATTAGCGGTTTTCTACTTGAGTGTTGTCATTTTTTTATCAGTATTGTGAGAGAAGATCAACTTAGGGAAAGCTGGCTTACATGTATTGAAAAGCAGATGATTTTACAGTTTTAAACCTGTACTTTGTTTTGCAATCACTTTGTTGCAAACTATTTATAAAGAATTGAGAACATGCAGTCGGTTTTTGAAATTTTGTTTCTAATTGGCAACCCTGGCAATATTTCTAAGGAGAAAAAGCCTTTCTAAGGGGAAGTCTTATCTGTTATATCCTAGCAACCGAAAGTCATAAAAAGCTCATATTTGATAAAGCTGGTCTTCAGATCTGTCAAAATTTTTTGAGAAAAATAGAGCAAAAAATTTTCCAACCTAAATGCCCTTTAAATGGCCTTTAAAAAATATTTAAACAACTACTTTTTAATGATTTTAAACATTTTAAAGTCATTTTCACAAATGCAGACATTTTTCAGCATGTCTTTTATACAGAAAAAGTGCAAAACTTTTCAATATTTTTGGTACCAATAATTATGAACAGAAATAGCTAGTTTTGTTTACATTAATTTTAAATTTATGTGAATAACCAAAAAAAACTAGGCATCGAGTATTGTTTTTCTTGGAGTAGACTATATTGACCCAAATTTAACCTTAGTTGGACATAATTTAGAATAATCACAATGATTTTGTTTAGTTTTGCCTGATTGTGAGTAGTGATTAATTAGGCTACTAGCTTTTTGGTTTTCACTGAAAGTTGCTGCTGTAGTTTGAAGTTGTATGGAAACTGAAACAACTTTTTCAAGCAATTCCAATAGTGGATTAATCAATATGATGCTTAACAATAACTCAGTTACCAGACCCACTGATGGTGCATCTGATGTACCTGGTGACAATAGTATGGGATTTGCATCCGATTACATTTTGATTGCAATGATTGTAGCCATGATGCTGTGCATGGCAATTTGTTGTCTTTGTCTGTTTTGTCGATCCTCTGCTCATTATAGCATTTGTGGCTACAGCTGCGATGTGAATGATCGCAATAATTCAGTTGCTAATAATGATGATGATGTTAGTGAACTTCATGAGGTTGTGCCTTTAACACCAGCAGTAGTAGACACTTACAATTTATCTGATATTGAAAGCAAATTGAAGTCTGATCCTCCACCTCCTCAATACAGTGAAGTTGCTGGGTCATCTGTTTTGGATCGCTTTAAGTGGCGAAGTAAGAAAAAGGGAAATGTTAATGAGAATAGTAATGATGATGATGCATCTTCCAAAGGTAATAAAATTGTCCGCAGCAAAAGTAAACGTTCTGAGAAAAAAGGCCGCTTGAGCAAAACTTTTTATCGAAGTACTAGTTCTCAAGTATCACATACATTGTCTAATCCCAAAAGTTCAGCTTCAAATGTAACGAAACAGTCCAAACCAACTAATAAAAACACTTCCTTGCAGCACAGTGTGAGCGATTGCACTGGTATCAAATCTGCCCGAGAACAACTAATTCATTCAATACCAAAAAAAAATTTAAGAGAAGAAGCTAATTCAACTTTAAAAAGAGTTTCAGAAACGTCACAAGATTGTAAAGAACATGGAGGTGATGCTTATGATGATGAAGTATTTATGTAACTTAAAAGTTTCCTTTTTGAAAGTTTGAGATTAAAACTGTTTGGACTAGACTTGGCAAATTTTTAAGTTTCATCAGTGATATTGGACATCTTTAATACAGCAGTGTTCAACACTTTAAGCAAAATTGTTAAACTGCAACAGTAATGAAGATGAAAGTTTTTTTTTTTTTAAATTTCTTGAGGATGTTGGAGTTTTGAAAGATTGCTTCTTTTTTTGACAGCAGTAGTAGCAACGACAAAAAGCAGAAGCTGATGCTATTTAAAAAAACATTGTGAGCAGAAGGTGAAAATGCTGGCATCCTGTCATAGACCAATTTAAACCGAGCCAAGCTACTGACCGTGACAAACTGGCTGCAAGCCAACAGTTTCGTCACAAAGTGAGGGTTTGGGCAGGATGGCTCTGGGGATAGTAAAATATTTTTATGATTGCCCTTCTCAGTCAACCGGCGTCATTTGGTTCATGGTCAGTTTGTCACAGTCAGATGTCATGAACCTGTTTAAACCACTCTTTATGGACTATTCTGTACTAATAATAATATTTTTGTTTATATTTCTCCTTTCATGGAACTACAAAATAGACTGGTTAAATGCTGATACTCATCAAGGAGTTTTTATTTCAATTTTTGTTTGATACTCATCAAGGAGTTTTTATTTCAATTTTTGTTAAATGAATAAGGTTAAGTTGCAGATTGGTGCTTTTACAATATTTCTGCTTTATGGTACTGGTATGTAGTAATTGCATATTGGTAGTGGCAAGCAATTCATGATAATATCATCTACTTTTTCATTTGAATCTATCAGTCGCTTTGCAAATATGAAAAACTTTCCTTTTGAAACGCAGATTTTTTAACATAATTTGTAGGTTTAAACTTTAAACCCATTTTTAGGTTTTTTCTTTAAGTTTTTGGAAATCTTTCAATGTTTGAATAACTTCTTGTAGTTTTTCTTAATCTAATAGAAGGGCTTTATTTCATCAGAAATATCTATTTACTGTTTTGTTAATTTCAATTGACCCAAATCTAACCTAAACTCAATTTCTTATTTGAAAACTAACCCCAACTCAAACCCTAATCTTAAATCTTAAAGAGGGTGAAGCATCCAGGTAGAATAATGTGTTGCCAACTGCATTGCTAGTTAAAATCTACTTTCCTGCAAATTGAGATATCCTACCTATTTTAAAAATATTTCTGTTTTACTACTAATTCATAAAGCCTTAAATTCAGATGCTTTCAAACCAGTTGTGAAAAATATCTTAATCATCGTTTTAATAAAGACAAGATTTTAACCGGCAACACTGTTGGGGAGATAAACTTTAAAACAAAATATCTCAGAAACAATAAGTCGTATAAAGCTGAAAGTTGGTAAAGTTGTTTTAGATCATTCTCTATCTTTTAAACATAACCCTAGCTGAATGCTTCACATCCTTTAAAAAAGCAAATTAAGAAAAAAAGCATGGATGAACTCACTTTCGTTTCACTCTTTATGACTCAAAATTTTCTGTTGCGATAGTTACTTTCATTATAATATAGGAGAATATCATTCATCATACTTTCTTTTAGAACTCTTTACTCATGAGAGAGTGTGTATTTTGGACTACGTAGCTTTCAGTAAGTTAGTTTAAAAAGTTGAGAGATTAGCATTTTGGTACCACCTTGATGGTACTATATTGCCATGTCGAAATTAAGTTTTTGCTTTGCAAACATTTTGCTTGTGTCTGGTTCAGTAATGAATTATATTTTATCTTGCTAGAATGATGATTCAGACCATTACGTAATTTTTGTGCATATCATATTAGTCACCTTGACTCTTGCACGGACAAATAATTTTTTGTATTTTTTTTCCTGACCTATGACACAAGACGTTTTTTTGAAATGATAGCGATCTTAAGAGTATTCTTGAGCAATCCATGAAAAGTTCTTTGATCATACTGTTTATGATTTGGTTTTAATGTTTTTGTTACAAATTTTTGTTCCTCTCATGAATGCAATCATGACTGAGTGTGAAATCTTATGACACTTTGCTTTATTGTGTGATATTGTTAAAAGTTTGAAATATTTTTTGCACTGGAAAATTATTTGTGTTGCTTAGATTTTCTATTCTTATTGTGCCTTTCTGACTTCAGGAGTGTTATTTCGTAGCTGTGTGTGCAGTCAGTGCTGCATTTCAATATTGATATAAAGTTCATCCAGCTTTGTAAAATTTTCATTGTCTCCTTGGTTAAAAATTGTTGTCCTATGCTTTTATGCAATATCTAATAAAGTAATGATTCCCAGACGATCATGTTTAGCACACATTTGCCGACAAATTTGCAATTTTTGGTCACACTTACTACATTAAATATCAAGTGCATGTAGAATTTTTTTGCAAATTTGGTTTTAGTCATCAGCTCGTTATGTTTCATAATACAGTAGATAAAAAATGGAGTCAAAGTATTTTGATTTACTTTTCCAACAACTTCATTATGCAGAGATCAAAAGGAAAAGAAAAGGTTGGCAGAATTAGAAATGTAGCTTCTCAATATTGCCATAAACTCAAGAATTCGGTGATATTTATAGATGATAGATATTTATAGATGCCTTTTCGAGGCATTTAAATTTTGGAAGCCGTTAAACACAAACTTGACTAAGTTAATGGAACATTATGAAATTCGAAAGCGATGTGTTTCAGACGTGATTATCAACAACTATAAACACGCTTAACGCAAGTGTGAAGTTCTTTAGTTCAGTGAATTGAATACTTTCGCGAAGTCCCCGGATATCGCTTGCGATGTCATATTCTAGTTTTCAATCGTGAAAATTAAGCTTGCTTACTGCTACAGCCATTTTTCAAAACATTTGTTTGATGTTCTAAGTGCATAGACAATAATGAGCTCAGCAAGTCGAATAATCGTTTTATGCGGACAATGAAAGTATTTCTCTTTTAAGTTTTGTAAGGCCACAACCTTCTGAGCCTATCCAGCTTCATAGTTGGATGAGAATTTTTATTCAAATAGTAAACAGTTTTGTTAAGGTAGTAACTTAGTGGAGCAGATTAGTCCTAGTTATTTTAGTCATTGTTAGTAGTTTTGCTGTGATACCTTACAGTATTCTAAGCGTTGACATCATATAGAATTTTCATGAAAATTCAGTTTGTATTTATGCAAAATTTTATCGTGGCCTTGATAATACTATCTAAGTACTTAAGCTTTTTGTATTGTTCGCCTTCAAAAGTTCAATTGTAATGATAGTGTAAATCAAATCATTATCATGTAGCGTGTACTCGAACATGATCGATTTGTGCGTTGTGTATCATGTTTAAACTTCTGTAATTTAGTTTTTAGTAGGTCTATTAAAAGTTTTACTACTTCTGTCCTAGAATTGTGTCTTTCGTTTATCACAATGATTTTAGTTTTTTGTTTTCTACAATTTCTACGGTTTTCATTTTTAATTTTGTGATTAAGTTTAAGACTAATTGTTGTTATGAAAATTTTCGATTTGTTTTGATTTCATTTAATTGTGTTGTTAGGTTTTGCCAATCATGTGTTCACGTATTGAAATAGCCCAAACGTGAATATTATGCACGGGCGACTTGGTGAAGCTCCGAGACTTTAATGTGTCAAAGACAAGGTTTTTGATTAATAATCACAAGAATTTTGATAGGGGAACAAATTTTAGAAGACTTAAGAGCGCAACGCATCTTTCGGAATGTTACAGGATATAAAATTAAAGCGCAACTTCTGCAATTGCGGAGGTTACGGAAATTGCGTTTTGCCCACATCTGCAGATAACCTTTTGCCTCACATTGCTTGTCTCTATTCATTTTGGTTTCCCTTCCTTTATAGTTTTTTTTCTGGTTGATTAAAACGTTGCTCTTAAATCTTAAGATTGTTTAGAATGCTTAGCGGACCACAGGCGCATGAACTGGTAACGTACGGTACCAAACAGTCAACTTAAACAGTAGCAATGTTTGAATTGAAGTCACAGATTACCAATACATTAATTTTTGTTTTTTGTTTTTATGAAATAGAGAAGTTGTGGAGCTTTAACATGTGGATCTTAACCTTTTCGCTGCCGTGCGCGACTATAGTAGTAGTGCAAGGACCGAAGTGACGTATTCCAATAAAATTTTTCTTCGCTGAAATGCCGTGCGCGATCACAAATTACTTCTGCCCTCCCCTACCCCCCTTCATCGCTAAGAACCCCCCCAGAAACTTATTTTGACTAAAAAAGATACAATTTGGCAGTTTCCATCGATTCGCGGTAAATGCAATGATTTTAGCAACGCTTTTTAAAAAGTCATTGTTTCATAACACCTCGGCACTTTCGATATCGGCAAGTTGGTCTGCCTGGCAGCGAAAGGGTTGCAGTTTATGTTTTGGCCTGCCTAGTACGTTGTAATTCTCACCAGTTTGTTGGTCAACTTTGATTTTCAGACTAGTTCTGCTCTCAAATATGACGTCGGCTCTTCAAGTTTGATTAAGTTCTATTTAAACTTACATTGCGCTGTATTGTGAACTCAAGTTTGGTTTATAAGTAGAATTTCGTGATGGCTAATAAACCGAATGTTAGGCACCTCAAAATTTTTAGCCTGATTATCGCAAATGTCCCAAAATATGATCAGATTGGTGTCATACCACAACGTAGATCATTCCAACAACACCACAATGTGTGGATCGAACTATAGTAACTGCCAACCACATGTATAACCTCTGCTTCGTTGTGTTGCACTGTAATATTCACAAATCTGTAAACTTTGGAAAGAGTTTTTGTTGTTGATTAGATACTTATAGTCGATTCTGTAGTTTCATGCAAAGCGTTTTGTTTTCGATTTTAACTAATGCAGCTATTATGAAAGTTTTTCTTTTAAAATGTTAATAGCCTTTTTTTGTTTGCGCTTAATGATGCAGTAATTTCGTTTTTATTTCAGATCAATATTAGGGAAGAGTTTACTAGATGTGATGGTGTTCTACTTTGTCAGCACTATATCTGGTGAAAAATACACCATTTATATGGGCATTGATAAGTATGAAAACGAAGACTTAATAAAATACGGGTGGCCGGAAGACGTTTGGTTTCATGTTGACAAAGTATCATCTGCACACGTGTATTTACGATTAAAAACAGGCCAGACTATCAATGATATACCGCCGGAGGTGGTGTTAGATTGCGCTCAACTTGTCAAAGCAAACAGCATCCATGGAAATAAGATGAATAATATCCAGGTGGTGTATACGCCCTGGGCCAATTTGAAAAAGACTGGCGATATGGCGGTTGGCCAAGTCGGTTTTTACCGTCAAAAAGACGTCAAAACCGTTTCCGTTGAAAAAAGAATAAATGAAACTGTAAATCGTTTAAATAAGACAAAAATTGAGAAACATCCTGATCTGATGCAAGAAAAAGAGGATCGCAACAGGCAGGAGCGAAACGAAGCGAAAAAGGTCATTCAGGAACAAAGACAAAAAGAAAAAGAGGAGATAAAACGCAAAAAAGAAGAAGCAGAACTACGATCCTACTCCACCTTATTCCAACAAACCGAAATGTCAAGCAACCAGAATGCAAGTGACTCGGATGATTTTATGTAAGCATCCTAGATCTTCAAAGCTTGATTCGAGACTCACCAGACAGGGAAAAGTCAAGCTTAGTGCTGGGATTGGATATGGCATCAACTGGTTTGATGCTTTATGGGTGAGGATTGAGAGAAATTCGAGACGAACTAAAAACTGTTTTTGTCATTTAGCGATGAAATTCACCGCTTTTGATATTATTTACTGCTTACCTGGTTTACTCATTTGCATAATGCATATAGCAAGTTTGATTTCTATGTGACATTTAATAACTTGAAATTTGACGACACGTTGTGTACGCATTGCTCATTCAGCATTGTTCTAGTTAAGTGGAATAATTAACCATAAGTTGGTTAAAATTTACAATTTTAACAAATAAAATGCCTCTAGTGCAAGACATCTTAGACTACTTTTGTGTACTGACATTGAAAGTAATTGTTACCTATGTTACAAAAATACTGTTGGGCTAATTGTATATTTGTGTTGTTGTCGGTCAAAAAACTGAAAAGTAAAAAATAGCTCACGATCATCAAGATCACATGAAATTGATTTTTTATTATAAAGCTATTTCAAGGTCAAATCAACTTTATATAGGATTTAGTGCTGCTCATCAATCAGCTGTTGAGTTTTGCTTACAATTTTAAATCTTTTTTTTTGGTGTGTATATCCAAAAAAGGCAATGATTAAGCTTCACAGCTGTTGTCGTAATTGCTAAAGACTGAGTACCGTTTAACACATACTGCATTGGTAGTTTTAGTACAAACAATTTTAGATAACAGCCTATCGTTTACTTCACTCATGAAATTTTGCGTTGCTTGCTACAATCTACTTCTATACGTCAGCAAAAGCAATATAAATTTTACAGAGTCTTTGAACACTAGTCGAATATTTATTGAAGGTACTGAAACTTTTTCATAGACTGAAACTGCACCAGATAGTTTATAAGTTATAATTTAACGGCGCGTTATTTTGTAGCGCATTCAACATTGTTCTACTTGAGTGGAATAATTGACCAAATTGATATGCTATTTTAACAAATGAAATGCAGCAACCATGTTTGTATGTCGCATCGACTATGTATGCAACCATGTACCCTTAACGCTGAAACTGCAGTAGAAAGTTATGAACGTGTTCTGCTGTTCTATTCAAATGTTATTGCGGGTCGGTGTGGTAGTTAATAACGTAAAAAAATGCAGAGCAATGTTGCTGTGATCACAACTTTCAAATTAAGTTGACAAAATGCTGGTAATTATATTAAAAATTCGTAGATAAATCCTAAGTTGCTGAGTGCTGTTTTACGACGTAGCCTAAACTATGCATTTGATTTTGTTGCAAACTGATATAATTTAATGTTTTTTTGTAATGTCAGCTTGAGTAATAAGCAGGTTCATCAAATGAAGTTGTTTTAAATTCCAGTGCGAAACTTCCTATTATTTGCTCTTTTATTATGCCCTTAAAATAAAGGCTAAATCTAGATGTGAGATTTGATATTGTGCCAATTTCATTATTTGGCTACGTATTTGCTTGTTGCATTTGCTTGCATTGCTTTATTTAAGCTGTTACAACTCAGTTACAGTTGCTTTATCAATCGACCAATGTTTACAGGAGCCAAAAATTAATCATTTTGAAAATTTACAAATAAATTGTTAAAAAAAAACCCGAAATGAAAGTTAGTTATTCTTTTTTGGTTGATGGAAATAATTCTTGAAATGCGATGATATTGTGCGAAAACCAAGTTTAATATTGTGTTTCTAAAAGTCTTTTTTTATATACCTCACAGCAATTTGGAGTTTAGTGTGAAATGCAGTCATTTGTAGGTTCGCCAAATATTTTTAAAAATATCAAGTTAAACTATCATCGTTTTGACTAATATGAATGATTATAAGTTTAGCAGCTAATGTAATCAACATTTTCAAAGCATTTATTGTCAATTTGAATTAAATTTGTTGTCGTAATGCTTTGAAATGATGTTTTCAAGCATGGTAGATCTAATCTGTGTCACAGTATACTAAGTTTTGTCACAGTATATTAAACCAATATACTGTGTCTATGTGCTACATTTGTTTCTTAAGTAATGGTCTTTTTTATTATCAACCTTTGTATTTATGACGTTTTTTGCATTGTTTCAAAAATGTCAGAAATAGAAAACTGATACAGTAAATGTTATGCATAATGGTTTTCTCGAACTACGATAACGTCCCTCATTGGCTGTGCAATTAATTTTTTACCGATTTTTACCTCTAAAAAATTTGAGTACTAATTCGTAGTAATTTGTGTTCGAATTTTGTATTCTGGTGCCAGTAGTTATCCGTACAAATACTGTCAAGTGAGAATTTGAATGAATTCATCTTCGCTATTAAATTGTCTACGGGTTGGAAGATCTAAATACAATGCAGCTCTAGCTCTTGCTTGCTTCAATTCTGTTTTCTTTCACAACGACACAATATCATCAAATCTCTTTCTAACAAATCATGAACTAGAATTAAAACTTCGCAAAGACTCTAATCTACTGCCGAATGAGCGTCGTTACTTTCATTCAAATAATAGGCATTGCATGAAAAATGAGCGTTGGTCAGTTGAATCTTCCAAAGACTTACCATACACAATCACCGTATGCAATCATGATTATGCAACTGACGATTGGACAAACGTAACGCCAAAGATTTTGAGTTATGTGGGAAGAACTTTACATCTACAAAAAGATCATCCATTATGTTTGATAAAAGAGGTACGGTAATGGTTTACGTTTCAAGGTAAAGTTGTGAGACTAATTTGATGTATAATTCTATCTTTGTTGAAGATCTTACGTTTTTTGCCAATTGTGGATCGTCGTTTAGATTAAAATTCAAATAGATTCTCCTGTAGAATTGTGAAATGTAGATGAAATTTAAGTGAAATGTGGATGATGAAATTAGGGCACAGGGACATGAAGGCTAGGAGAGACATAATCTTGTGATCTGTGTTACATGTTCGCCCTTTGAAAAATAATTAAATAATGCCGAAGTTGAATATTTTCTGGATGCTAAACTTTTTTCTGCGACGAACGGAAGTACAATGATATTAAAAATGTTTGTTCGAAATAATCTTTTTTTTTTCAGGCAATTGTAAACCATTTTTATGCAACGTATAGAAAATCACGAGGACCAATTTTTGCTGTGTTTGACAGCCTTCCGCCAGTAGTATCAGTGGAGCAGAACTTCGATGTACTTCTAATACCGAAAGGTATTTGCTGGTATTTTAGCAAAGTAGCAGACGCTAGGTTATATGGCCGTCTCTGTAGTTCGTTATTTTTTGCTTAAATTCATTTCGAACACAAAATGATCGAGCATAATTCAAAAATAAGCATTAGCCGTTAGCAGAACTTTCAATTATAGTTGTAGTTTTTTATGCCGTAGCAGATTTGAAACTTCAGCTTTGGATTCACTCTGATACCAACTTGTACAGCAACCTAGATTTTGATACATTTAGTCGTCTCGTCATTAGCAAAAGTGAAAGTACTAATAATGATGTATTTTTGTGTTACATCGCCAAAATTGCTTTGAGCTTGCTGGTTTCATCTTTTGTTACCGGTAATAGATTTGGGTTTCTTATACATTATATTCAGATCATGTAAGCCGACGAAAAAACGACAATTATTACGTGAACAAAGACCATTTGTTGAGAGCTCATACCACAGCTCACGAACACGATTTGATCAAATCGGGATTGGACGCCTTTCTAACGGTTGGCGATGTGTTTCGAAGAGACGAGATCGACTCCACGCATTTTCCGGTTTTTCACCAGCTCGAAGGTGCGCGACTTTTCACGCAATCCCAGGTTAGTTTTCAGCCATGAACGAGATCGCAAAGATCTGCGTTGGTTATATACAGCTCTGAAGTATTTCGGAAATCGTTGTTTTTAGGATTTAGCAACTCCGTACTTTCTTTGATTTTTGAACAACTGTCACAGTATACTTAAAAACCAAACATAAAATTTTTTTTAGGGCATGCTCAATAAGCATGATGTTGTGTTTGGAATATTTTAGGGTGAAAAGCTTTGCGTAAGCGTTAGAAAATCTTTTTAGGAAATGGTTATTTGATAAAAATAAGCTAATTTTCACCACATTGCCAAACACTTAAAAGAAGAACTGCTGGCAAAATCCGTGGGGAGTATTTAACTTAGGGCAGTCACATTAGATTAGATTGGCATTGACTCCATCCTTCTTGACCCTCCCGTTCAAGAAATTTTCTTCTTCAAACACGACGTATAGGCCTCTTTGATTTTAATTTTTATTGGCAACCTTGACGCTGATAACATTAGCGACACCACCCCAGTTCTACAACGCCGCGTTTAGACTACTGCATTAAGCCGTTTCTTTGTGCTCTAATCAGTTAGTTCTTGTCAGCAGAACAGTTCTGAGTGGAAAAAGATCATACTGCTACAGTACAGCAGCCAAGCGGTCTCATTAAAAATCAAGCTGTCAAATACATTTCAATCCAAATCATAGCCTAGCAGTAAGGCTATTCATACTAGGCCACCAACTCATAACGTATATTAAGACTACCAGTAGACCTACAGTATCAGCTTGTTTCGAGAACCTAGAATAAGCTTTTCCAACCAAGTTAAACTTAGTTTCGCTTGTTAGATGTTTGTTACACAAGTTGACTGCCTAATTGTTAGTGAGATCGCTTGGCTACTGGAGTGCACTGTCCACTCTTTTCCAGCTCGGATCTGTTCTGCTGACAAGATCAAATTCATTAGTGCGCAGCGAAACGGCTCAATGCTTAAGCCTATAATTGCGGCGTTGCCTTAGAATAAAACTGAGAAGGGCTTAGAAAAGGCTTTTGTTTGTTGGCTGTACAAATCACTTTTGCGTGCCCTAACACTATCTTAAGGAGGTGATTAAAATTTCTCATTCAAAACGTCGTAAGTAATGTATAGGGTATTTTTGCGTTTTGAATCAATGCCTAAACAAGAGTTGTTAAAGTAACTGGACCTTTAGTTCAAAAGATTTTGATAAAAGTTAACGCTCAAAATCTTTTTTGCTTTCAATTTTGAAAGTTCAAAAATCCTTTGTTACGTACTGTGTATGTGAATTTTCTTTTGCAAATCAGAAAAAATTTCATCTTGTGATGAGCAAAAACTTTTTCAGCTGTTTTCGTCTTCGGCCAAGAGCGAAGCCTATGAAATATTTGAGAACGGAGTTGAATCAAAAGATAAACAAGATTGCCATACACTAGAGGCCTCGAAATTAGTTGAACACGATCTCAAAACAACGTTGATAAAGTGCATGCAAGACCTTTTCGGAAAAGGTTAGTATTTTTAATAACTTGCATGATTTGGACGACTTACCGGTATCTATATACTGTAACTAGTACGTGACTGCACAAGCAATATCCAGGAACTTCGCGACAGTATCCAAGTTGTACTGAATTTTGTATGAACCTTTAAAGTAGTGACCTAATTGCGTTATATGCATTTGTAAGTAAAAGGTCATTGGTAGTCGGATACAGAATTTAAGTGTGCCCTCTTAAAGTTTTACTTAGCAGTTTTGTGGTTATTTACTTTGAAAATTTAAATGTTTAGAAAAGTTATCATAAGTAATCAAATAACATTAATCGAAAAGCTTATATTACAGTTTACATCGCTAAAACTAAGCACCTTTTACAAGTTATTAACAGTTTTTCTCTTCTTATTTAATAACATAGAGGAGTCTTTAAAATTCCGCAACTTTCTAGCAAAATTGTATCGCATCAACCTTGTGGTACAACAATACGATTGTATTCGTTGCCCATTAATTTTTTCGAATTTTATTGAATTCTAAAATTAGTCATTTTTTTTTGCTGCACTCCATACATTACATATAGATATCCTTAAAATTTCATTTGTCCTGCTGTAGTGACTTAAATGTCTAAGTTTTGAGGGTTCCCTTTAGTTAGGCACCCCCATTTTTGCAGTATTTTTTATTTTTCTGTATTTACCTATCTTGAAAATTTCATCTGTTTAGCTTAAGTGTTTAACAATTTTGAATATTGGAGGGCTTGTTTGAAAATGGCATTCAAGTCAAGTTTTTCGCTGTTGACCAAAATGTTGAGATAAGCCTAAAATGTATTCTCACCAAAACTGAAGTTTCTACGTTTAGCTGTCTGTTTTCAAGATATTGCAGTTCAAAATTAACAATTTTATTGCAGTTCAAATTTAAACATTTTCCTCCTACTTAAGTGTTGACATTTTGTCAGTATTATGACAGAACATTAACTTTTGAAAAGTTGGCTTACTTTTATTGAAAAGCCGCTAATTTTACAGTTCTGACCCTTTTATTTGTTTTGACAGCCACTTTGCTGCGAAGGACTTATTGAGAATCAAAAAGATGCAATAGCTTTTTAGAATTTTGTTTTCAATTGGCGACCCTGGCAAACTGCCTAAGGGAAATAAAAGTTGTTGTATCTCGGAAACGGATGGCCGTAGAAAGCTCAAATTTGGTGAAGTTAGTCTTCAGCTCTGTCAATTTTTTTTTGAGAGAAACCGAGCAAAAATTTTATCGACCTGAATGCTCTTTGAGGGGTACTCTAAATTTGTCCTGTTTTTTTAGATTTACCTATTCTAAAAATTTCACCTTTTAGCACTCTAGCTTAAGTAGTTAAAATTTTTTAATAATTTGGATGGACTCATTTGAGGAAAACCCCTATTGTGATATCCACAAACTTTGTCATCTTTTATTTTTCTTTGTATTTATCTATCCTGAAAATTTCATCTGTTCAGCTTGAATTTTTGACACTAAAATTAATATTTCTTTCCGGTTATTGGTTTCCTAAATCACGATCACGTGACCTAGGGTCCCCAAAATTGGCATATATGAAACTTTCATTTATTCCTATGTTGTATGTAAAATTCAACTTTTTGGGTTTTCAAGTTGCTTTTTGGTACAAGCAAATCGATAGATTTTGCAGCTATTTATCAAAATGGCCGGGTAAAAACAAAGATCCTACGCACGCGCGAAGTCCCAATGACATACCCTAATGGATTGTTTACGCAAGCATGTTTGTTTATCATGTACAACGAGTGTTTGTTGTTGTTTGTTCTGTCGTGATATGCTGTTGTTGAACAAAATCTCAAATCGAAAATATTTACCAGAGTGCACTTTTTTTCAGAAGTTCTAATGTACTAGCTAATTTGCTATAAGTTGTGGTGTTTTGACGCGAAATTAATTAGACCAACTTTTTTTGATAATGTCAACGGTATCTGTGAAATATTTATTGCGCGTAGGCTGCGGGTATTTACGCGAAATAAAAAGTGCAGAGCAAAATTTTGCATTTGTCAAAAAAATGCAACCTTACGCATTTTAATTGTATTATTTTGAATTGACGAACTGTAACGTATAGAATTCTACCGCTTGTTGACTACGTGCAAACAGTTAAAATTTGTCGTAGGTTTCGGATTGAATTAAGATCAGTTTTGACTTTGTAAATAAAGCTTTGCTGTGATTAACTGTGTGAGAATGCGAACTTGATTAAGTAGACATTTCGCTTTGCGCACGTGCCCACTGCATAAACATTCGTGTGACCCGAAAATCTCGGTTTCTGTTAATATTATGGTCATTTTCATTTACATGTTTTTAGCAGGAATGTTTCATTCGTAAAATCGGATATTTGTGTGAAAAGTACTGGTAGTCCAAAATTAACACTATCTCACAACTACATTGCTCATTGGTGCGAATGAACCAAGCCTCTCCGTCTGTCTAATCACATCAATGCAGAGCATCCGTTTTTAATAATATTAATGTTCCGGTCCGGCACAATTGTGCCTCGGTAAAATTAAAAAAATAAAATCATCCATCATACCAAATACACGTTAATATCATCATACTAAATACATTTCATCAGCAATGTGACCCGAATCAGTTCAGTATGGAGGAGACAGAAATTTCATTTAGTAGCATCCACAAGAATTTGGTCAATGACAAATATCTAGAGTGAAAATTAAATTATCCAACACCAAGCACCATTAAAGTTAGTTAATGTTATACAAAGTAATTTTACACCAAAAAAGTACCATATTTATGAAAAAATAAGGAAATACATTGAGTTAGACTAAAAGCAATAAAACATGCAAGCCAGGTTAACTGTCAGAACAAACGCTAATAACGTAGATGTTATACATTTTCTGTTAAAAGATAATTAACTGTGACACTTTATATTGACGATTGGCACATAAATTAGCCAAGCAACGGGTAAATAAGCGTCGAGCGTCTTTCCCAAGTACGCAACGACGCATTGCCCTGTAGGGAATCGAACTGGGAGTCAGTAATCTTTCGATCACCAATCCTTCGCTTTACGAACTGAGCTATTGCCACGCAACTGCATCGATTCTGTATTATATCGTAATTCGTTATGGTTCGGCTTATTCTTATGCAGTTGCTATGGAAAAAAAGCTTAATTTTAGCAAAAAAAATTAAATCTCGGAGTTTTAAAATTTGATCCTATCTCTTCGAAACCTCAGGGAAAAATGTGCAGATACATTGAACTGTAGTTCTCTGGAACAATTAATTTTTTGAGAATTTTCAGTGGAACAGTCACCGCGAAACTTTAACTGAGTTAGAAATCATAGGAATCATTAGTTTTTTAAAGCCATTCAAAATCCGGCGTGCCGAGCCAATGACGCGGCTGGTTTTGGCAAGCTTGCTATTTTAACTTATATCGAAAACTTTATTTGCGTCATTGCTTCTTTTTTTATCACGAAATACATATTGTGGCCTCTCATCATCACGTTGTGAAAAACCAAGTTTTTGAATTTGAATGTTGTGCAACTTTTCAAAATGCACCATGATGCCCTCAGCATATAAAATTGTTGTTTTGCGACAATTTATATAACGTTTTATAGTGCTCTTCATTTTTACACTCGTAGAATTTCATATTGTCTGTTAGCATCACTTGCATACAAGTATATTATGCTGATGTCGTGTACTTTGAAAAACTGTTTCGAACGAAAAAAAAAAACTTTGTGCGAAATGTGGGTCAATTAATTTTAAATGGGGATTTTTCATGACACAGGAAACGGCTACCATTAGTGTTCACGCATTTCAGCATATCTAGAGTTGTTTTCTTCACCGCATATTTTTATCAATTGAAGACGGATATTATTCTACGTTGAAGTTAAGTATCAATTTCCTCTTAGATTCGGTTAAAATTACGTTTGATTACGTAATTTTTATTCAAATAAACAGTATAGATTGCCGTTATTGTTCAGTTTTTTTTTTTTTTTTCAATGTTAAAACGGATATCCGAAAACTAGAAAATTTGTTCTAGAATCTACCTGAGTAATATTTTGAAAAAAAAACAAAAACGCGCTTCTACAGTGTATCAGAATGTATTGTACAATTGTGAATTATGCTTGCCCGAGATTAAAGAAGAACTTATCAGAAGTAGACAAAAAAAAAAAAATACAGACAAAAAACAATACAAACAATGAGAAAAAGACAGACAATGTACGTTAACTGCGAAGTTTACATTGTTTGTAATATTATATTAAATCCACCAGGATCGCTGTTGAAACGACGATGACAAGTAGCGTCTCGACTAGTTTACCTCACGGTTGTTCTTTGCTCCTTGTACTCGGCCGAGTTTAGTTATCTGGAAGTTAAGCGGCCAATCCACTACCGAGTGCTTATATGCTTTATTTATTTATTTTTTTTACCGTGTGTGTGTGGCTGAAGCCGAAAAATAAATTTACTAACTTACTTACTGACCTGTACACTGATAGATTGTATTGTCAACTTAAAACAGATATACCGTGGTTTTTGTGTGCGACTAAGTGGAAATAAAAAATGCATTATTTTGCAATGTTGACATGAAGCTGCAATGTAACCATTTTGAGTCTAACAGCTCCATAAACTCATGGTATTATTCAATTATTGTAAACGGTTCGAAAAAGGAAAATAAGGAGAGAAAACAACACATAATAACAACAACAAAATTACCTAAAAAACAATCGAGCAAACAAGCATTTAGAAATTATTTGAAACTCGAAAAGAGGATTCTTGAAGCATGATGTATTCATTACCGTTCAGAAATTTCATAAGATTCAGCATTTAAAAATTTTTATCAATTCTATTTCAAACTTTTACTACATTATACCTGAAGGATTTTTAAAACTTAATTGGTCGAAATTTTGGTACGTATAGTATATACGTAAGTTTACGTTTACTTCTGGTTGCATAACGGCAGTATTTTAACTACTAAATATTGGATGAAGGGACATTTCCGTAGCCCTAGCCTATCCGGACACAATAAGAAGGAAAATGTTTCAGGACGAAAAGCAAAAACATTCACGCTCAAAAAAGGGTCTCCACTTCCAAATTGGCCATTTTTTTGTCCAAATTCTCGGCGCAGACCAGTAAAAAGATCTTAGCTCCCGAATCAGCCTGGACCCTTTTTTTTTTGTAGAGAGATGCTGAATTTTCGATGAGGGCACGCCAATTCTCTGTGGGGTACACGTTTTCCTACAATTTAAGTATTGCATGTTGATAAACTTCAGTGGGTTTAATGAATTTTTGCTTTTCAGACCTTCATTGCAAGTGGGTGGACGCATATTTCCCTTTCACTCATCCTTCGTTTGAGCTTGAAATTAAGTATAAAGACGAGTGGATTGAGATGCTGGGTTGCGGAGTGCTAAGACAAGAAATATTAAACCGTGGTACGTTTATTTGCTCGGTTAATACTTGTCTACTTTTTTTTCCCGCTTTCAATAAGAATTGGCTTGATACAGAAAAGTTCATGTTGGAAGTAATTGGAGGATGATCTATTCCGGATGGTAGAGTTTGGCAATATTTTTTTCCAAGAGCCGTGACACCTGTTTTTAGTTTGGCTTTCCCGGACCTCTGTTTTACATTCTCCAAATGATTGTTTGAATTAACCGCATAACAGATTAATCGCTTCTTGGAAATTCTGAGGTTGACTGCTTCACTCGAAGACCGACCATTCTATTCGTAGTGTTCGAATCAGATCTTTCGTTGTACTCGCAGTATTACGCCGAAACGTATAACGAGTTTGTGGTGCCCATCTTCGCGTCATTGCGCCCTGGTAACAAAGCTCCTTTTGAAGAAAAGCTGCAGTGGTGGTGAGCCGCTGTCAACACTGTGTCCAATTTGACCGGCCCGAGATTTGAACCTCGGACCTCCCGTTCCAGCGATGAATGCGTTACCGCTCGACCACTGGGCGGTGTCTATTTGTAATCTTCTCGATTATAATTAAAAAAAATCATGTGTTTAATGTTTCGTTTCATTGAATCAATTGTCGATTTTTCGAACTGCGCGAATAAATATTTCAATCCTAAGCTGCACCCTGGTCACGTTGCTGTGTCCGTGGATAAGACGCATTACGATGAATGTCTCTGCTTGGTGGCTTCGAACAAGCAGCATATTTACTTGCGAAGAAGTCAAACGTCAACCGTAGGCTTAGAATGCGGTCAACTTCTGAGCGGGTGAGGATTCGTCCGAAATAAAAGCGCCACCATCGCTTCCTCGTGAGTGGAGGATGAATATGGATCAGTCATTTGGCGCTGCCTGATTGGCCTATCTCTTCAGCGCACGCTCCACGAAGGCCCAGCAGCTGGACCAGGGCTGCCCAACCTTTTTACTTGTACGGGCCATATTTACGGGAGAAAAGTTATTGCAGGCCTCGTGCATTTTTACCAAGATTAAACTCCAAATAATTGCATGTTTGTTGTACAAAATCGGTGCTCATTTTGGCCAGCATTTTGGGTATGTGTCCCAAAAACTAGGTGAAGACCAAAAAAAAAAAATCTTCGCCGCAAATCGGTGTTGATTTCGGTCAGTATTACGGGAATCTGTCCCAAAAAGTAGGTGAAAGAAAAGATCTTCGCTTCAACTGATTTCTGGAAAACCAAACCGAAGAAGGTTTTGGTTTAGACCTTTTTATTTGCCAGAAAATGCTAAGTAAGCCTTTCCATGAGGAAATCAACCGCGCAGAAAAACCTTGCGGGCCACGGGTTGGGCAGCCCTGAGCTAGACCGTCGCCTAAGAATAAAATTGAAGGTTTTACTTTGAAATACTACTTAACGAAAGGTTTTCCAGCCATTATCCCCGCCAGCTTATAGGAAGATGGGGCAATATTAGCATATTATCACGATATGGTGGCTAAAGCTTGTGGTCTATTTACCGTCTAGCTTACAACACCTCATTAAGTTAGAGCGAAACAAAGCTATACATGACTCTTATTTGTGAGTTGTGTAGTATTTGATGTGTGCGTACTTTGATTTTGCTTTTTCCACAACAGTAGGTACTTTTAAAAGTTAATCAAATCTCGAGACACAAATATTGAAAAGAGACAACAGGAGATTACTGAATCGTGGCATTACGTTGTGCTATTTTATTCAAAACACGAGATATTTATCATCATGAGATGATGTCACATTTGCCAAGTTTCTCTTAATTCGCTGAGCTTTTTACAATTAACTGACGGTACTTGAGTAACTAATTGTACTTTTTGAAAATTTTTCAGTCTTTGAAATAACTTTTAAAACCTCTCCCGGATGACGTCATTTAATTTAGTGAATTTTTCGTTAACAACAACACTGTTAAGGACGAATTTTGAAGACAATAAAATAAAAGCAATAGAAGCACAGTGCTAACTTACCTCATTTTAGCTCATTGTTCGACTAGACGTTTAAATATAAAAGCTAAAAAAACAAAAGATTACGTAAACCGTCAAAGAACAAGAACCAATCATTAGTCGAGTGGATAGAGCGTCTGCTACTGAATCGGTAGCCTTGTGTTTGATTCCCGGTCGGGTCAAACCAAAAGACTTCAAAATTTATATTTTCATCTTTCTTTGCCTGACTGTTAAGTCTAGTGAGACAACGAAGAACCGTTCAGCAAAAGGTCAGTAAGAAGCCTCCGCCGTGTGTACAGGCTGGTGGCAGCGTGACTCGATGACCGATAGGTCCTTCGTTGTCTCCTGGTCAAAGCAACTTGTTAAATTAAGATTGAGCTAGACAAATGAAATTTCCAGAATAATTGATACAAAAAAAAGGTGAAACAGGACGAAATTTTTTGGGTGCACCGTCTAGTGGGAGTTCCCATTAGCACACTCCAAAATTTCAAAATTTTTAACTACTTGAAGTAAACAAATTAGATTTTTTGGGTAGGTTGATAAAAAACATCGATAAAACGTGACAAAATTTGGGAGTGACAAAAGTTTTGAAGAAATGGGCCCGCTAAATTTAAAAAAATTTAGCTAGTCCAGCTAGACAAATTAAAGTTTTGGAAAAGGTTAAGTTTTAGAAAATTTCAGCTACTCCAGCTTATCCCTAAATGGACCCCAAAGTGTAAAATTTACAACTGTCTTAAAGCAAGATGGTTGAAAGAAATTTTCAAAATGAGCTGATATCAAAGAACGGCAAAATAGTCAAACTTGGGGATACCAAATTGTGAAGATTTTTCCCTAAATGGACCTCCGACATTTAGGCGTTGAAATGCTTGAGCTTTTGATGGCTTTGTTAGATTTCAGCTAGAAGGCCGAGTTTTCGTATACTGTCACCTGTAACGTTGAGAAAATCCACTTCTTGCTCCGTAAGGTTTTTTGATCAATTTAAAGAAGAAAGTTAACAATGCTAAATAATGGACTTAATGATTGTACTGTGTCCGAAATGCCGGATTGCAATACTTGACTGAGTGCTCTTAATATCTATAATGCTATAAAATGCGTAGCATATCTCTGGTCGTGGTAGGTTGTAAATTTGGTTAATTTTTCCTTGAAAAGTTTTTGAACTTTTAAAGACTGCTTTATGTTATGAGCTTTTTGATTGGCATTACTTGTTTTAAATAACTTTTCTGAACATTTAAACATTGTAACCTATAATAACAAACCTGTTAAAGTTAGTGAAACAAAGTTTGAAAAGGACGTATTTAAATCATTAGTATAACTAACGACCATGATACTGTATACTTACAAATCACTATTTTAAGGATAGTAAAGTTCAGTAAAAGTTGGATACTTTTGGTGTGACGTTCCTTTTTTTTAGTCTTGGGACCGAGTTAGTTGCTGCAGAGTTCGTGCTAAACGTGGGATGTTTTTCAATTTGCTCTTTATGTTGAAAAGGACAAACATTTGTTGTGTTATGTTACTCTACTGTAAAATGTAGCTACTTAAGTTGGATTTGAAGAACTTTTAAATATGCAACCTTTTTGGGCGCAACCACAAGTCACGAGGTTAATTATCGCAGCCGGGTCTGCGATATCCTGACGCGAGAAAATTCACTCCGGTATTCTTGAGGCCAGGGACATCCTGACGCCCTAACTCTAACCCTAACACTCTCCCTAACCCTAGCCCTAACTCTAATGTCAGGATGTCCATGGCGTCAGAATTCCCGGGTGAAAAGTCTCGCGTCAGGTCGGTCGCGTCAGGATGTCCTGCTTCGATTGCAGCCACCTGTCCAAGAAACTAGTCTGTTAAATTTGAGTTTGTAGAATCAACATAAAACCAAAATATTTAAACTAGAAACGTTTCGGTTTTACTATTTACTAAATTTTTAACGTAAATGTGACATCGCAAAGTGATATCCGGGGACTTTGCGACAATATTCAACGTATGGGACTTGACTACACTGTAGTGTAGCGCTTTTGTTGCGTTAAGCGGTTTTGTAGGTATGATTGTTGAATGTGGATAGTCAGATCGATAATACGTTGCTTTCCAATTTTGTCAGCGTTCCAGCAACTTTAATAAGCCTGTGTGGACTTTGAAATTTAAATATCCCGAAAATGCGTCTATAAAAATCAATCAAAGTTTGACAACTCTGCTCAGTTCTCACTTTGAAGAAGTTCTCAACAGTTTTCACTTCATAAAGCAGTCTTTAAAATTCTATCTTTGAAAAAATAAAACAGGGAACGCCAGAACGGGTTCGCTAATTCCAGCATTATTTTTGGGGGGTTAATTTTACAGAAATTTTGCCAAGTTCTCACTCACCACCGGTCTCTAACGTCGAAAATATATACGTGCTAAAAGTAATAAGAACAATAGTTAGACAAATTCACAGATTTTACGTCCTTTTTTCGACAAAAGGTTATTGGAGAAATGAGGCATGATTACTATCGTGATTTGGGTAACGGCCTTAAAAAGTTTGGGAACCACTGGGTTAGGTGGAACCAAGAATGGCCGTGCGCGCGCTTAGCGTTTCTCCCAAATAGTGTTTTCTCCTTAGTTTGTTGACGTATTTGCCGTGACGGTGTCTGAGAAGAGAAATTTGTTAGCTCAGATTATGTTGCTGTGTACGAAGTTAGCTTTCAATGTTTGTCACCTGTGAACATCAAATGACGTAAGAAATGATCATGGCTGTAAATAGAACTTAAAAGTTTTAAAAAATTATCGGAGGATAAACATTTAAAAAGTTCATTTTTTGATGTTTTCAAACGTACACAGTGTAATTTTATCGAAGCACTGCAAAAATACTGCTAGATTAATTGACACTCTAAGCTAGAAATAGATTTAAACCTGCAAATTTTTCAACGCGTTCAGCAGTTGCGACAAAGAAGCATCGGTAGTCATAGTAGTGGGATTGGTACGTTTCATTCCTTTATTTGCAGCGGGAGCAGGAGACAAAATAGGTTGGGCTTTCGGTCTTGGCTTGGAAAGACTTGCAATGCGTTTGTTCGACATTCCAGACATTCGATATTTCTGGTCCACTCACGAGTCCGTTTTGTCTCAGTTCCGAGGATATAGCAACTTGAAGGACATCAAGTTTAAGGTATTTGGATGATGAATGACGTCATTGCATTGGTGACTTAATTTTTGACCTACTTTATGAATTAAAGTTTAGGGCTAATGCCTGCGACAAAACAGTATGTCTAATTGTCTATACATGCAACATAACGGTATGTCCGTTATAGATCCTTGTTTATGACTCATTGCACGCTGGTACTTCACTATTTTGTCAGAAAGTTTTGTTGCGTTTTTACACTTTTCAATAAGCGGTATTGTTTTTGCCTGGTATTAATTATTCGGGATTGTAAATTTTATTATACTCTACAGGTACAGGTCTTACTAGTTTATCGTTAATTTTCAGTACTGACCTTTCTTGCTCTAAATTCTGGCAAATCGACACATGGATTCAGTTTGTCGTTCGCTCATTTAGTAATTTGAAAGGATTAGTAGCTCTAAAGGTGCGTTTGCACTGGACGCAAAGCGACGCGAAGCAACCAAAATTTGACGTCATCAACAACTTGCGAAAGGTTGCAACCCGTCGCAAGCTTCGCGAGCTGTTGCTTAACTTCACTTGGACTAAACTGTATTTGAGCGGTTGGCCTATTTTGAGCGAGGTACGTAGGCGACCACTCGCAAAGGTTGGCAACCTTCGCTTCGCGTCCAGTGTAAACGCACCTCATATTTGTCCAGCAAAGCTAGGCAACGGGACTTGGCAAAACTAAAGGTGGAATAGATTAATATTGCACAGTAATTGAAACTCCACTTTGCCCGAGTGAGTGAAACTCGATTTGGGCGGAAATACATTATGTAAGTTTGAAGTCGGCAGTTTCAGTCAGGCACTGAAATTCCAATTTAAATTTTATACTAATTCATAAGTAAACATCTCAGAATAAGCCACTTGATGTGAAATGCTTTTGATTTCTTGTTGAGCTGTTGTTCACTATTTCAGGTTTGCCTGGTTGACATAGTGTACTTAAGATGTCTTTTTTATTTAGTATTAGCCTAATAGGTTCAAGTTTTTGTGATTACCGACTCACTACCCTTACAGAATTTACTTTAAAGATCTAAAAATAATTTGAGTGATATTTCAGTTCGGAAGTAATTAGACAACTTAGAACGTGATGATTTAATAACGAAACAAGATTGCTATTTGCTTATTGCTTCATCCAATGCACTAAATACTTTGCTTCTGTCTGAATGCACCACTCAAAGCACCAATTTTGCAAGTTCCTTTTGCCAAGCTCGTCGCTAGGACGGTAAGACTGACTGGCCCAATAAGTTTGGAGGAAAGCCGTGGCATTTGGCGACTCAGTTTCAATCTTTACCTCTTCAAGTCTCGAATATGTAGCCGGTTAAATGGACGATATTTGTGAAAGAAGCCTTTGACATGTAAATATTGGCTGTTAACTTCATTAGACGCTGATGCTTTACTTTTTCAGGTTTTATTTTAATATTTTGAGTTTGTTAGTTAAAGTATGTTTTTGTATTTTAGTCACTCCACAGTAACCATCCATGCGTGGCGAATGACCTATCATTTTGGATACCCGATGGCTATTCCAGCAACGATTTTTATGACCTCATACGAGACGTGGACAGCGAATTAGTAGAAACCGTTACGTTAGTGGATGAATTTACGAATTCGAAGTAAGTGAAATCGCCAGTTGGTCAAGCGGTAACGTGTTTGCCTTTGGAGTGTGAGGTCAGAGGTTCAAATCTTGGGCCGGTCAGATCGGACTCTAGTGTTGCCAACAACTCGCTATCCCGCACATACCTTCACTTGAAGTTGTTATGCTCATCTGGAGTGATGCGGAGCGACATGCTGACGCGACCGACCTGACGCAAGACAACTTACCCCGAGAATCCTGACGCTCGGAACATCCTTACACCAAAAGCTCTAAACTTTCGCGCTCCGCTTTTGTTTCGTTTTCTCCTATTTTCTGTTTGCTTTTCCACGCTACGCTTTTTTTTTCAAAACGATTAGCGTTCGGGTATTGTGACGTAAGTATAATGTTTTCCGTTAATTGCAAAGTTTATAGGAATCTCTATTTTGCAGAGGCAACTCAAAATCGAGTTGTATTTTCGCGAAAATAATTGATAAAATCGAAAGCCAAGTTAACGAATCTGTAAAAATGCTAGCGATAAGTTTCAAACGATGACCGAATGCCGCGATTGAAAATAATATATTTTGCTATCATTAAACGACCACGTCGACATTTCATAAATAATAGTCTGTGTGGTTAATTTATAGAGAAAAATGCTCTAAAACGAATTGTATAGTAAAGAAAATATTTAAAATATAATTCAAAGTAATGTACCTTAAATCGAAATTAATTAATGCAACTATTAAAATTTGTTATTTTTGCGTATTACTATTGGATAACCACGTTACAATTTAACAAGCATTTTAATAAAAAAATTGTTAGTTTTATGTTAGCAATAGTTTGTCGATAGACAACGTTTGAAACCGAAGTTGAAATTACGGCCAAGAATGAAAATAGATTAAAAATACTAGAGTTTGTAACCATCCAATTAATTAATTTCCCAACAGGTGGTTTATTTAGTTTTAACCTCAGTTAACGGAGCTGTTTAGTTTTTGCAATCGCATTTTTAAACTTTGGATGACTTTAAAAATACGTTCACGTTGACACGCTTCGTATCAGCACTCCAAATTATCGTAATTTCTCCGCTCGCAAAATGGAAGCATTCAGAACTTTTCCGTTTATGAGTCGTACTTTGCTTTTTAAATCAGAAACACAATATATTTAAAACTTGTTTAATACGAGGTGATTGCAATATAGTGATGAAAAGATTGAACGTTAATTTGCAACAGAACTTTAAACCACTGTGAAACGATTATACGCAATAGTTATTTTGTTTACGCCAAAAAATGAAGATACTAAAGATGATGATGATGCCGCCTGTCAGCTTTTTTCTCTATAAATTAAAGCATTTTTTTCTATAAATTAACTACACCGATTAGTATTCATGAAATATCTATACGTGGTCGTTTGATGATAGCAAAATATACTATTTTCGATCGCGGCTTTCGGTCATCGTTTGAAACTTATCGCCAGGAGTTTTACACATTCGCTAAGTTGGCTGTCGATTTTATCAAAATTATTTTCGCGAAAATACAACTCGTTTTTGACTTGTTTCTGCGAAATAGAGATTCCTTTAAGGTTTGCAATAACGGAAAATGTTATACTTACGTCACAATAACCGAACGTTAATCGTTATAAGAAAAAAGCGGAGCGCGAAAGTTTAGAGCTTTTGGCTTCAGGATGTCCCTGGCATCAGGTCGGTCGCATCACAGTGTCGCGGACCGGACGAGGAGATGGTCCCCTCAAATTTGTTGCACATTTAATCGTAATTCAACAAGTATAGCGAAGATTTGGTTTTGATTTTTTTTAATGGTTTGCATTATATTGGTGTGCATTATATGAAGATATTTAATTTAATGGTGTGCATTATATAAAGTTAATGAAAGAAATAGAGTTGCAATGTGATCAAGAACGTTCTCAGAAATTCAAATTTGAACTACTAAGTGCCTTAGCTCCCTCGTTGAAGACCTTGTCGAGTTGTTTCTGATGATGATAATTTAAATTGGCTCTAATGATATAAAGAAGCTGAGAAGGCTGGACTAGGAAGAAAAATTCCGCTACACGTTATAAAATGCAAATCTATGTCAGACTAGCTATTAATAGTCCACTAAATCACAATATTTTTTTATACACTTGAAAGTAAAATTTTAGCGTAAAACCTCGTTCCTCGAACACGTTTGGTTTTCGGTTGCTTTGCTCGTGCTACCGCGCCATAGCCTTGATGTCATTTTGTATTTTTTTGTTTTGAAGCAAATTTGCCGCAATTGATCTAGTGTTGGACTTGGGTTGCATTTTTCTGGGACGAAAATTAGCTCCTAATTAAAACGCATCAGGACGTTTTGACGTAGTGGTGTTAACGCGGCCGTGTTAAGATTAGGACTAGAGATAATTTCGCGAACAAAATCAACTGGTCGCGAATCCACTGGTTGTCAACATTAGGGTTACTTGGCTGTTAGTTAGGTCGCGGTCAGTTTGCGGCGGTAAATTGTCGTGGACCCATAATATTGCATCAGAACGTTTTCGGATTTGGGGTAATGGTTTTGAGTTTTTTAAGGACGTCCTTTCATGTAAATCGAGGCATAAAAATTTCTCGCATCAAAAACTTGCAGACCTTGAAGAAGTGAAGCATCCAATTTGATTTATGTGCAAAAGGTGGAGATTAATATGAAACAATATCTTCACCAAGTTTCAGCTTTCTAGAACTTATTGTTTATGAGATATTTCATTTCAAAGTTAGATCTCTCCAACAGTGTTGCCAGTTAAAATTTTATGTATTTTAAAGTAATGTTTAAAGTACCTTTCACTTTGGTTTAAGAGCTCCTGAATGCAACGATTTAGCATGAATTAGTGTTACAGTAGAATTACTTTTGCAAATTAATAGAATACTCCAATTCGTAGAAAACTAGATTTTAAATGGCAACACAATTGAGGAGATCCCCTAATCTTTGAAATGAAATATCTCAGAAACGATAGATCGTAGAAAACGGAAATTTGGTGAAGAAATGTTTTACATTATTCGTTATCTTTTGCACATACATACTCCCAGTTGGATGCTTCACTCGCTTTTATTGGGAGCTGAGACCGTGTTTAGCTAAGCTGTACTATGTGTGAGCTTTGTCGAATTTTGACTTATTGCTATCGGGTGCTTGCCCGCTTTACTGGTTCATATTTGGGAATGTGCCAAGCTTAAATTAAACTGGTAATTTTTTTTGTGATGAACTCATTTTTGACGTTTTTCAACTGTCTGTTGGTAGCGCATGATTTTTCTCATTTTCAATGAAAAGCCGAAACTCGTTTTTTCTAAGTGCACTTTAAAAGTTATAGCATCCAAATCCAAACTAAATAAACTCAGCAAAATGTACTAAAACTGGATTTTTCTTGAAAAGAATAGAAGCTCATTTATTAGAATCTAACTTCTTGGCTGGTGGGTAATCAATGTAGACGTTGTTTTTGTTCATAAATTAGACCAACATCCTTCGAAGATTCGCGTTGCTTTTTTAATGAAGTTGCTTACATGGCATTTTTTCTTATTGAAATTTCTGTGTCGTTTTAAGGTTGATTTGCTACGTTTTGAACACATTTGTTGCTTACGCTTTTGGAGAAACTTGCAGGCCTGATTGGGCCATTTTTCAAGTTTAATATTTTTGGACTATTTTTCCTTCTTTACAGCCAAGTGTTTATCAGTTTAATTAAAATTGTGTTTAAACTGCTATTATACCTATCTTTTGTTGGCAATTGATGCCGTACCGTTAGAATCATCACTTGTAGTTCCAAAATTGGCAAGTTTTTCCTGTTTTATAGTTCCAACCGCTAACTTAGGCTTGTTCATATTCAACTCTAGAACTAAACTAATCAAGGACCCTGTGAACGTTGAAAAAGGGTTCGGAATTCGAAGAAACAACTTTATGTTAGATTAATGTGTCAGAAAATAAACATTGCTGTTTGGTAATATGCTTGATTTTTTTTGTTTCTTTGCTATATTAATTTTTTTGCTTCCAGTATGATGTTTTTTAGCATGTTTTCAGCATTGTATGGCACGTTTTGCTATTTTTCACGCTACAAGCTAATTTTATTTCTAAGATCGGTTTCCATACCGAACAAATTATATATATATAGCTAAAAACAGGAAACTGCTTGTAAAAGTTAGATTTTTGAAGTTGTTTTTTAAGTTTCGAGTGCTTAAAAATGATATCAAAAACTTTTTTTTGACCTAACTAAAAATTGCTATTTCTTTCCAAAATAATTATGAACTGGTAGCAAACAAAAATCTCATCGATGTTCCTTTTCTTGTACGTTGCATATTGAATTTGGTTGCATTGTGGACTGTTTCAGTCGGAGTTTCTCTTTGAATGCTACAGCGTAGTTGAACAAGGACTAAAAGCAAGATTAATGGGGTAATTGAATTTTGGCCAATCTCATAAGACCAGATTGGCGTTGACTTCATCCTTTTTGGCGCAGTCGTTCCAGAGATATTCTACTTCTACTCTACGTAGGGGCACCAATGTTATAACGTTTAATAATTTTTATTGGCAACCATGACGTTGATAGCATTAGGGTTGTTAGCGACGTGTTCCCAGTTCTAACCTAAAGCAACGTCGTTATTAGGCTATTGCATTGAGTCGTTTCGCTCTGCACTAGTCAGTTTGACCTTGTCAGCAGAACAGGTGCGAGCTGGTATAAAGAATAGACTGTGTAGTAGTCTGGCTCTTTTTACATTTTTTTTGTACACTTTTACAATCTCAGTAAAAATCACGCTGTCAGATACATTTCAGTCTAAATCAAAGCCTAGCGATAAAACTTTTATTACTTGGCTACAAAGTACAAACTCATGCCTAGTAATAAGACTACCAGTATTTAAGTAGGCCTAATGTATTTGCTCACAGCATTTTGTGACTTCAGAATAAACTTTCCAACTAAGTTGCTAACAATGACCTACTACTCTACTAGCCTTACTTTTGCTTGTTTTTGGACGTTTGTTACTTGGGCTACCGTACAGTTGACTCATTTTTCTAGCTGGGATCTGTTCTGCCGACAAGATCAAACTGATTAGTGTGCACCGAAACGGCTCAATGCAGTAGCCTGTAGCGAAGGCGTTGCTAACGACGCTGAGGCTATCAACGTCAGGGTTGCCAATCAAAACTATTAAAATGTATTGCATTAGTGGCCCCTACGTCGTGTTTGAAGTAGAATATCTCTGGAACGGCTGGGTCAGTAACGATGGAGTCAATAGCAATGTAGTGTAATGCAATTGACCGAACTTAAGAAACCCCTATTGATTTTGCCTTTAGTCCTCGTTTAGGTGAGTTTTGAGTCAAATTTGCTTGTAACAAACCTAGTGCCTAAAGCTCTCTATAGTTATGTCACTAAGAATATAGCTCTGCATTGGGTTTCATATATCTAAATCCTAAACCTGCAGATTACCACACTACTAAAACATTAACAAGTAATCTTATCAAGCCCCAAGCTAGCTTTGCGCGTTTGTCAGAGCTTCAGGGCTGTATTGTATCGTCAAGGTTCAAAACTTGAATGAACACGCAAGCGCTAGCACATCAAGTAACATCTTAATCACGTGACTGCAACGCTTAAGAAGCATTGCACAATTACTCTACATCCTTCTTACAAAGACGAGCTTATTGAGTAAAACAAAAGAAAGTAATAGAAAACACGCAAACACCAGAAAATATTATCATGTTTGGAATCGATTCGGTTTTCTGCTAGGTCTGCCATGTCTGGTCACATGAAATATCGCCATCACGCTTATTAAGATCACGAGAAGTGCTGGCCACATCGTAATCATGGTCTGTAAGTTCATTAGTCTGTTGGAAAGGAGTACCAGTTAAATGTTCACAACTGTGCGAATCGCATTAGAATTTGAATCAGTCTAAACTACATAACTCATCGTTATCTTAACAACTTATCCTGATATCAACCACTGATTGAAGATAACTACGGTATATATTTTGTTTCACGAACGTTAAAAATTCTCGTTTTCAATCTAAAACAATCAAACAAATTGCTTCAATTGGGGTATTTTTGAGATTTTTTATGTCATATTTTTGTTTTATGTTTGGTTTAAAACCACAAATTTTAGCGTTGACTTTTGTGATGTTGCAACTTTGGACGTATCAGTTCCTAATTTTTTGAAAGTAGGAACTAATGAACCAGTAGAAGAACGTCACAATATTTTTAATTCCCTAATAACGTTCACGTGAGCGAGATATTTTGTCTATGTTACATAATGAACTGCGTGTGATTGTTTCGTATAGCTACTACGACCAGGGTTGCCACATCCTGGAAAAGTCCTTGATCTGTTCTTGTCGTGGAATTTTGTTTTAAGTCCCGGAAAATATCTGAAATGTTTTTCGTGCTTTACTGGGACTTAATTGAACAGTAATTTATTGCAATGTGGTGTTCTTTGACTGCTAATCTAGGCAATAACTAGTAATGCAAATGCTTACATCAAAATTTTTCTTTAATGTTAAGTACAAAAAAATAAGGTACATGAAAGAGTAATAGTGAAAATTAAATTTTAAGTTATGTAAGAATAGCCTTAAACATTCCTGGAAAATGACTAAAAATCCTGGAATTTAATTTTGCTGTTGCTGTGGTAATTCTGAACTACCTAAAGCCCTGGGAATTTCTTGGCCTGTTTGTATTGGTAGGAGCATAATGCAACATAGCTCCAGCTTGTTTGACATTGTAAAAGTTTGATGTAATCGTAACTATAACTTTGTTGTTGCATCTTGCCGGAGTTCTCGCGCCTACTGCGTTTCGTTGCAATCAGAAATTGGGTAGGAAATTCGCTTTCAGATCGAATACGGAGGAGGATTTTTTGTCCTCTTGATGGCGATTTGTTTTGATTCCATTTTTTTCTTTTTAGAACTGGCAAAACCAGTCACTGTTACCGTATATTCTATCGTCATACATCTCGAGGTTTGACTCAAGAAGAAGTCACACAAGTCCATGAACTAATCAAGCGTGAAGCAGTGAAGAAGCTTGGCGTGGAAGGACGTTGGTAGCTTTCTTCAACTGGTGCTTATCGAATGTTAAAACTATCCTTTTCAATTTTTTAATAAATACATTATTTTTATTCCATCTGATGTTTTCTGCTTTAGCCGGATCTTATTCGAACATTTTCGTTCATTGGTTTGTGAAAATTCTTGAAAAGAAAACGCGTACGATGCAACCGTATTTGGACTGTATTTTCAAAAATGAATTCGCAAATTCCTTCAGACAAGAAATGAAACAATTACATCATCAGAATTTCAGTACATTCACAACCGTTCAAAAATGAACGAAAAGACAAAAGCTTAGATAAAGTATCCTCAATTGTTTGCTCCGAGGTCTTCGCGATAATATCCATCATTTGTGTAATCGGTCTTACTAAGCACTTTTAGTCTCAATCCAAAAAAACAAGCACTTCCATTAAAATACAACAAAAAGTTAATTAGTGTGGTAGGAATAGATGAGATCAGCCTTAAAATCGGGGATCACTAACATCAATTCCGTCGAAAAAGACCAAGGAGGCAGTAATCTTGCCCGGTGGACACTGAATAAAGTCGTGGACGTACGAGCGTATCGTTAGTATATTTTTACCACCTGGCTGCTTCTACTCGAGTGAGACAATAGGGCGAAGCGCGCCAAATTTCTGTTTAAAATAGACCATGCTCGTACGTTTACGATTTTACATCCAGTATAGACTAATCGGAGAAACACGCTAAAACAACCAAACAATAGGCTAGAAACTTCACTGGGAGCCGAGGATCACCATTAGGCCATCATGATTTCAAGATTAGCATTAGGAATAATTGATTCAATTTTTATTAGCCTAGTTTTAATCTTGAAAAAAAAATTATCGATACACGACACAGGAAGAACGGCAGATATCAATTTCAATAAAAACAAAACCTTAAATGCAAATGGTAGAAATTAATACAGTAGAAAGGCTTTTCGGTACTTTATTCAGTTAAAATCAAAATGTATGTATAACATTGGCAATTAAAAACGCGGACACTACAAAATAAATTGAACTGCAGGACAAAAATGCGTGAACACCGCAGCAAAAATGTCAAAAAAACTGCAAAGAATTTCAAACTACTGGTCTTGCATGGAAAACGCAGACTGTAGTCAGAATATTGAAATTTCTCGTCGCCTGAATAATTTGTAAAGTTTGCAGATAATGCAATTAAGTTTGAATTTTCAAAGAAAGAATGTTTGTTAGAAATTGACGCAAACGGTAGGTCACCTTAATACAAAACGAACGTTCATGGAGCTATAAAGATATTTGTAACGTTTCAATTCTATTCGATGGTGAAAACGTTGCACATAAAAATCATTGGTTTAATACTGTATTGTGCTCAATTGAACATATGGCCAAACTGTCTCCTATTCACTGCGTCTTTGATGGTTTGGGGAAATTCTTCAGACCCCCATATGAAATTTGAACAATCTTTAATACGATTTGGTAGTGCTGCGAATGTAATAAGCTTTTCGAAAAGCTTTGATGGTTGTGAACAAACATTTCACAACTTTATTTAGCTTCGTAAGTCGTCCACGGTCCATTTTCTGCCAATGTTTTTACTTTTGGGACCCATTTTGCTGGGGAAGGTCCTTCCAAATGGTGTTTGTGGGTGTGTTTGTCAACCATTTCCGGCCTCGTAATGTCTCCATGGTAACGCGGATTAAACTTTTTCGGTTTTTTGGTTTCGGTCAAATTGCTGCGGAATATCGTTGGCTTTCGCATTTCTTCCTCGGTTTTATACAAAGAAGAACGGAGTCTGGTTGTACTGGCCGATTTTTCGACTTCAAACTTTAAATCAGTAAATGGGTGATGCTGCTTGACTGAGTATGAATTAGTAAAGATGCTTCCAATTGCTGTAGAGTCTAAGTGAGAAGAGGTGCGACTTCTGGAGTTCAGTTCTTCAGTCACGGCGCCTACTAGTGTTTTTAAAACTTCTGGTCTTATTGTGTTGGCCACTTTTCTTTCTCGCTCTGTTTTCGCTCTTAGTTTTTCCGCAAAAGGGCGCCCTTCATGTTCGTCCCACCTCGTGCCGCTAGAGGTCACGCTAGAGGCTCGTAAACCTTCTCGATAGCTTCTTGCGACGCTAGATGTCGCGTCTGATCTTCTAGACTCCAAGCGAGATAGTTCAGAAGAGTGGGAGGAGGCCGAAGCGTAAGAGGCGGCGGAGAGCCGGCTCATTTTTGATCTCGACCTTTCGCTCCTTCTACTCCGCCGCGATTTGTTACTCAAAGATGTAGTTACTTGGCGAACGCTGGTTGATGCTTCGTGACGCTCATTTTGCTTTTGTGAAGTAACTGAAAAAAAGTACTAAATTCCGATGCTGATCAAAATCTAAAAGGTATTTTTTAATGACGTATTAAGGCTTTGTTTTTTGTTTTCTTTTTTTATACATATTCTGTCTCACATAAAAACAACATTTTAAGTGTTTGTTTTTATGTTGAAAATTTGAAGCAAATCTTTACGTTTTTTTAAAACATGAATATATCTTACCGACCCCAATAAGAGATATTGATTTACATTTTTAAGATAATTATTCATTCTGCGTTTATATTGATGAGTTCCGTCACTATCTGCTTAGAATTGCTCAATTTAATTTTGCTATTAAACATAACGGATTGTTTTTGTTGTTTTATTCACAAACATGACGTGTTTTATGACTTTTAGTTTATCAATAAATTAAAAAACAAAAAAAATAAAAAAAGAATTGCCAAAACAACCATCGGAAAAAAATTTTTTTAGATTTCTGGTCATGTGTCTCTCACTCTCTCGCATCTAATACCCGTCAATAAGCGCAGACGCTTAGTTCGCGAAAAGGTACATACTGTAGGAGTTTTTCTACAAAGTGTAACCCGAGGGCCAAGAGCCGCATTAAGGAAAGAAGCATTTATTTTCCCAAACTCCCCTCTAAAGGGTCCATAATCGTAATAAGATAAAATAAAAAAATCGCTCATTTTTCTAAAAATGCAATAAAATCCTTCATAATTTAGCATTGAGAAACCTTTGACAAAATCAAAACGACTACAAATTGGCAACTCACGCGGTGCATTTTCAGGAATAGAATCCAATGTAATCCGTGATTTTTCTGATCCAGTTGTCCGTCGTTTCCTCTCCGCAAATCCACTGGCATCGGACACGGCAGAGCGGAAACTCTCCTCTGATGTTTTATTCCGTAGTGGAGGAAGATACTGGTCAGGGGCAGAGCGAGGGTGCTGAGTAATGACAGTAAGAGATAAAATTTCGGTTATGACATAGTTCATGGAGCTGGAGTGTGCTGTCTTGGGTTTTTAAATGATCGTTAAATCGCTCTAATCGCGAAATGTTACGTGTTAACATGAGTAAGAAAGTGCCATCAAAAGAACCAAGAACTGCAATCAGGTACCGGGACCGATACATTAGACATGTAATAAGGCTAAGTGTTGCCATCGACTCGTTACCGCCACAATATTTTTTCGAAAAAAGTTGTGTTGCCGCTGGCGCATTGACGCAGATATGGGCTTCGGAATTTCGTTACACGCTTCCGCTTAATCAGCGACTATAATAAGATTTTTGATATTATCTTAATTGAATCAATTTCCATAAATTCTGATCATTTACGGTCAAGAAGTTTAAAACTTGCATTGGGCCAATAAAAGTTGTTGCAATAAAGAAAGTGCCGGCATTACAAATGTCGCCTGGGAGAACTAACCAGCATTTCCGGAAAATAAAAACAGGCTCGTTACTTTGGCATATTGAACTGCAACATCCAAGCCGAATTTTAACCTACTCATAAAAAGTATAATGACGCGCGTTGGGCGAGAAATTTTCCATCTTACTTGATCATCAGAAGGTTTATTTCGATGAATTTTATAAGCTGAACTTTCGTTTCTTTGTTTGGTTGAAGGAGCCCGTGAGTATTTGTTAAAAACCGCCTGAGATGGAGTTTGGATTCCTTGCTGCTTTTTCGGAGCATTTAAATTTGCACCCCAGCTTTGCTTGAGATAGAGAAGGTTCCAAGCGAAATCTTTACGATGTGGATCTAAAAAGTAGTAGGCTCTTAGCAACTATAGTAGCTTGCACCAATAGTTGCATCGTCTTTACGTAAAAACAAACATATTATTCAAAACAAGATATTATTACAATGAATTTGATTACTGTTACGTTTGAAAACCTCTCGTCTGCAGTTCAAAATTCCTGTAGTTAAAAATTTTTTTACAGCTTTGGTATGTGTATTTCAATAAAATTAAAATAGTTTTTATTGATTTCATGAAAAAAAAAGATTCTTACATGAATTTCCACGACCTGTTGGAGTTATATCCGTGTGAACAAGGAAGTGTTTGTCATATGACGATGTTTTATTTCTCAATTGAAAATCGGACTTCGTTTTTCCAGATTTTTTCAAAACATCATAGTAAAACGAAGACCTTAAAAAACATTTTATTTACAACCAGGAAATTGTAGTAATCGTTCTTCTGACCAAAAACAGCATGAGACTAAATATTTCATTGAGATTTCCAAGGGTGCAGGTTTCGTGACCCGTCTCTTCTCGATTTTTTATGTTCGCGGTCCTGGTCACGGCTCTTCAACATCGGTCTTGGTTCCGGCTTTTCAGCAGCAGTCATGGTCTCGAAAAACTGTGGGCTTGATCTCATTGATTAAAATTGGTTTCGAAACCAGATAATTTTTTTATAGTTAACCATAGTTTTTGCGAAGAGTCTACAAACGTTTCCTCAAGTACCGGGGTAGTTGATAATATTGAAATAAACCACAATTTAGTTTTAAACCGGCCAGTTGGTCGAGCGGTCACGGGTCGTCTCTGGAGCGGAGGGTCTGAGTTCTAAATCTCGAGCCGGTCAAATCGGACACAATGTTGCCATCGGCTCGCTAATGCTGCAACATTTCTTCGAAAGAAGCTGTGTTGCCCGGGGGCAATGACGCAGAGATGAGCCCCGCAAGCTCGTTACACGCTTCGGCGTAATACCGCGAGCATAATGAAAGACTTGATTTGAATTGAGTTTTCGAACAATTATTTCATAATTTTGCTTTAAAAATCAATGGGAATGTTAAAACCAAACTTGAAAAACGGTAAAAACACAGCGCACGTTAATTAGTAATATTAGTAAGTACAGATGAGTCGAAAAACGGTTTACCTTGATGGCCAAATTTAATTTACTTATCTTCAAAGTTTCCAAATTCAAAAATTGGTTCGATTTCTTGCCGTTCCAAGTATTATCGAATTCTTAAAGTCAATTGAATGAATGCGATGTTGCTTTTTTTGAGTGGATAGTAACGTCAAATTCTTTGTACATTTTTGAGTAGAAATTATGGTCATACAATCGAGTTATGAAAATCCTTGTGGTTTCGCCAATGTAGCAGTTTCCACAAAAGCATTTGTGATGGTATACTGCACTTAGACATGGGCGCGATCTTGATCTTCAAGATCAGATCGTGATCAAGAAGATCAAGATCGTGATTTGATCTTGATCGTGTTGATCACATTATTTCAATGATCTGATCTCGATCTTGAAGATCACATTTTTTGCGTGATCTTGAACTTGAAGATCAAGATCACTTTCATTGTTATATTTCGCCCAGGGCAAGCATCGCCAAGGCCAGGTTATGTGATATTTTAAAGCTATTTATTGGCTCCAACTCGGAATCGAGTAAACTGGAGAAAGTAATCCGCATTTGCCGTAGTACAGACAGATATGGGCACGATCTTGATCTTCAAGATGACATTATTTTAATGATCTGATCTTGATCTTGAAGATCACATTTTTGAATGATCTCATCTTAATCTTTAAGATCACCAAAAGGTAGTGATCTTTCCCATCTCTGACTAAACTGATGGCAAGTAACTTGACTTTCTTTAACTTCGAGAAAAATTTCAGTTTTGCTGGTGTCATGAATCATTTTAATTATTTTTAATCGTTCGTTCGCGCTTTGAGCAAAAAAAGTGATTTAGCTTCCTTCGAACCTGTCAAGACATTGATTCTCGATGTGGTAGTCCAAAGGACAAGAATTCGCAAGATTTTTGCTCTTCTGCTCCTTCGTTAGCCGAAGAAGCTAAACCGCTTTTTTGCTCAAAACGCCAAAGAACAATTAAAAATAATTAAAGTGATTCATGGCACCTGTAAAATATTTTCAAAGTTAAAGAAAATCAATAAAATTTCTTGCAATTAATGTTGTATAGCCTACCACCAGTCCACCACAAATGCTTTTGTGGAGACAGCTACATTGGCAAACCACCAGGATCTTCATACCTCGAAAAAAGGAGCGCAATTTCAATTCAAAAATGTGTATAGAATTCGACGTTACTATCCACTTAAACAAAACATATCGCATTCATTCAATTGAGAAGTTACATAGCAGATTAGAAACATAAAGTTTTTTTTCACGGATGTGAGGTAGCACTTACCTCACATATCTGCTTTCCCATTAGGCTAGTGTTTCATCAGCATCTGAATTCACACGTAGCCTATCCTGGCATCCCACCCGAACCTTCAAACCACACACGAGGGCAATTTCTACACTTGCCATCGTGCCCTCTTCTCAGATTACTCTGATCTAAGTCTGACAACAAGGTCACCAGAAAGAGGATTCTCGACCAGTATCACACTGGCACTTCACTTAGCTCAACCGCATTGCGCTAGCATCACTAAGCATGGACACCATATATGACATCACATTAGCAATTTACCACAATAGTACGCTATATGCATATTTCAAACTTGTTTGTTATCATCAGGCGTACATAACTGTGTAAATGCCTGTTACAAATTTTGAACCCCAAAAGCCAAAATTAACCTACTTGTTAATCATTCAATTGACTTTAAGAATTAATCAAAATTAATCATTCAATTGACTTTAAGAATTCCAAAACACTTGGAATCGAAAGGAATCGAACCAATTTTTAAATTTAGAAACGTTAATGACAACTAAATTAAACATGGCCACCAATGTAATTCGTTCTTAGACGCCTTCGAACTTACTTGATCCAAATGATCACTAATTAACGTGCGATGTGTTTTCACTGTTTTTCAGCTATGCTGTCTTCTCTGTTGCTGGTCGTTTTGACGTCGCAAAGTAGTAAACAGCTACAATATCTCTGTAGATTGCTTGTCATCTTGTAGGCGTATTTATGAGTGTGCACTTATTAATTTTACTGTTTTCAGATTACTTTGTTGAATTAAACTGAGATAAACTAAGTTAGTTATTTCGAAACGTTTAAAACGAAAATTTATTTTAGGGCTGTTTTGTTTTCAACTAAAATTAGTAATGTACCAAATCGTCAATAATGTTGCGCTCAAATCGGAGACAGAACAATGTGTTTAAAACATAGGCTAAGCCACGGGGGCTCAGGGGGCCCGGAACCCTAAAATTGAAATGAAACTAATGATAAAAATGTTACAAATAAGTCTATTGTTTCTTCAGTTTTAGTTTCTTTTATCATCTTCGCGTAGAACAGTACCCGTGTACAACAGTACTTACCAGAGTGGCCAGGCTAGGGGGCCCGGGCCCCCTCAATTCAATTTTTGGCAACCTATTTAAATGTATAACTCGGGTGAAATTATGGGCTTTTGTTTAAAAAGTTGACAACCAGGGGGCCCGGGCCCCCTCAATTCAATTTTAGGCTACCAGTTTAATGTATAACTCGGGTAAAATTAAGGGTTTTTGTCCTAAAAGTTGCTACCTCAGGCCATCAGCTAACCTTTTTTATGAACATAATGCAATAACCAGGGCCGAATTTACCATATGACACAGTGCCAGGCCCAGTGGCCCTGCGCTCAGATGTTAAGACATTTATTTGGTCTTCACATATATTTGGCTGGAAGATGTGGCAAAAATCCCCAAAGTATCAGGGGCAGCACTCAATGCCAATCCGACCCGAGCAATTAACGCTGGTAAGAATGGTAAGAAGAAGGTATATGCTGGTAAGAAGGTCTAATCACTGGTTATACCATTTTTCAACGACAATTCTTCTCCACTTCGTTAGTTTTTACGCGACAAAATACGTTAAAAAAAATTAGCTAGGGGAAATGCTCTTTGAACAAATTACTGAATTTGAATTGAGGGGGCCTGGGCCCCCTGGTCGTACATGTACTTTTATAACAGCTTATTTTCATGACAAAACAAAAATCTTCAAGGAAAATCTTCGAGTGGATTATTATTTAGTGCTATTTGTCTTACTTCCCCTTATTTGGGCCCAGGCGCGTAGCCAGAAATTCGCAATAAGGGGGGGCTGTTTTGGGGGTCTGAGGGCGGAGCCCCCAGCACTCGAGAATTTTGCGTTTTTTTGCAAAAATAACTAAATTTTAGGGCTATTTTGATAAAAAAATAATGCTTTTAAAACGTGGCTTAGAAATTGGCAGTGCAAACATGATTAAACTGGTTGCATAAATGGGCTATTTGGGAGGTGGCGAATGATAAAGTTTTAGTTCTCTTATTTAGATGCTGGTAAATTATAAAATCTTACAGTTCGATAAAACTCACACGGAGTAATCTATTTTGTATACAGTTTATAGACAAAAATAATTGGGGGGGGGGCTAATGAAAAGAGATTTGAGAGAAATGATTGATAATTAACTAATACTGAATAGCCCTCCCTCTATTCCTTAGTTTAAAGTATATTTGTTGATGACACCTATGTTTAACATTTTGACACTTGCAATCAAATTTGATTGCTTATTTTTGACCATTTTAAATTTTTTTTATTTATTTGTTGGTTCTATTTTTGAAAATTAGCCCCCCCCCCCTTTGAATTTATGTTTCAAAAAATGTTTTAAATCACTGTTTAGTCCACTCCAATGCATTAAACAGTCTCAAAAGTGCTAAAGACGTAGTGTTTTTCTCATTCTGCATTTTGGTCGACATGCCAATGGGGGGGGGGGGGGTTATAGCCCCCTCCCTGACAACGCTACTGTTTGGGCCGAATCATTAACAAAATTTAGCACCAAAATGCAACATCTTAAGCGTAATTTAAACATAAATTGAAAGTAAAAGAAGGATTAAACAATATAATTTTTTATTTGGTTTTCAAATGTTAACAATCTAGTTCTTTCAAATAGCTCTAAAGACGTGCGAAATGATCCAAAGGCATTGAAATAGCTATTTTTCCCAAAAAATCGACCTGCAGCTGGGGACTCCGCCCCCAGATCCCCGTCTGTGATACGTTTGAATTACTCTACTTTATTCGGTGCGTCTACCGCTTTCGAATTTTTTTCTTAAAGCCCTTTTTCTTTCACAAAATCCTGGTTAAGTGCAAAACCAGGCCCGAGCTTCTGATCTTCCACTATACGATATCTTTGCCCCTCAAAAAATTTCTTTTCAAAAATTTCTGATGACGTCATTGCATGTGATTTGTTGTTTGGACCCCCCAATCAAAAATCCTGGCTACGCCTATGGCTTAAACTATGGGTTTCTACAACAGCTACGTGAAGTTGAAGTTATCTTTGAAACAGTAGACGAAAAATTAATTTATGGCAAATGTATTCAAATAGCATTGCAAAATTTTAGAAATCCAATTGATTTTGCCTACAACTCTCCTTAGTAGAAATGGATAATATTCATTATCTTATTTTCAACCAAGTTACGTTCAAAAGAAAACTTTAAGGTGGATTTCAGCATTCGTTTTTCATCCGCTTTTATCCGTTTTTTCTTCTCCATAAAAAAGTATGTTCTTTTTCGTCCGCATTTTTATATGTCCATATCCGCACTAACCAGACTGTCAAAAAGTACTTGACAAAAGTTTTCCGACAAATTTTTTTTGTGAAAGGGGTACAGCTCTATTTTGAAATACCGCTCTCGTCGCTCATACACAAACTTTTTGAACAAAATTTTTATCAATATGTAACGGTCTACTTTAGTACTTAAGGTGAATTTACACAGCATCCGTTTTTCGTCCGTTTTTTTTACGTTTTTGTTTCTTAAAAACGTATGCGCTTTTTCATCCGCATTTTTATAAGTCCATTACCGTACCAACCAGACAGTCACATACTCGACAAAACTTTTCCGAAAAAAAGTTTTTTGTAAAGGGGTACAGCTCTATTTTGAAATATCGCTCTTATCGTTCATACACAAAATTTTTGAACAAAAAACAAAATATAAAAAATGGACAAAAAAGAAACGAAAAACGGATACTGTGGAAATCCGCTTTTAGAGAGTAGCAATTTGTACGTTTTCAGAGTTTCGAACTAGGTTTTAGTTCAAAAAGTATCAAAAACAATAATGGACTTACTTGATCGGCCTTGTAACTTCACCCTCAGTAATAGGAAGGCCAAGATTTACCATGATTTTACTCTAAGTAACAATCATAATTCTGAAAGTAAAATTACTTTATAGGCGATTGAAGGTTTTGGTTTGCCGTTGATAGATTAGTCATTCAGAGGGTAGTCACAAAGTGATTAAACACAATAATTGATTGTTCGTAAGGTAAATTTTTGGCTTGAAATTTTTCGTTTATAATTTGCTGCATGTAAAAATAAAATAATCTCAGGCGCTAGGGATTTGCAAATGCGACAATGGTATTTTATTGGTGTCAAAAACATTGGGAATAATTGGCAACGTCAACAATCAGCACGAAGTATATTAAGTATATTTTAAGAAATTAACACAAAATCATTAGCGGAAGTAGTAAATTAGCTATTTATTAATGACGAAAGGAATCGAAATACAGTATCAACCAAACGATGTACATTAGTCGTCAGATTATCAGTCAACGTTTTGAGGGTGGGATAGAAAGATTTGTTCAAATAGATTATCAGATAGCTGTACCAAAAGATTTGTTTTACCAACTGTAAGACGTGGGCTACGACGAGCGCTCAGATATACACGACGAAAGTGAATTGGTAAAACGGTTGATAAAATGGGCCTTTTTGTATTCTTTTTTGCCTTTAAAGAATCGTTAAAGTCTTTAAAGAATCTCTATAGTCTTTAAAGAATTTTCTCTTTAAAGAATTAAAGTCTTTAAAGAACACTCTTGCTGTAGTTACTTGTTGCACCTTCGGCGCATTGCACAAAACACAATTTTGTATCTTTTCGATAAGATAAAGTGTAAGCTAGGTTGGAAATGGAGATCTTCTCACTACAGCAGGGGTCGGCAACCTTTTGAACTAGTAGGCCACATTCAGTTTTAACAAGGTTCTTGTGGGCCGCCACCATTCCAGCGAACCAAAAAAGAAAGGTCTTCGCCAAAAAATTAGGCGTTTTTTTGAACGAATTGATAGCGAAGACCAAAAAAAAGGTTTTCACCAGAAATTCAGGCGTTTTTTCCAACGAATCGATGGCGAAGACCAAAACAAAAAAAACGGCCGAATTGATGGCGAGGACCAAAAACTAAGGCGAAAATCATTTCGGCGGTATATTGCTGCATATGTACCATTGAAAAGAAAAGGTTGCGCGCCGGATGACAATAAACAGTCGCAGGCCGGGTAGAATGCCTTGGCTGGCCGCATTCGGCCCGCGAGCCGTAGGTTGCCGACCCCTGCAACAAAGCTATTTCACTTTTCGTAAACTTTGACCTCAACAATTGCTGATACAAGGTCTTTGCACTGCCGCAAAACGATGAACTAAAAGTATTTTTCATCTTCCTAATTGCTAAATGCGGAAATATTCTGACGGATTAAAGATGAAATCTCAACTTCTGCATGAATAGACTTCGCAATTCTTTTAAAGAGTTTTTATCTCTTCCTCGCGAACTTTTCAACTTGTATTTTATTGTTGTCAAAAAAGCTTTTGATACTATCTAGCATTCTAACAATAAACCAGGGCTTAACCTATGTAAACTTTGGAATAGCTGAAAAATTGCTCAGACTTTTTGACGATCAAATGAAAACTACATAACTTGAGCAAGATTTTTCAACAATATATGGAAATTTTTTCAAAATAGTTATATAAGTAAAATATTTAGCCAATCTAATGCACAATATTGCATATTCATAAACCGCATTCTTTGGCTGACGGTCAATTTGAGTTCGATTCCCGGTCTGGTTAAACCAAAGACTACAAAAATTGGTATTCACAGCTTCCCTGCTTGACGTTCCGCTATAAAAATAAACTGTGTGAACCCTCCACCAAGTGTGGTAGACAGGTGGCAGGTTAACTTGAAGACCGAAAGGTCCTTTCGCTGTCTCCTGGCCAAGGTAACATAAATTCTCTTCAAGCATCTTATTTCAAAACACAAGAACGTGATCAGGGTACGGGTTAAAACCAAGTCATGCAATTAGGTTTGTCGTAAAAACGTACGTCTTTATTTTTTCAGCCTTTGCTGCTCCTTGCTTGCAACCAATTTCCAAAATTCTACAGAAAGGGCGTTGAAGCTCGCAAGCCTTAAAAATAATTTTCTCCGGAGCGGAAGGTCTGAGGTTCAACTCTCGGCCGGTCAAATCGGACACAGTTTTGCCAACGGTTCGCCATTGCTGCAACATTTCTTTGAAAGAAGCTGTGTTGCCAACAGCCGCAATGACGCGGAGATAGGCTCCATTACCTTGTAACACGCTTCGGCGAAATACAGCGGGTATAGTGAATGATTTGATTTTGACTTGATTTTATTAATAACATGGATTTGTTTTATGCTATGTATTTTTTGGCAATGAAACTATGTAGTTCTTAAAAACTTTGTCCCACTGTAAACTTCTGTCTGGGATATAGGTGATTCTTCCGAACTTACATTACGTTTAATGCTGTAATTTTTTAACGTTGTTAGCGGTTCCCAGCATATACCAATAGTGTAACGAGCAGAGGTGGAGTCCTCGAGGATACATTTTGTAGTCCTTGGCCTCGAAGCCTCAAGTCCTCGAAAATTGCCCTGTCCTCGGCTCGAGGACAGCACTATTTTTGAACCTTTGAAATTTCGTTGGAAAACGCCAGAAACCTTGCGGAAAATCTGCTAAGACCTTTTTTTTTGGTTTCTTCAAGTAGAGATCGCCTGAAAAAAAATTTTTGAAGACCTTCTTCGCCTGAAAAAAATTTTTTCTTTGAGATCGCCACACCTTTTTTTTTGCAGAACACTTGCGCCTGTGTCCTTGGCCTCGAGAGGGTCTGTCCTTGGCCTTGAGCCTTTTGTCCTCGACTCCACCTCTGGTAACGAGCTTACCTAAATCTGTATAAGTCCATAAGAGACAGAAAAAACAACTAAACTTCACTATTAATGAAGCGCTGTACTGAAATGATTTGATTTAATGTATAACTAAGGCGGATTTATACAGTATTCGTTTTTCTTCCGTTTTTTACATTTTTGCTTCTCCACGAAAAAGTAAGCATATTTTCGACCGCGTTTCTATAAGTCCATATCCGCACTAAAAAGACTGTTACATATTGATAAAAATTTTCTTCAATAATTTTGTGTTTGAGCGATATTGTACCCTTTTGTAAAAATTTTCGCGGAAAACTTTTGTCCAGTATGTGACAGTCTGGTTAGTGCGGCTACGAACAATTGGACATATAAAAACGCGGACGAAAAACTGATACTGAAGTTTTAATGATACCGAGTAATTTCACCTTACCTCATTTTATCCCTGTTTTTCTTGATACTGCACTAATTTTTTGTACACTTTTTGGTAGTTTACTAATGCTACCGTGCTATTCATCTTACTGCCTTTCAACCCATGGCGGAGCCACTCACCAATAGAAATATAGGCAAATGAAACTAAAGTTTAAAGATTCACAACAATGAATTTAGTTGAAGCAGTAAGAATTCTGAATTACTGTAGAACCATGACCACATGTTGGTTTTCCGCCGAAAGCTTTCTTGGCGTGATTAAACTTTGATACCCAGATACAACTCCAGTAGTTGGTTTACGTCTTTATGAGTTACAAGATGTTGACAACAGCAATAACAATAGACTTACAACGCGAAGGCGTTCCGGTAACAATTCTTTATTGTTTTTTCCTTTTGTTCGAAACTTATGGCAACGTTTGAGGCTGAAAATATAAACAATGGAAATCTCAGGCTCGAAACAATAGCTGTACTTCGTTTTAAATCATACTTAATCAAATTACTTTTTTGATTACTCTCTTTTTATTGGTGATTTAAAATTTAAACTGTTCAGGTTTGTTTGTCTTTCACCTAATTACTGTGTTGTCGTAACTCCTACATTTCAACAGAAACGGCACGGGCTAACATTTTCGCAACCCAAATTGCTAGTGGTCCGTAACCACTAGTCCGGGAACCGTAACCGGCCCAGCAACTCATCCCGAAAATAAAGCTCTGCCCGCCTGCCCAAAGGCCATTTATTAATTATCCCAAACCATGATTGAAAGAAAACTATTTCAACACTCAGTCACCAGCGAAGTCAAAAACTGTGATTTTTGACACCCTACAGGCTTAATCAATAGACTCGCTTTATACACTAGGGCAATGACTAAAAAATTTTTTGCAGAATTTTAAATTGCCTGCTACGGCATAAGATGAGTTTTTTATTATGCATGAAAGATTTCAAAACAATTTTTGAAAATTTTACAAAAAGTTCCCCCACCAACCCTTTTTTCTGACCCCACTTGCCCAAAATTTTGGGTTTTCTGGTTTGTGGTGCACAACAGTGACAATTTGCAAGCTTAAAAACCCTTTAGGTGGATGGGCCTTATGACTACACACAGTTTGAAAAAAATTTGAACGGAATCCAGCAATAGGTTCAAAAGCTATAAGCAATAATAAAGTGCTAAACTTGTGAAATGCTGCCTCTAGCGGCAGAAATGCAAAAGTACTATAACTGGCTTGTTATAGTGTAAAATTGATGTCAAATTTTATTTCAGTGATTAGGAAACAACCAAGCAAGCATTTCAGTAAAATTTTGTCATTTAAAAGCAATATACATGATTGTTTGTGCTTAGGTTGACATACTTTTAACTTGTTTAAGCTTATGATAGTTTCAAATTCCAATTTTGAATAGTAAAATTCTTAATATTGTCCTATTTTTGATGTCATTGCAATCGTCTTCACAAAAGTTTACTGTAGAAAACTCAAACCATCATTTTTCCTATTTGTACACAAAGTTACTTCAAACACATTTAAACTATCAAAGATATTACGACAGATTGCTCTGAACTACCGTACTGCATTGTTTTTCTTCCTCACAAAACCACTATCATGAACTACACCCACACTTCAATCTTAGTAGGTAATCTAATCAAAAGCATAAAGTTTCGTTTTTTGGAAAGTACAACAATTTTTGATATTAGAAGTACGCAGATTAGCAACCCAAGTAGATCCTTATCCAAGATAGGTTGAGCAACATCACTCTAAATTTGTTCCGCCCTCTCTTGAAAATTCAGTCAAAATACGCTGCAGCACGCAACCCAAAGCAAAAAAAGAAAAATTTAAACTTTGTCACGAGCACACCTTGAAACACTTCCTTTAGCATTTAGTTACGTTTTAGCATAAACAAAAAAAAGCATTAAAAATGGACAATTGTTACCATACAGTTGCAAACCACCTTTAGCAACTAAAAGATTTGTTACAAAAATATCGTTGCATAGAACCATGCACACTTACAAGTACAACTCTTCAAGAATTGTGCAATGAGCTTTCTTTTGAATGATGTTAAAAATCATGATAATTCTTTTAGCTTCGGATTGGAACGTTTTTTTGCCCGAAATTAGGTGAAGACCAAAAAAAAACGATAAATGAAAAAAAGGTCTTCGTCCGTGTTGGAATCGAGTTTTGCAACCGAATTCTTTTCAAGTTCAGAGTAACATTCCTATTGCCAATGACAATGGGTGTGCTATTTTCTCATTTAGAGCAAAGATTGGTCTCAAAAGTAATAAAAACAGGGTATTTTGCATACTCTGCATGCCAATGGGGGACCAAACCCCCCTCCCCCAGACGCCCCTGGCTACGCTACTGCTTTTAGTTGTGAGTATCGGCATTTTGCCTTTTATTCTTCCTCAATTGCCCTTGTTTCTTTCTTTATCGATTTGAGAAAGAAAAAAGGCAAAATGCCGATTCTCGCAGCTAAAACTCGCCCGTGTGAATGCAGCTTCAGATATATTCTACTCAAGACCAAAGCCAAAGGGAAGCCGGCTGGACCAAGCCCCTTCCTTGAAGCGCTTTAGCCTCCTTGGCAATGGTGCAACTAGTGGTTTAAGTCAAAGGGGGCAACCTTCATAGTATATTTGTTACATTTTTCTATTAATTTTGGTGGAGAAAACAAAATATTTTTACCCTAAATTTCATGTATTTTTTCTGCCAGATAATGGTGAAAACCAAACCAAAGAAGGTCTTCACCGAAAATTCAAAGCTTTTATTCATGTAATTTTTATTTCTAGGAAAGGCTTTTCCCATTTTTGTCATTTGATTTTTGATAGAAATTTGTTGCACCTGGGGGCCCATATCTAAGGGAGCTTCTGTGGAGCAAGAAAAAAAAAAACAAAAACAATAAATAAAGTTTTAACAAAAATTAGCAGAATTTTTACTCTTTGCCATATTTTTGCATGTAAGATAAAGCTACGAATACCTGTTATATGTTGCAACCCCCCTTTAATAATGTAGTCTACCCTGAGGTGTGTCGCTGGCCACGTGTCGGAACGCAAGCGATCGTCTTTTTAAAGCAGTCCATCATCAACATCAATTGCTTCTGTTTAGCATATACGATTACGTTTAATTTAAATTTTGAAAACATTTCAAGTGTATTTTTCAAAATCTCATTGTTAGAACTGTAATGTTTTCCTCTACAGTCGCAACAGTTTGTGAAATACTTTAAACAAATTTTACCAAAAAAAAAAAAAAAAATTGAATTTGACATCAATTTACCACAATAATAAGGCAATTATAGTACTTTTTGCATTTCTGCCGCTACAGGCAGCATTTCACAAGTTTACCACTTTATTGCTTATAGCTTTTGACCCTATTGCTGGATTCCGTTCAAATTTTTTTCATACTGGGTGTAGTCATAAGGCCCATCCACCTAAAGGGTTTTTAAGCTTGCAAATTGCCGCTGTTGTGCACCACAAACCAGAAAACCCAAAATTTTGGGCAAGTGGGGTCAGAAAAATGGGTCTGTGGGGGAACTTTTTGAAAAATTTTCAAAAATTGTTTTGAAATCTTTCATACATAATAAAAAACTCATCCAATGCTATAGCAGGCTAATTTTTTTTTCTGTAGTCATTACCTTATTATACACCACTATTGTTTTGACCGCGATATCATTTATTTCCTACAACATTCATTTAAATTTGCTAAAGTAAAATTTTTTACGATTAAGCTGAAAGTAAAATTTTTGTTGCGGTTTAAAAATGCTGCCAATAATTTTTTTGAAATTAATACTTAATATACTGAAGTTATGCAATGCATTGTGCTTATGACTTCACAAAAGTCTTACCAAAAATTGTTGCGAATACTGTTATTTCAGTCCAACCGTCAACCGATCAAAATTAAATTCCTTTGTAAAAAAATGGAAACTAAAAAAGATCAGACTCGGACAGAGGGTGCAGCAAAAGGTCCGAGAAGTCCGATCATCGTTGCCAACGGAGAAGAGAAATCACCTGAGAAAAGAACCAATCAAGACGGTTTGTAATGCCATCAAAATATATGCACAGCAAACAGTACAATTTTTTTTGTAAGAGCTAGTAGATATTGGGTTTAAGCTGGCTGTTCTTAAACTTCGCAAATTTTCGGCCTCATTTGTTCTGAAATAAAGTGACACCAATTCATTCTTGCTCCGTAAAAGTGTTTTGCAAAAGTTTTGTCCGTTGTTAAAGCTGCAAAAACAAAACAGCACAATTCACTGCAGGGGCGTCGTCAGCTTCGCGAGATCGTGGGGGGGGGGGGCAAAATTAAAATCAGGGGGGCAAAGCTTTTTCATTTTTCTTGAATGAGATTGAGGCGAAGTTGGTGATCTCCAAAATCAGGTGATCTCCAAAAAAATAAAAAATAAAGGTCTTTGCCGAAACCCGAAGGCTTTTTCTGGCCGAAATCACAAATTTAAACGTTTTTTCCGGCCAAAATCAGGTGATCTCAAAAAAAAAAAAAAGGTCTTCGCCGAAATCCGAAGGCTTTTTCCGGCCGAAATCAAAAACTCAAACGTTTTTTCCGGCCAAAAATAGCAACTTTTTCCTCCCCAAAAAATACCGTGGGGGGGCAAGAAATAAATCGGGGGGGGGCAAAAACGAAAATCGGGGGGGCATTGCCTCCCCTGCCCCCCCGCTGGCGACGCGCCTGGTTCACTGGCATAATGCAAAAATGTGGTTATTTTATTACGATACTGCTATGTATAACAAGATTTTTTGATTTTAAAATTTGACCCATAGTCTTAATCGTTTTGTTAATGCCGAGTATGCCATTGTTTGCAATTTGTTTTCAAATTTTGAGCAAAAGTGATCCTCATGTTCTTAAAATTTTTCTTGGAAAAAAAATTGTATCAGATGCAAAATCAAATAGCTCAGTTGGTGGAGGATCGTGTTGGTGATCGAAAGATTGCCGAGCACTGGTTCAATTTCCAAATTGGCAATGTGTCGTTGTGTCCTTGGGAAAGACACTTTCAGCATATTTCCCATTCGGGCCAACAAGTCTACCTGTTGTTGTGACCCAGTCTAACAAAAGACTTGCAAACAGAACCCCCAAAAAGGTGCCCTGCTTTGGTGTGGTTAGACAGACGCACAGTGTCTATTTCATACGAACCAAAAACGATTCTTCACCTCGCTTTATTGCTCGGTTTCTGTGAGAGTTGCGGGGGCAGCAGCTCGAGATTAAGCCGCCACCACGCTTCCATCACCTCTATCATTTCGTTTGGGCAAAGTCACAATCGATCCTTCAAAGATCCTTAATGTAAGTGATTTATCTAGTCCTCGGTTGTCCAACTGGTCTTTTCCAATTTGCTTTGGAAAGTAAAGCTTGTTTCGGAAGTCTTTTCTGAATCACTCTGCCTACATGACCAAAATCCATCTGAGCTGAGATCTTTCAATTCGGAGTAGCGTTTCGATGTTTAAAGATTTTCATATCTAGGAGCTACGCACGTTGTCAAATAACGCAACGCCTTCGATTCTTTGTAAAAACCTCGTTTCGGACGCTTGTGCTCTTTTGATAATACCCAAGTTTCATAATCATGGGTGAGAATGGGGTAAAAACTGTTTTAAAAATTGAGAGCTTTGCCTTTTTCGACAATTCTTAGTTCATGACAACAGAAGGGAGCGGGTCGAAACGAGTGCGCTCCGATTGCGGTTAACAGGCTCGGTTGAACAACCTACGAGTCGTATGGTCTGTAGGCTTAAGAAGCAATCGGTTCCAATTATTTCTTGCTTGAGGGTATTTCGCTGCTAGCTTCCACAACGTCATTGGCTGGAGCAGGAACTGCGACAAGATATGTAAATCTCACATTATTGCAAGACTAGCCTTGCCAATTCGACTATCCAGCTCTTCGTCTTGGCTTTCGTCAGTCGTGAATGCAACCCCAAGGCACTTGAATTTGCTTCAGTGTCGTTCCATTTCCTTGCGACAAGCACTGGTCAGGGTTTCTTGAAAGATGAAGTGCCTCAGTTTTGGCGTGCTTTTTTTCATTTCGGCGGTGCATGCAGCTGCAAAGCTGTACTGATTAGCGTCGTAGGTGTAGCACATTTTGTTTGCTTTTCAATTAGTGACTATTTCACAAACATACAGAAAAAAATGATTTGCTTAATCAACATCCCAAAACACATCTCACTGGGTAAATCAAATCCATCATGAAGAAATGAGAACTACTTGAGGTACCGGTGATAAAGAAGTGCCCCAAACCTTGTTTCACTGTTCCCCTTATCCGCGAGAATAGATTCAATCTTTTTGATTCCGTACCATTGGCGAACCTACGTTTCGAAATTTCGTGACACAAGAAAAGGATTACTTTGCAAATTTTTTTGCAGAATATCACTTATCACATGGCTTACTTTACCAGAAATTTTGTTAATTCGCAAATTCTTGCAGAAGAAGCAACGCAGTGTCTGATTATCCAACTTCGCTTTTCTTAATTTTGCAAAAAATTTTGGAAAATTGTTCTTTTCTGATGCCACAAAATTTCGAAACGCAGGTTTTCGAATTTCAAAGCAATGGCATGGAGTCAAACGGATTAAATCTATTTTCTCGGATAAAGGAATAGTGGGGCACGGATTAGGGCTTCTCTTCATTACTTCATCTAGTTCTCATTTCTACAGTAAAAGTAAAACCGATTTCGACTTGTATCTCTTAATTATTATTGACATCATTTTTGTTTATTTTAGTTGCGACCATATTGATGAAGACAAGTCAGATGTCCGCAGAACAAATTCCATTAAGGTCATCCACTCTCACGTTAAGCAAATATGATGAAAAAATGCCGGTAAAATAACTATTTTAATCAAAGAAATTTTTGGTCTATTTCTCGAATTGATTAACCTTGACTAATGATGCGAATGTAAGGCAGTGGGCCAATGTTGCGCAGTAAAAAGGATTAAATCTATTTTTGCGTATAAAGAAACTAGTGGAACAATGTTTGGGGCACCTATTTATTATCTCAAATAGTTCTTATTTCTTCAATAAAACCGATCTCTAGCAATATCTATTTTAGAACAGGCCCGTAGACAGGAATCTACAATGAAGAAAGGGATATTTACGAGGTCTGGTGGTAAAGCCCCAGCCATCGCAGTTCATTATAGAAGTCAAGAGGTCAAGCCCCCAGCGATTTAACATTTCGAAACTTTTTTGCATAATAACTTAATTTTAGGCCTATTTTGATGAAAATTGATCTTCCAAAACGTGGCATTGAAATTAGCATTGCCAAAGCACGATCAAAATGGCTGCGTAAATGGGCTATTGCTGGGGGTGGCTATTGGTAAAATTTCAGTTCTTTGAATGCAAGCCGATAAATCACAAAATTCTACAATTCAAAAAAACTCACAAGTGTCAGCCTAGTTTGTCTTCAACTTATGCGGAAGATAATTTGGGAGCAGGGGCAATGGAACAAGAGTTGAGAGAAATGATTGGAAATTAACTAAATTGAATTCCTGCAAAAACTGAAAAGGCCCCCTCTTTATCTTCATAAAATTTTGCTTTCAAGCGATCAAATAAACTTGATTGCTTATTTTGAGCCATTTTTCAAGTTTTTACGGATTTGTATGCTTTGTTTACAAAAATCAATTTCTTTTAAATAAATTTGTTTCAAAAATGCCTTGAAACCACTTTAGGGTCTATGTCACTGCAAAAGACTGCCTCAGAAGCGCGTAAAATATGGTAATTTTCCTATTGTGCAGTTTGGGCGACAGGTCAATCGGGGGGGGGGGGGGGGGCTGCAATCCCCTTGCCCCACCTACAACCTGTAAAACTCTTAGCAACGCTACTGGTTAAGCAACATAATAAAAAATTAGAGCACAATATTTAAGTACTGTAAAGCTTGGAGGATCGTACCTTCATCACCAAAAACGAGAACACATTTTTGCAATAAATAAGATTAAAAAAAAAAACAAATTCATATGAAGAGGAATTTCGCTGCTTTCTTTGCGTCAAATTTTGATGAGCTCCAAAAAAAATTCAGTATTGGTTTAAAATGCAAAAAAAGGACATTTAGGCATTTTTAATGTCCTTGAAGGCATTAGCTAACTAGGAGGCTTCAGCTTCTCCTGGTCAAGTTACTTAAAAAATTTAACCCCAAAATGCAAGCGTTTAAACGTGGTTTGGATTTGACCTGTTATAGTAGGCTAAGGGAGTAGGGCTGGAGAGGTTAATTTTTCAACTGGCTTTCCAATCTTAGGAATTTAGTTTTTAAATGGCTTTACAAACATGAAAAATGCGATCTAAAATGGCGTTAGAATGGTTATTATTGTTTGAAAAATCATAAAAATTGTTCAACGGCTGGGGGCTCCCAGACCCCGTCTATAATAAGCTTGCATTGCACCAATTTACATAGCACACACTCCATTGAGGTACATGTATTTTTCAAAAAAAAAAGTATGTTAGTTTTAGTTCAAACGCTCTCTCCTTAGCAAAATCCTAGTTGCGCACCTATTCAGAGGATCAAACACTTTGTTAAAAAAGAGGACATGTCACCCAAAAGAGGCCGTACATAGCCTACACTGTAGTCACTCTAACTAAAATCATCACATAAAATTGCATGAAATTTGAAAATTTAAAGTTTGAACCCCTGTAAAGACTCCTTCCCCGCTGAACTCATCAAAAATAGAATACTGGGGCAACATGGAGGCAGCTACCGTTCAGAATTCAACTGCTTTGGCTGTTATACTTGAGGATGCACGGCAACGACTTTGTGGGTATCGCACTCACTTCACTAAGTTGATGAAAGAAATAAACCAAATTCTCAGCAACGAAAGCCCATCAAATTTGTCAAAATTTCAAGAACTGGTAGACTTGAAAAGCAAAGCAAAAGCAGCGTTGGATGTATATGTTGCTGCAGTTAAGAAATTAGGGGCCGAAAGCGATGATCAGGAAGCCGAGTACCTAGCTGAAATGAGCAAAATGATGAAGAACTTTGGATCGCGTTTCACTGCATTCGTTGCAGCTGCAACCGAAGCTGGTTCGGGATACAGCTCATCTGAATCTAGTAAGCCTCATAGCTTATCCGGTTCAATTTCGTCACGGAAATCAATTTCGAAATCAGTTAAAAACGCGGTTGATGCTGAAGTTAACCTAGCTCTAATTCGACAAACTGCTACACTTACTCTCGAATCTCGATGCGCTCAAAAAGGAACAGGACATTGAAAAGCGCCGTCACCAAGCTGATCAAGAAGAGGAGAGGTTGCGGCTAGAGACGAAGGCTGGTTTAGAGATGGTTCAAGCAGAAGCTGCTCTCGAAAGAGCCCGTGCGATCGTAGCTGCTGAAAAGGATATTTTGCGGGTTGCATCTGTAACAATAGAGGATATGGCACCGGAAATATCTACCCAAGAAAAGGTCAGTAAGTACATTCATTCAACGAAGAACTTTTTCTGCGACGTCTGTGCTGGATACCCTCTACAGGAGCTCGATCATCTTCTCTTTGACTGTCCTGCCTCTGAGCCTCTACGCAAATCTATCTTTGACTTTATGTTCTCTATTTTCGATCGTTGGTCCAGGCCTTGGGGTGCAACCCGACTGTTTCGTTTCCGTGGTCGGATTGCACCGCCGTCACACGCTATCTTTGCGTAGAGGAAGCAATAATTGAACTAATATCCCGCTCATAAAATTTTTTTTACGGAAGGTAGGGACATACCTGGAAAACCTATTCCCTCCATTGCACACTATTTTGCATTTGTCTCTGATAGTGTCATAGTCATGTTTATTTAGCGCAAAACAACACACAGCACGCAAAAAACAGGGAGTTGAATTGTGACAGGAAGCTGCGAAGCGACCTCTCGGTTATCGAGTCGAGCAGCCATCTATGAACATAGTCAATCATGCAGTGCGTATGTGTAATTATTTAATTAAAGCGTAGCAATGAAATGGGTAACAAGAAGCGTCAACAGAACCCGCGAAGACCACACCAGCGAGCCCGATTCCATTCTCCCGGTCAGCCTCGTTCCATCATTAATCAAAACATTCGAATAAAAAATTCGCTATGTAAAAGGAAACGAACCCAAGCGAAGAGACGCAACCCACCAGCCAATCTCCAGCATGGTCTGCGGACGCATCCCTACGCGGTATAGCTACTGGTCTGACAATAGTCACAGAAGATTTAGTCATATCAAAATCCCGAATAAAATAAAACTGAAAACAGCCAGTATAATTTGATCGCAAATGTTTCTTATATCTTCTTTGTTCATTGCCCAATTTTCCGTGAAGGTTGCGAGGGAAGCAGCTCGAGATGATGCCGCCACACTTCACCGTCTTTCATCACATCCATCATTTTGCTTGTTAAAGACCCAAGCGATTCCATGCAAGATCCTCAAGGTAATTGCTCCATCTAGTGCTAGGTTGTCCAACTGGTCTTCTCCCATTTGCTTTGGCAAGTAAAGCTTGTTTGGGGAGTCTTTCCTGAGTCATTCCGCTGACATGGCCAAACCATCTGAGCCGAGATCGTTCAATTTGGAGAAGTAACGACTCGATCTTAAAAGATTATCGAATCTCAGAGCTACGCACCTAGTTAAACAGTGTAACTCCTTCGATTCTGCATAAAAACTTCATTTCGGACGCTTGCACTTGTGATCGCACTCTTTCGGTCATTACCCAAGATTCATGACCATAAGAAGACCATAAGAATGGGGACAAAAATTGTTTCGAAAATTGAGAGCTTTGCCTTTTTCGACAATTCTCGTTTCATAACAACCGAATAGTGCAAAGCTCGCATTACAGCACTAGCCTTGCCTATTCGGGTATCCAGTTCTTCGTCTTGCTTCCGTCAGTCGTAAATGCAACCCCAAGATACTTGGACTTCTCTACCTGCTTCATTGTCGCTCCATTTATTTGTAAGTTGTAACAGGCACTGATCAGGGTTTCTTGAAAGGTGAAGTAATTCAGTTTTGGCCGTGCTTATTTTCATTCCGGCTGTGTTGTATGCATCTGCAAAGCTATTTAATGCGCGCTGGAAGCCAGATTCTGTAGAAAGCAGAACCAAACCATCAGCGAATAGCAGACGACTGGTTTTGCAATTCCCAATCGTGGCACACCCATCAGCTTGGCTTATTTGTCGATTCAATTCATGTAAACAATGAAAAGGAGAGGAGACAAAACGCACCCTTGCCGGAATCCAACGCCCACATGGAATGGTTTTGATTGCTTGCCATTTATCTGCACACAAAGCTCCGGTCGGCAGTAGAATGACTTAATGGCACGTGACAACTGACCATCAACGCCATACTTCCGCAACACGTTCCAAAGTTTATCCCGAGGAACTCGGTCATATGCTTTTTCAAGATCGACAAAGCATGCAAAGAGATCTTTGTCATCCTCGCAAGATTTCTCGAAGATTTGTTTCAGAGTGAAGATTTGGTCCGTGGTGCTGCGACCCGGACGAAAACCGCACTGACCATCTTCCAGTTTTGATTTTACTATTCTTCGGCATTTCCTTTCAAGGCATTTGGCATATACTTTCCCTGGCACACTGAGAAGTGATATGCCTCAGTAGTTTGTACACTGCTTGCGATCTCCTTTGTTGAATATCAGAATAATCACACCTGTTTTGCCAACCTCTTGGAGTTTTGTAAAATTCCCACGCAACTTGACACACTTGCGTTAACCAGAGAATTCCTTCTCCAGTCATCGCTTTCAACATCGCAACATCTCGAATCTGATTTTATCTTCACCAGCAGCTTTTCCAGATTTTATCCCTTTAATTGCCGTAGCCACTTCTGCTGCAGTGAAAACTTCCTCTTCGCGTGAATGTGTCACTTCGTGTATGTCACGAGTCGATGCCTTTACAGGATTCAAAAGATCTTCAAAGTATGCTCTCCATCGTGAAAGGATTTCATTCTCAATTGTTAGAATGTTACTTGCAGAATCCTTGATGGAGTACGTGACACTTGATCTTTTGCCACGTAAACGGCGGATGGTCTTCCAAAATACTTTGTTTGCCGAAAAATAGTTGGAATCCAACCGACGACCAAACTCTTCCCATGACTTCACCTTGGATTTCTTTACTATCGAAGCAGCCGCTTTTCGCGCCTCAGTGTACCGGGACTGCAAATCAGATGACGATCTGTTCTGTAGCAAGGCCTTGAACGCATCTTTCTTTGCTCGAATAGCTTCTTTAACCTCTTGGTTCCACGAAGGTGTTTTTTTCTCTCTATCGCCCGCCACTTTAAGCAGTTTTCGCCCACAACTTTCAGCAGCTGATGAAATGATTGCTGATCTGAACAGCAGCCATTCCTTCTCGATGTCCTCGGATACATCAGGAAGTTGTCTGAACTTAGATAATATGCTAGATGCAAACTGTTTCCTTACTTCTTTGTCCTCCAGAGCCTACCATTTGATTCGGTAAGTCACAAACGACTAATTGGATTTCCTGTTTGGCCAAGGTTTCAAAAGTCGCAAAGAACATACTACCAGATGGTGATCAGTAAACAATTCAGTACCTCGCTTCACTCGAACATCCAGCACATCAGAAAACAAATCTGACGAAACGATGCAAAAATCAATCAAGGATTTTTGATCCATGCTAGGTCGATACCATATATACCTGTGAAACGCTCTGCTGGTAAAAGATATTCATGATGCGGAGTTCCTTGCTACAGCAGAGCTGCAATAAATACCTTCCGTTCTCATTCAATCCAGTAACTCCATGTTTGCCGATCACACCCTTCCACGTATCTGTGTCTGTTCCAACTTGTGGGTTAAAATCCCCAATAAGGACTGTAGATTCAGCAAGTGATACTCGTACAAGAGTATCATTTACTTCATCCACAAAAGCCTGATTATTCTCTCGTAGCATTGGGGGCATATACTTGCAATAGGCACAACGACCGATCCAACACCTTATACCGTATTTTAAATCGATTGAAGTGTACTTTTTTATTTCTGAAGGTACCAAGTTCCAAATTTTAACACCTTGAAATTTAATATTTCTCTGTAATTTAGGTGTTTTATGTCTGGGCAAGAGGTACAAACTATTTTGAGATGACGCCAAACGTGTTGATCGTGTGTGTACCGAGACGACTGAAGTAATAAAGGAGAAGCTGCTGGGGGCAAATTTTTACTCGTGTACTTCTACATAAATTTAGCAACCTCATAGGTATATAAATCGTTTAGCTTAAGAACTTGCAGTTGCATATAGCAATTTGCGGTTTTGTCTCCCCAATGAGCTCCTACAGATATTTTAACTGCTCGATTTTGGAGTGTAGTTAGCCTTTTCATTGTTTTCAAGTAGGTCTTATACGTGTTTCCCCAAACGATGATTCCATACAGACGATGAAGGTGAATTAAAGGGTAACACAAATTTTGCAAAGTTTTCAAAGGTAAAACATGTCGTAGTTTGGACGAGACTCCAACAGATCTTAAGATTTTACCACGAAGTAAATTAATATGGTCATCAAAATTTCGTCTCGAGTCGATCGTGACACCGAAGTTACAGAATCTTTAACTTGGAAGTTACAGAATCTTAACCTGATTGCATCCACTCCACAAATTGAACCGCTGTGAATATACAGACTTAGTAAGAGTTCATAAGGGTTCACAAAATCATAAGCATGATAGAATGTACCCACGAGAAAACTGTGTGCTTTTTCTTTTCGTTGGATTCATGAAATAAAAGACATTATATTTAACTTGGGAGGAAAATCAATATAGTACTGACGGCCGTTTTATAGATTTAGGATCGATTAAGGATTTGGAAAAAAAGATTCCAGATATTCTAGAATACCTAACTATTCTGGAATAAACACCCCTAACAACACCACACGCTAAAACAATCAAAATACCTAAATGAAAACGTTTGCAGTGATTGAACAAGCCTTGACTGCTTGATAAGACTGATAAATTTTGGGACAATTCAAAACAGGACATGTAAATGTCATGCTATGCACATTACGATGTTTTACTCAGAGGTCTTTGAAGTAACTTGCGATAAAATCTGTTATTGCTGGAAAGGAGGGACCACAGAAATACCAACTTTGTGGAAACATTATTTCAATTGTTGTCTAAACACTCACCACTAAGTAAATACCATGCTATGCTATTAAACCTATCAACAGACCTAAGTTATAATAGCCTTAGGCCTACTGAATCTGGAACAGAGATGGTGAAAGTACAGTAGTCAAAAAATCTACTCATAACCTGAGAGTTAGGACCAGTTTCATTTTCACCTAAAAAAAATTTCTTTGAATTTATTTTAGCTAAATTTTAACCTTATTTTGACCTAAACCTTTTTGGCCTTGTTGAGCTCTGAATTTTGATTTTTGAAAAAGATTTTGTAATTCGCAATTTACGATGGTTTGAAGAAGTTAACTTTCTTCGCAGTTCATTAACAGCATTTAGAAAGAAATCTCATTCAGTCAATCTTGCAATTAAAGCAACTAAGCAATGCAGAACAAAAGCTTAGGAATCTGCACACATTTCCATGTCAATTACACTTTTTTTATAACCAGTAAATTTGGATTGAAATTGGCTGTTCTTCAATTTTCACGAATTTTCGGCCTCATTTGTTCTTCAGTTTTCATTGAAAAATAAATTGACACAATTTTATTCAAGCTTGGTAAAAAGTCGTGTAGTGGAAAGTTTTGTCGATTGCTAAAGCTGTGAAAGCAAAACAGTAAAGTTCCAAAAGATTTCAGAAATCTGGTAATTTTGCTGTGACATACGGTACTGTATAATAAAAATTGACTTTTTGATTCCTAAATTTAAACACAGTGCTCTTAATTATTTTATTCATGTCGAGGCTGGCATTCCTACTGTAATTTGTTCTTAACTTAAGAAAAAAGAGTTTTGCGTTATTACAAAATTGTTTTTATAAAGAAGTTAACCCAAGCAATAGCATTGTGACATATCGCAATTATTTGCAGAGATTGAGTTGGAAAACTTCCTTCAAACATGTATAAATTTGCTAACAAAGTTTCATTGGTGCTCAAATATCCAGAAAAAAAAAAAAAAACAAACCTTTGTTTGCTTTCGAAAATTATTTTTTGATCACATACAATGTTGACAAATTTTGAGCTAACCCAAAATTTTGGCTGTATTTTGACCTAAAAAATCTACGGCACCTGAACAGGCTCCGGAGCACCCAAAACCAATGTTGGTTTACGTTTGATGATATAATAAGGCCCTGCAAACTTCTTGGCTTCATTGAATTTTGCGTGACTCAAAACATAACACAGGACTCATTAAAAACGCAAAATTTTAAAACCCTACAAGCTGTTTTTCCAGTAATTGGGATCATCAGGCTGTCATGGTTGTCTGATAAAAGTAACACAAAGTTTAAAATTTTAAAATTAGTTCCCCGCTCTGATACTGGGGCTTTATCCAGCTCCAAAGTCAAGCAAGCTTTTATCTCAGTTCTTGTGCCGAGTCTTGGGTCCTCCTCCCCAGTTCTAGTTTCTACATTTCGGGAAACGAGATCACCATAACTTTGAGGTTTTGGTACCCCTTATTAATCGACTACAGTAGGCCTATCATTTGCCGTTTTTGATGTCGTACTATGAATTTGGTTTGAGTATTAGGCTGTAAGAATCCCTTTTCAAATTACGGTGTTTGCATGTGGCTCCTTACAACTTAGAGGTTAAAAAATTGGCTCTTGAAACTAAAAAAGTTGAGAACCACTGCCCCATACTTTTTCAATACCACAATACAGTAATTTGCCTACTGTAATTAGTCTAGGTTTTGAACCTGGGATTTAAAGTTTTCGTACTGGAAGCAGCTATTTTACCTCTAGAGGTAAAATACCGGTAGTATTTTCTCTCTCTTTGAGTTAGGGTTGGGGTTAGAGTTGGGGTTAAGGTTAGGGATATTTTGACACTGGAAGCGTAATAGCGTTTACGATAATTTTGCCTCCAAATGGCAAAACAACATGGGTCTAGTTTGCCTCAGGAGGCAAAATAGCCACTGCCTTTCACATTCCTTGTAGGGTTGCCAGCAATTTTCCTACAAAGTGATCTCATCGTAAAAGTGAATCTAGATTAAATAACTGTTGAAAAATATAGGGTGTTCACAAAACTATCCATTTTGGGGAATTAATGCAAAGTGGCTACCTACCGGTAACTGTAGTGTAGTAGACTATGCTACCACCAACCCTAACCCAAACCTTAACTTATCATGCATACACTGTACAGTACCCTGCCTAATGAGTAATGCCTATTTAGATCAACTGATACTGTACCCGTAGCGTACCTTCCCTAAATTAGGCCTATATTTATTTGATGTAAGTTTTTGTTGTTATAGCCTATTAGATATTCAAATCAAAAAGAACAGCAGCAAAACTGTGAGATTTGAAAATCCTGTCACGCAGAATTTACTTTGGAATCATTTCATAAAATCTTAGCTAACTTAAGTTAATAGAACAATTTCCGGTAAAAAACTCAAACGTTTTGACGCATTTGAGTTTCCAATTTAAAACTACCAGCCACCGGTACAACAATATGCACTTTTCTAAATTTAAATGCTACTTAAGTAGCGCTACTTCATGCTGAAAGTAAGCAAGGGAAAGTAGAAAGTATCCAAAAATATAATTACTTTAAAAGTAGGTTACTTGTTACCAACAAATTCTTCTTGAGTAGGCTACTTACCGGTAAGTAGAGCTACTTTCGTTACTTTACACCTCCGGTTACAACATAATACCAATAATTCAAATGATACCTCAACTCACATACGTTAAAAAAAATCTATAACTGCAAATAAAACACAATTTAACACTGCAACTTACCGCAAACATGACCGGTAGTTTAGCGTTACTGTAGTCTAAGAATTCTAACAGTCGGTGATCACATGTTCGCAGATAATTCTAGAACTCACCTAGCGGCGAAATTAATTAAAAAGTAGAAAGGTAATTGGCAGTAACATTCTAAATTCTTTGTTGATAAATGCTAGGAACGCCCTAAACAAAATCAATGCAGTAAGTTTGTGAGCTGCGAGTTATATTCTTTGATTGGAGTTACTGAGTAGTGGGCTTCTAAGAGCATACATAATTCTACTTTATCGTTAAATGATACTGTTAGTGAGAGTTCGTTTTATGATCATGGCAGTAAGCCTAGGCTATAAGATGCCATGACTATTTCCTGCTTTTTCAATAAGTGATTGATTGTTTTTCGGCAAAACAACTCAAATTTTTTTTGGACTAAAATTTTTGCTCTGAATTCGGCCAATTTTAACATTGTTTTGTTTCATTATTGTACTGTCTGCTTTTTTGAATTTTGAATGTTAACAACAGACAGCATAGATGTCAAATTGGCGCCGTTTCTGCCCTCAATTGATTCAAATTTGAATCAGATTTTTTAGCGCAAAAACGGCGCCAATTACAAAGCAAGAATCAAACAGGCGGCTGAGCACACAAAAAGCAAAATTTTCTTGCTATAACCAATGAATACGCTGGCTTAGTTGCGTTCTGTTGCTTTTACTTGGCCATTTTGCAACTGATGAGTGCGAAGTTTCAGACTTACCGAAATCATGAAGGGCAAGACACCAAAAATAAACCCCATAAACGGCAAGACACCAAAACCATATTCGTGCACAGAATTCTTGAGCTACAAACGCAGTTTTGTCTCTTCAAATTTTTTGGTACTTACCTCACTGAGAACCTCGTACCAAAAAGGACCATTAAAACTCAATTTTTTAAACGGCTTAAACTAGAGAGCTAATTGTTTTTGATATCAGTAGATATTTTGAAGACAAATATTTTGACATAGTTTGGGGATCCCATTCACGTCAAAACTTTCCCCAAATTAGACTCCTAAAAATCAATTTTAGCTGGAGAGCTCTTTTTTTGATATTGGCAAGACATACAAGAGCTTGGGTGTAGTCAAAATTAGACCCCCCTAAATCTATTTTTTGAACGGCTTAAGCTAGAGAGTAAATTGTTTTTGTTATCAGTGAATATTCAATAGACAAATGTTTTGCCACCATGGTTTGGAAGTTTCATCCCTTCAGGGACCCCTAAAATCAATTTCTTGAATGGCTTTCGGTGGAGAACTAATTTTGTTTATATCAGTAGGTAATCAAGAGCTTACTCTGTATATCTTTTTTTGTTGTTGAAAAAAAAAAACAAAAAAAACAGTAAAGCATAAAATTTGATGAGCTTATTAGTGTTAAAACAAAAAAAAAATTATACAGAAAATACATACTCTTTAGTAGTTTTAATTAAAAACAATAAACATTATGTTTTTTTACAAACGCAAATTAGTAAAAACAAGAAAATGTTAATGTTTTTTTACCAATTATCTTTGTAAATTTTAGGATCAAAAAATTCTTGTAAATTAACAAATTTTTTCTGTGCTGATACAAAAAATTTGTTAAATGTCAAATCTAAAATTGTACTCAAAATAAGCTCCAAAATATTTGTAAAATTCTACAAATTTTCATTGTAAATTTACGAAAATTTTTTACAGTGTAGTGTAGAGTTAACGCAAAAATACGGGAAATTTCTCGTTGCGTTTTTATTACTGAAAATTTGTCATTTTGGCATTTTGATTGGTCGAAAAATATTGTTTCGTTTTAGTCCGAAATGTGTTCAAGAAATTAATGTGAAATTTCGAGTGAATTAACAAATTCTTTTTGACGGCAAAGAATAGTCTGTAAGGAATTGATGTAGGTTGCTTCCAGAACTGATAGATGGAAAGAAGATCTTTTATCTGTAAATTACAGTTTCTTGGCAGTAAATTACAGTTGTAAATTACAAAACAAGAAACTGTAAATTACGGTTTCTTGACGCCCTGAATTCAATGCATTCGACATGAAATTACAAATATTGTTTGTAATTACAAAGTACTATTTGCAGAGTTTGATACATAACCAAACCGACGCTTGACAAGCCAGTTGATAGCTTGAAAGTGTTTCGTCTTAATCTGGTTTCTTTTACGTTTTCCAATTTTTGCAGCATCTTACGTTATAATAACAACCCATTCTCTATTTCAATGTAATGAACCTCTATATATCAAATCAAATCTTTCATTATACTCGCTGTATTACGCCGAAGCGTGTAACGAGTTTACAGGGCCCATCTCTGCGTGATTGCGCCCGGGCAACACAGCTACTTTCAAAGAAATGTCGCTGCGGTGGCGAGCCGTTGGCAACACTGTGTCCGATTTGACCGGCCCGAGATTTGAACCTCAGACCTCCAGCTCTAGAGACAAACGCGTTACCGCTCGACCATCTGGCTACCACCGCATTTTAGCTTTTCTTTATTCCAGTGTAGAAAGATTCATAAAGAGATCTGAACGAAAACGTTTAACCTAAAACAGCCTTTTTCTAGGCTACCCATTTCTCAAAGAATTTGAACTTTTGCATTTTGGGATTAAATTTTGTGATTTGGCCCAGGTAGGGGGAAGTAAGGTACATTGTCTCGTGCAATATTTTAGCAGTAAATAATAATCCACTCAAAGATTTGCTTCAAAGATTTTTGTTTTGAAATGAAAATAACCAGTCATAGGAGCACATGTACGACCATGGGGCCTAGATCCCCTTAATTCAAATTCAAAAATTTGTTCAATGAGCTTTCCCATCCGCTAATTTTTTTTTCAAAAGTATTTCGTCGCGTAAAAATGGCGAGGTGAAGGCGAGTTATTATTGAAAAATGGTACAACATATGGTTACACCTACTTACCATGTTATTGCTCGGGCCAGTTTTGCATTGCGCGGGCCGGGGTCCCTGAAACTTTGGGGGTTTTCGCAACATTTTCCTGCCGAAAATAGGTGAAAACCAAAAAAGTCTCAACTTCTGAGCGCGAGGCCCCTTCACTGTGTCACACGGTAAATCCGACCCTGGTTATTGCATTACGTTCATAAAAAGGTTAGATGAAAACCTGAGAAAGCAACTTTTAGGACAAAAGCTCCCTAATTTCATGGGTTATACATTTACATTGGTTGAAAAAATTGAATTGATGGGGCTTGAGCCCCCTGGTCGTCAATATTATTGTTAATTACTGTTGCACGCGTGTAGTTTTGTTCACGAAGATGCGAAAAAAGCTGAAACTGAAGAAACAATAGACTTTTTTTTTTACATTTTTGTCATTGGAGACTTTCAATTGGGGGGGGGGGGGCGGTCCCCCCTCTGGCTATGCGTATGATGGGGCTCTGCATCAAACTATCTTTTAAAAAGACTTCAAGTACTGAAAATAAATGTTCTCAAGTTAGTGATGGTTGGCAACTAAAACAAAGAATAAAACCATTGTATGAAAAGTATGATTTTCTCAACATTAACCAAATTCACATCTACAAAGTATCCAAATTTATGTATTACTGTGCAGAGGCGTCGCTAAGAATGGTGGCACCCGGAGCGGGATTTCGTGGTGGCACCCTTTATCGGCCAAAATATAGGTGAAGACAAAAAAAAGGTCTTCGCTGCAAAACGAGTTGGTTTTCAGTCCGAAAGTATGCGATGACCAACAAAAAAAAAAAAAAGGTCTTTGCCTACCAATCAGTGGGTTTTCGGTCTCAAAAGAAAACCAAATGGTGTCACCCAAAATGGTGACAACCGGGGCGGGCCGCCCCCCCCCCCTAGCGACGCCACTGTTACTGTGTGTATCGTCTACAGCCTGCGATATTTGATGATTACTACAAATTTGTAACTAATGTTAGTAGAGACCGCTTGGGAAGTGTTAATAACGACAAACTCTATTTACTTCTATTCAAAAAGAAATCTGGTCAAAAATGAATAAAATACAAAAGGGTTAAAATCTGAAATTCTTTACCAAAAAAGATAAGAACTCTTTCCTTTCTAAAACTCAAAAAGAGCTGTCGTCAATACGTGAAAAACATCATCAAATAAGTAATGCTTGCAAAACTTTGCATAACTTGTGATTTATGTGGATGTAAAGCAGTGACTTCACAAATCACAATTCTTAATTTAGCCAATTGCATATGCCAACAGGAGTTTGTTGACCCGCAGACTGAAAAGTCCCTTCCAGACTCCTGGTCATTAAGTGTCTACATTTATTCACTTGTTGTTAAGCGTAATTTTATTACTCGAAGTTGCACTGTGTGACAAAATAAATGTCTCTGTCTGTCTATCTGTCTGTCCACATATTTCCGTGGGTCTGGTCAGTCAGACGTTTTAATACTCTAACATAATCTCGTTATCGTTATGGGGGACATAATGGAAAGCGGGTGCGACCAAAGCCTGAAAAACTGGGCGTATGATAAGCCTTTTTTAAGCGAAAGGTGCTAAACATTCAAAATTTTTGAATTCTAAAAGAACGGGTGCATCAAAGTGAGTGAATCAGAGGATTGGCTTTTTCTTTTTACTAATCTAATAAACTGAAAGTCAGATTTGCAAGCCAAGCAGGGCGTTGCGAATTCGGGCTTAAGATTGACAAAATGTCCGGCTTAATTAGGGCTTGATAAACGTACTTGCCTAGTGTTCGCCTTGTGAAGCGCAATTTAAATAACTTTGCTATACTAAATGACGACTTTGTTTAAGCATCAATGCGATTGTTATTACACAATTATTATTATTATTACTGCATTACGTGACAATTTATAAGGAGTAGTTTTATTTTAATCGTATACAAGTAACTAATAACTATAAACCATTTTTAGATCTAACCTAATTTTTGGGCTTTTTCCGGCCTGATTTTGGCTTCGAATCTTTTTTGGGTTCGGGCTTATGTTTTCGGGTTTGGGCCTATACTTGGCCCGTTAACAACTCCGCTGCAGTTGTACTCTCATAGATCGGCAAGCCGAGCGTACAGCATTTTTGGTTGAAATAAACAAGGAACACGCTCGTACTCTCTCCATTTTAAGGCCAGTGCTGGGGACCGGGATTTGCAGCGGTGATGCGATATGAGCGTTTTGGAACGTGAATTTGACCAGTCTAGAAATGAGCCACCAGCAATACCCTCCTGCCATTTTAACGGTTGTATGTATCAACGTGGATTAGCTTTGGTATGTGGATTATTGATTTTCTATCTTCTACATCTATACTTGCAAGTGCAGAGATGCTATTCTAAAAATACTTTTAAATTACAGCAATTTTCCCGGCCGTTTGTCCAAACTTCCCCAAAAGTTTTTTAATCCTCGGATCCAAGTTAATCCACGGTGCTGCATACGACCCAAACCGATTAATCACCCTTTAATTAGCTGTCTCATTTTTTCCAGCGCCGTAGCAGTCTGATGTCATATCAGAATGTGCGTAGATTATCTCAGTCCGTGCATGCAGTTGGGAAGCAAGACTCTTTGGAGGAAGCAATGGAAGGGATAAGATCGGCTCCTTTAAACCCTAGCCAAGTAAATATTATTTACATTTTTCGCAACAGCCAAGCGCATAATTCGCTAAAACCACAAAGCTTTTTATTGGAAAAGCAATTTAAACTGATATCATTGTCCTTTTTTTCAACGCTTTGGTTTAGGTGGGTGTACATTGCAGAGCTGCCGTCGTAAACAAACAGGTGAGTAGGCTTTAGTCTAGAAGCTTCGTTGTAAGCTGCAGCAAAAGCCTTCATTTCGGGCGAAAATTTAGGAAGTTTTTAGCTTGAAATTAGGTGTAGACCAAAAAAAAGTATTCACTGATTTTGGACTAATTTTCGGCCTGAAAATAGGTGAGAAACAAAAAACGATCTTCACCGAACTGTGGACTAGTTTTAGGCCTGAGTTTGGTTATCGGTCAAAAGCCTTCGAAATTTTATCAGTATCAAATTTCGGTCAAAAGCCATCGATAATCAATGGTTTAGGTGCCATAAGCCTATCCTTCTAAAATAACCTGATAGATCAAGTCTGCCCTGGACGGCAGCACTGTGGGTGTATTGTGCGTTTCAACCGGGCATGGTATGATAGAAAAATGGAATAGAAGACGATTTTTCCTTATTCCATGCTGGCAATTTTCTTTCATATCTATTAGATACTAAATATCTTTTATTTCATACAGAAATTTTCTTCCTTAATTATTCCATTTCAAACTTTCATACTAAAGGTGCGTTTAGACCGGAAGCCCTGCGTAATTTGCAACTTAGCAATGTTCAACTTACCTTCACAAGTGGTTTTTCGCAAAAGTAAGTGACCAATTGTGAAGGTGCAGGCAACATTGCGAAAGTACAAATTACGCGTTACGTTGTTTCCGGTCTAAACGTGCAGTACCTTAAGACCACACAATTAACTAACGCACCTACTCCAGTGGATATTGTTTTCATAAGCCCTTTAAAGAGATACTGCTCGAAATCCGTTTTATTGAAGAAATGAGAACTACCTGAGATAATAAAGAGGCGCCCCCAACCTCTTTTCACAATTCCCCTTATTCGCGAAAATACGAAATAATCGTTTGACTCCATACACATGGTAACCCTGCATTTCGCAATTTTGTGACATCACAAAAAGGCATAATTTTTCAAAAATTCTCCTCGACTAAAAACACGATTATCAACTGCTAGCACTGAGTAGCCTATAATCAAATCTTACAATTTGGCTACTGCTACTCGAATCTGTAGACCTATGCTACAGTACGCCTTTTGTGATGTTACAAAATTGCGAAATGCAGAGTTGCAATGGTACAGAGTCAAACAGATTAAAACCTATTTTGGCGAATTAGGGGAATTGTGGAAAGAGGTTTGGGGCACCTCTTTAAGTAGTTCTCATTTCTTCAACACTGTAAAACCGATTTCGAGCACTATCTCCTTATGGATTTAATTGAACGATACGGCAAAAACATGGTTGAAAAAGTTACTGATATGTAAAATTAAAATTGAAATATACCTTAAACTTTCATTTTTTTTCTATATGTGTTGGTCATGCCTGAACCACTGTTCTTTGCGAGCACTACTAGATAAATCATAACAACAAGCCGCTAGCTATCATACTTGGCACGACTGACGCACCCGTAGCGTGTTCTTTTGCTTCTTTTGCCGGTAGCATTTTGTAACAAACGAGAGCTAATTTTATTATATTACTATATTGAAGAGACAAATGAAATACTTTGCCATAGTTGGAGGGTGCTATCCCCAAAACCACCCCCAAAATAATTATTTGAACAGCTTGTGTTAGAGAGCTAATTAGTAAGTCCGATATACGACATTCTTGACGTAGAAAATTGGGACAAAATTTTAAAAACGCAATTTTCGAGGATTTGCGGTGAAGATAAAAAAGAAATACTTCTCAGGTCCTATTTGGTGATATATGGAATAATAGAGGATCGTTCAAAGATTCCGGAACCAAATGATTAACCGGGCGGAAAAGGCCTAGAACACCGGACTGTCCTGGCAAAAGCGGGACGTATGCTGGCAACTCTATTATTTTTCTTTGTCCGTTCATAGTTTTCGGTAAATATCATGCGCGAAATCTACTGTAGTTTGGCATTACTCTCAAAGATTGTTGTTTATTTCTTTGTGGCTTTTTTCACATTCCATAGTGAAATTTCTGTTTCATTCCGTACCATGCCATACCCTATTTTTCACTGCATGAATAAAAAATAAAATGGAAAAAAATTCGCCATCCCAAACTAGCAGCCAAAAGTAAGTCGTGGTAGTCTCCAGTTGCAACAATCGCAAACGATTCAACCCTCGACTCGAAAAACCTCATCTTCTGCTGATGTGACCTTTTCCGTAAATATCGACCTTTCCCATAAATAAAGACCTTTAGTTGTAAAAAGCTTATTCATACACATTTTCAGCTAAATTTGTTTTTGGTGCAGAATCAAATGAGCAATCGTACCAAACTTGCATCCATGAACACGAAAACAAACCAATCAAAAAACTTGGAATGCGAACCGGTAACTACTGTAGTTTAATGATCTTTGTCGGTATTTTGCAGCAATTAAAGGAGTGTAACAGTTACGGCAAATTACGTACAGGGGATTTCAAAAAAATGCTTAATTTAAAATGCAGTTATAAGCTAGAATTTAGCTCTCCTCTGATTGCTTTCATACTATTGCACAAAAAATATACTTTTAAATGAAAAAAAAAAAAAAATTTGGTGGAGACAGAAATCCAATTGCTACCCAACGGTAGCGTTATAATTTTGGTTAAAAGTTTTCTTTGTGGCAAGTCTGAAAACAACAAAAGATGCACACTGCTTCCGAGAATGAAATTATTAAAATTACTTTTAATTAAGTGAGCAATTTAAAGGATCATCAACTTCAGGAACAGAACAAATAGACTTGTTATTATGATTGGACATAAAGTTAGTTTCATGCCGCCAATCTAGTTTTTATATGTTCCACGTAGGTTTATAAACTTAAAAAAAAATTGCAAAATGTAGTTTTTTGTAGCAAAGTAATATTTCAGTGAAGTTTATACTAAACTTACTCGAACGAATCTCTACAAAGGATCACACAATGACACTAGTTTATTTGACTTCAATTAAAAGAGAACTGAAGGCAAAATCAATGGGGGTATCTAAAATCAGAGAAATTGTATTAGATTAGTTTGGGGTTGAACCTAACCTTCTTGGCCCAGCCTTTCCAGAGATATTCTACTTCAAACGCGACGTTGGGGCTTCCCTACTTTTATTGGCACGCCTTACATTTCAATGCAGCAGCCTAGCCCATATAGGCCTATGTGTAAAAAGCCTCTGTGGCTTAGTCTAAGTATGGCTTTGCCTTATCCCATAGAATAGAGCTAAGATAGCGTTACCGATGTTGTCAACGTCAGGGTAGTAGTGGCCTTAGGAATGTGCAAAGTGTGCAAATGCACAGGGACCCCCCACAAATACATATGTAATGACACTTAACACAAACCATTTGTGTTAAGTGTCATTACATATGTACCCCCTCCCTCAAGATGCACTTGTTCCAAATGTTATTACACATATCCCCCTTTCCAAGACAATATTAGTTTTAACTTTTAAGTCAGATTTAGTAAACAGATGATAAAAATTTACTGGTAAAGTCAACTTACTACTCTTTTTTTTTGCTTGCTACTGTTAGGCTACTCAGGTCATATGCGTAACCAGGGGGGCCCAGGGCCCCCCCAATTGAAATGCTATCCATGATAAAAATGTCACAAAAAAACTGTTGTTTCTTTAGTTTCAGTTTCTTTTAGCATCTTCGCATACAACAGTACACTCGTACAGCAGTAATTAACAATTGTATTGAGCCAGGGAGCCCGGGCCCTTTCAGTTTTTACCAACCAATTTAAATGGGCCCCCAACAATAATAATTAAATGGGCCCCCAACAACAATATTGATCCAGGGGGCCAGGGCCCCTTAATTTAATTTTTGCCTACCAATTTAAATGGGCCCCCTACAAGAATATTTATATTGTCCTCTTAATTAAATGGGCTCCCAACAATAATACTATTTCAGGGGGCTAGGGCTCCTTCAATTTAATGTTGTCAACCAATTTAAACGTATAACCCGAGTGAAATTAAGCGTTTCTATCCTACAAGTTGCCAACTGACGTTCTCATCTAAGCTTTTTATGAATGTATTGCAATAACCAGGGACGGATTTAACACATGGCACAGTGCCAGGGGCCCCGCGCTCAGATAAGACTTTTTTTGGTCTTCACCTGTATTTGGCACGAAAATATAGCAAATTCTCAAAATGCCAGGGACCCAACTCAATCTAAATCCGACTCGGGCAATAACATGGTTTATAGGCATAACTATCTATTGTACATTTTTCAATTACAATTCACTTCCACCTCGCCAGTTTTTATGCAACAAAATACTTTTGAAAAAAATTAGCTTCAGTAAGGGGAATGCTCATTAAACAAATTTTTGAATTGAGAGAGCCTGTGCCCCTGGCCGTATATGTACTCCTATAACTGGTTGCTTTCAAGATAAAACAATAGTCTATAAAGAAAATAATCGACTGAATTGTTATTTACTGCTAAAATATTGCTGGATGGATTGTTCTTTACTTCCCCCTACCTGGGCGAAATCACTAATAAAATTTAACCACAAAATGCAAGATTTTATACGTGTTTTGGACTTAAATTGCAAGCAAAAGGAGGACTGAACAACTTAATTTTTTCAATTGGCTTTCAAATGTTAAACATCTAGTACTTTCAAATGGCTCTGAAAATGTTCAAAATGTGATCCAATGGTATTAAAATAGCTTTTTTTTTCCAAAAAAATACGAAAAATCGTCCGACGGCTGGAGGCTCCGCCCCCAGACCCCTGTCCGTAATACGTTTGAATTACAGTACACTTCTTTACCTAAGCACGTATCCCAATTTACACATTTTCGCATTTTAACTAGGCTATTGGTTTAAGCTCTCCCCTTGAACGAGTTCCTAGTTACATGCCAACATCAGGCCGGGACTTCTGATCTTCCATTCTACGATATCTTTGCCCCACCAAAAAATTCCTCTTTCGAAGTTTCTGATGACGTTATTGCATGTGATTTGTGGTTTGGCCCCACCCCCAATCAAAAATCCTGGCTACGCCTATGACTCAGATAGTCGTTTTTCTACTTGATTTTTTTTTCAACTGCTTTCAGCAACTGGCAGTAATAGGCTTTTGACTAACGTATGCAGTATATCATATGCTAAGCAGTATAAAGCATTCAAACATTATTGCTAAGTACTCAAACATATTCTGTAATAACACTAGCATACTGAAAGCAATTGCTGAAAGTTTTGCATTAATTTACTGCAATTAATTGAGTTGATAATCTAGATGAGAGGAACTTATGAACAAACATTTGATTTAATTAGGGCTGCAATAGCATTGGTCTTCTGGTCTTATTATTTGTGAAATGCATTGTTGCGCTTAATTGCAAGTGTAGATAAATCATGATAAAGTGGTGTGTAAAGAAAAGGCCCCCCCATTTAATTTGCACAGGGGCCCCCCCTTTCCTAAGGCCACCACTCGTCAGGGATGCTAATTATTTTTTTAATCAGAGAGGCCCCTACGTCATGTTTAAAGCCTAATATCTCTGGAACGGCTAGGTCAAGAAGGATTGAGTCAATGCCAATCCATATATTGCTCTTACTTTAGATACCTCCCATTAATTTTGCCTTCAGTCCTCGTTTAAGTTAATTGAATGCTGTTCTATAGGAGTCCCATTTTTCTGCAAGCGATAATGCAAATTTCATCATGGACGCAATACTTGGAAAAGATACGGAGACTAATAATAACATAAAAAATACCAGTGTTCTTCAAGATCTTGTCAAAAGAAGAAGAATTTTCTTGTCGGTTTTAGTGGCTATGTTTTCCGTTTTATGCATTACAGGTAGTCAGAATTAATCACGCTATCCGGATTTCGAGCTCATTATTGGCTTTCGTCAGGTGCATATACTCAAATTTAGAATAAAATGCTACTGATTTAAAATGGAAAGGCACTTGGCAACATCGCGTTGCCCGAACGCAATTCAAATTGTAATTTTTATTATATCTTGCATGATTCACCGAGTTTCTTCGGCCAGGAACGGCGAAGGACCGCTTTCGAGTCAAGGTGCCACCTGACCACATGTCTACCACATTTTTTTAGGCTTCACAATGTCCCTTTTAATGCTGAACATAAAGCAGGGACGCTGTAAACATCAATTGTTTAGTTTTTAATTTGACTCGACCAGAAAGCAAACCCTGGTATACCGTTTTAGGAGCATACGATCTAGTTGACACTGATCGGTCATACAAAGGGAAAACCCAAGGTTTGACAATACTTTGTTGTTTCACTTGTAATATTTGTGATGGGGATCTAGACCTACAAGGTGGCCCACTTAAAAGTAGCCCAGAAAATGTAGTACAAAAGAGGAACATCCTTTTATTGTTTGAACTAGATGGGAGTTTGCAAGCAAACCCAGTGAACGACCGACGCATAGCTAATGCTGTGACGCTCAAAAGTACTTTTTGTCTACCGTAAAATCAGCAATTATTCAAAAATATCTGATTATAGGACCTCCAGAAAAGTGGAGTCAAAATATTTGTCAATTAAATATCTGCTGATATCATAAAACACTGGCACCCTAGCTTGAGCCGTTCAAAAAAATTGATTTCTGCGGGGTTTCCGGGGGGGTGGCACCCCCAAACTATGTCAAAATATTTGTTTGTTAAATATCTACTGATATCAAAAAAAGTAGCACCCTAGCTTGAGCCATTCAAAAAATTGTTTTTTGGGGGTCCATTTGGCGGTGGTCCCCGGAGAGGTGGCACCCCCAAACTATGTCAAAATATTTGTCTGTTAAATATCTACTGATATCAAAAAAAAGTAGAACTCTAGCTTGAGCCGTTCAAAAAATTGATTTTGGGGGAATCCATTTTGGGGGTCCCCGGGAGGGTGGCACCCCCAAACTATGTCAAAATATTTATCTGTTAAATATCTACTGATATCAAAAAAAAGTAGAACTCTAGCTTGAGCCGTTCAAAAAATTGATTTTTGAGGGGTCCATTTGGGGGGGTTCCCGGTAGAGTTGCCCCAAAAAATTTCGGAGAAAAAATTGCATTTGCAGCTCAACAACTTTACACAAAAATTAGATTTCAATGTGTTGTGGATTAGGAGAAGAAGAGCGTACAAAATTTAGGAAGAAAAAAAAGGAAAAAAAAAGGAATAAAAAGGAAAAAAAAAGAAATAAACCTCATCGCGGCCCAAAGTGGGTTGATTGGGATAAAAGGGTATCTTAAGACATATAACCCTATGGAATATTTTTTGCCGTACTTAAGCCGCTTTTGACTGAGATCGCTTTTTACACCAAACTTGCGGGGCGGTTTTCGGGTCCCAAAACCGAAGTCACGTGACCTACTGCCTCGAAATTGTGTACAAACATATAACTCATTAATCTCAAACTGCTGTCAAAATTTCATGTAGCCAGACCAAACCGTTCTCGAGTTATAAGCAAAAGTTTGAAATTTCGCACTCGTTAGTTGTAAAATGGCCGAGTAAAAACAAAGGAACACGCGACGCGAGCGTCGGTCGTTCCAATTAACCATTGCATTGTTTAAATAAACTGTAGTGTTACAAAAGATCCTGGAAGTGCTGCCCCGTTGACATCTATGCATCTGTAATGTTATAAAAGATGCTGATAGTGCTCCCAGTTGACATTTATTTAATTTTCTGGGCTACTTTGTAGTGGGCCACCCTGTAGATCTCATTCAGAAAATAAAAGACTTGAGAACAAAAAATTTGATATAAGATATGACTTGCGTAGAGGATCAGAGGCAGGATAGTCAATAAGGAGATGATTGACATCCTGTAGAAAGTGTCTACAGGCGCTGCAGAAAGAGATCTCAGAAAGAGATCCTGAATAGATATGACCAAAATAATTTAGAGGCTTTGACCATGGCAGCGAAGGCGGGGAAGCTCACAGCGTATGGGGCGTGTAGGACTAATTACTTCGGAGAATCTAAAGGAACTTGAAAATGATATAAGATAGAAGATAAAAGTGAGAAATGAGATGTTTCCTTTTGTGATACTAGTTGTAGCAGGCAGAGGTGGAGTCGAGGACACAAGGCTCGAGGCCAAGGCCAAGGACACAAAAAAATCCGAGGCCAAGGCCAAGTCCAAGGCCAAGGACAGCCTTTCCTAGGACAGAACCTCTCGAGGCCAAGGACAGGAATGCTCGAGGCCAAGGCCAAGGACAAAGGACACAGACGCAAGCGTTCTCCTAAAAAAAAAGTCTTCAAAAATTTTTTTCAGGCGATCTCCAATTCATTGGCGTACCCAAAATTTTTAATTAAGGAAGGCCTAAACCACAAATCACATGATATGACGTCATCAAAATTTTTCCAAACAGGAAGTTTTTGCGGGACAAAGATATCGTAGGATGAAAGATCTGAAATCGTTGTTGCCTGTTTGCACGTAATCAGGATTTTGCAAAGTAAGAGGGCTTAAACTAATAGTTGAAAAATGCAAATATCTAACTTTGGGAACGTGTTGAGAAAGCTGGTGTAACTCAAATGCATCACAAATGGGGGTTTGGGGGCGGGGCCCCCAGCCACCGGAGGCTTTGGGGGTCTGCGGGCGAAGCCCCCAGCCGTTGGGCGATTTTTTGTAATTTTTTTGGAAAAAAAAGCTGTTTTAATGCCATTGGATCACATTTCGCAAGTGTTCAGAGCCATTTGAAAGCACTAGAATTTTGACATTTGAAAGCCAATTGAAAAAATCAAATTGTTTAATCCTCCTTTTACTTGCAATTTAAGTCCAAAACACGTTTAACATCTTGCATTTTGGAGTTAAATTTTAATTGTTAGTGATTTGGTCCATGTAGGGGGAAGTAAGGTGCATTGTCTCTGGCTGCATTTTAGCAGTAAATAATAATCCACTCGAAGATTTTCCTTTGAGATTTTTGTTTTGTCATAAAAATAACCAGTTATAGGAGTACCTGTTCGCCAGGGGGCACAGGACCCTCAATTGAAGTTCAATGATTCGTTCAATCAGCATTTTCCATGGCTAATTTTTTTTAAAACTATTTTGTGCGTAAAAGCCGGCGAGGTTGGAGGTGAAATACTGAATTGTTTTTGAAAAATGGTACAGTACAATAGATGGTTACGTCTACTAACCATGTTATTGCCGGGCCGGATTTACATCGCACTTGGCCCCTGGCACTTTGGAGATTTTCGCGGCATCTTTCTCGGAAATATAGGTGAAGACCAAAAAAATCTTACGATTTCAGCTCGGGGCCCCTAGTTGGTACTGCGTCATATTATGGTAAATCCGGCCCTGAATATTGCATTACTTTCACAAAAAGGCTAGATGTGGGCCTGAGATAGCAACTTTTAGGACCAAAACTCTCCATTTTCTCCGGGTTATACGTTTAAATTGGCTGGCAAAAATTGAATTGAGTGGGACCCGGCGCCCCTGGTCAACAATATTGTAACTTAGTTACACTGTTGTCAGCGAAAAATGCTAGAAACAAACTGAAACTGAAGAAACAATAGGCCTTTTTGTCACATTTTTGTCATTGGTGAAATTTCAATTAGGGGGGGGGCTGCCTCCCTACCCTTGCCTACGCCTATGCTCCAATTGAGGAAAATAGAAAAGGTGTTCGTAAATTTTCCGCGAGGTTTCTGGCGTTTTCCAACGAAATTTCAACTGTTCAAAAAATAGTGTCGTCCTCGAGCCGAGGTCAGGGCAATTTTCGAGGACTTGAGGCTTCGAGGTCAAGGCCAAGGACTTGAGGCTTCGAGGCCAAGGCCAAGGACTTCAAAATGTGTCCTCGAGGACGTCCTCCAGGCCAAGGACGTCCTCGAGGACTCCACCTCTGGTAGCGGGTTTCCACATTGGCAGTTGCAGGAGCACTAGGGACCAATGCGATATGCATGGAGGCTTCAGCTTTGGCAAGGGAATCAACATGCTCATTTCCAGGAATACTAGCATGATCAGTGGAAGTTTAAAATAGCACTAATTCCCGAGGAACCTAATAGACAAGAGGTATGATGGGAATGTTGACAGTATAGAAAAGGCCGGTCCGAAGTTTGTGGGAAAAAGGACTGATTGGAAGTGTCAGGTCGTCATGTGGTTGTTCCACCAGACGATTTTTTGATCCAGGGCGTGGGTTTCTGTTGTGAAACTGGAAGCAATTTGGTTCAGCAGAAAAGGAAATGGAGCAGAGGTGTTGCACTGGGAGCATATGGCAAGCACCCCCTGCACCACCCGGTACAAAGAGGGAAGATACATATTTGTCGATCTATACATAACATCTCGAGGGGAAGGAAGAGTAACTGATTCCTAGTGGATTAAAGGCGGAAGGAGCTGGGGCCGTGCACTCGTGCAGTTTGGTATGGAGGATGATACTGCAAACTTGATTGGTATCCGGAGAGAATCGGGGACACAGGATTAATGGCTCATGCAAAGATGGAAAGGGTTTTTCTGCTGATATGCAATATGATATCCGGGAGGGTTTCTTCTTCAACGAACTAAGTCAACTGACTGCCACAAACCGAACCCTAATGTTGGCGGTAAGTTGGTTCGCGGTCAGTTTGTTCTCGATCAGTTGTCGTGGACACATTCTTTAACCGGATGATTTCATACTTTAACCGGCTGATTTCATTTTTGACACCAAAAATGAAAAACGTTAGAAATTATCGAAAACAATGCATTAAACCCAGAGGCGCTTTTCAAATATTGTGATTTTCCAGACATGGCAAACACTAAATGGCAGCCTTTTATTTTTTGAGGTTTTGCAATTCTGTAAAAGTTTTGATTGGAGATATTTTTGGTTAATTTTTCTGTGTTCCAAATGTGGTTGGTTTTTCTTACAATCCTCCCCCGGACGATTAGCTAAAAAACATAATATTATTCAAAGAAAAGTATTTTAAATGTAGACCGATAGCGTTTCTCCTATTCTCTTTGAAAAATGTAGATGAGAAAAAGATTGCAGGAAAGAGTAATATCAGTTTTTGTTGGACTAATTTTTGTGCATTTCTTAATTTAACATCGAGAAAAAAACCTGGTGTAATTGTAATTGCAATTTATTCACTAAGTTGCCTAGGCCAGGAGACAGCGAAGGGGCCTTTTCGGTCTTCGAGTCAAGCTTTTACCTGCCCACCTGTCTACTACAAACAGGTGAGGCTTCACACTGTCTTTTCTAATGCTGAACGTCAAGCAGGTGGGAAACTATGATTACCAATTTCTATAGTCTTTGGTTTGACCCGACTGGGAATCGAACCCAGGTCCACCGTTTCAGTAGCAGACGCTCTATCCACCCTATACAACTAGCCCGTTACAGGGTTTTGATTTAGGTTGCGTCATTACGATTGTTAGTCTGACTTCTTCAATGAAAGGTGGTAGCGAAGTGATTGGAATCAGCTTGTTAGTAATTGGGTTGATTGGATGCATTGCTGCCGTATATTTCATTTTGAAGCCTGATCCAGAGCTACAGGTACATATCGTCAATTCTATGGTATTTGCTTTGCCACGAACTTTAATTTTTGGCATTTTGAGTTATGGTTATGAGGTGGAAAGCCAGTATCATAAGGTTCCTTTGAGTCTTGCTCGTGCTAGCGAATCAAAATTCAAAGTACACATGATGTACGGTGATTGAAATCAATGCATTCAGTTACTTACTTAAAAGTTTTAACAAAAAAATTAACCGCGCTATAACTGCGTAACTTGAGATACGTGATTGCCGTACAGGAAAAAAATTGTTTTTTGTTTCGTGTTACTGTACTATGCTATTGTAACCAGCACTTAAACTGTAAAATATTCGAAACTCTCAAGCTAAGGCCAGCCAATGAAAAACCATCAGACGTTTACTTTTTTGTGGAACGCTGAATTTCGATGGGACACGATTCACCGCATTTCCCCCACAAATTTTTGTACCGACGGATCCGAAACTTGAAATTTAGAAATTAGATGAAGAATATGTACAACAACCTTTATGCTAATTTTTGGGGCGTGATACGTGATACAGCTTCCTTAGCTAAAAAACTAAAAAGCCAATCGGAGGTTGAAACTGCGCTTTCACAAGAACTAGCTGTGGAAGGAGAATAAAATTTTCGAATTTAGAACTTTCTGAGGATGCAGTATTTGGAGGAGACGGGTCCAAAACTAGTAATTTTTTTGAGTTCTTATTGTAAAATTCCTTGAACTTGACGATTAAAACTTTGTAAATTTGTTGGGTCTAATGAGACCTAATAGTTTTGTAAGCTTTTATGATGCTAACGTTTTGGAGGTATCAAGATATTGCCTCCAAAATATCTCTCTATTATTAAACGAACTTCAGAACTTGATTTTAGCCAACTGTATTTACGTGATGCAGTGGTGAATACAGTTGTTTGAAATATTGCTGAGCGAGAAGAGATTGATCATTGTTGTTTTCCAAATCAACAGAAGTGGAGTTCTCGAGGACGTCCTTGGCCTCGAGGACGTCCTCGAGGACACATTTTGAAGTCCTTGGCCTCGAAGCCTCAAGTCCTCGAAAATTGCCCTGTCCTCGGCTCGAGGACAGCACTATTTTTGAACCGTTAAAATTTCGTTGGAAAACGCTAGAAACCTTGCGGAAAATCTGCAAAGACCTTTTTTTTTTTTTTGGTTTCCTCAAGTAGAGATCGCCTAAAAAAAAATTTTGAAGACCTTTTTTTTGAGATCGTCTGAAAAAAATTTTTCAAGACCTTTTTTTTTGGTGGAGAACACTTGCATCTGTGTTCTTGGTCCTTGGCCTTGGCCTCGAGAGGGTCTGTCCTTGGCCTCGAGCCTTATGTCCTCGTCTCCACCTCTGCAAATCAATATTGAATTTAGCATTTATTTATTTCCTTTTTTTTCATCAGACAAGATCACATTATTTAAATCTTTTTTATCAGAGGTGGAGTCGAGGACACAAGGCTCGAGGCCAAGGCCAAGGACACAAAAAAAAATCCGAGGCCAAGGCCAAGGACCAAGGACACAGCCGCAAGTATTTTCCAAAAAAAAAGGTCTTCAAAAAAGTTTTTCAGGCAATCTCCAATTTATAGGCGTAGCCAGAATTTTTGATTGGGGAGGCTTAAACCACAAATCACATGCAATGACGTCATCAAAAATTTGCCTGTTTTTCACTTAACCAGGATTTTGCAAAGGTACAGGGCCTCAACTAATATAATTGAAAAGTGCAAATATGTAATTTTGGATACCTTTTGAAAAAAACAGTATAACTCAAACGTATCACAGACGGGGGTCTGGGGGCGAAGCCCCCAGCTGTTGAGCGATTTTTTGTAATTTTTTGGAAAAAAAACTATTTTAGTGTCATTAAATCACACTTCGCACATGTGTAGAGCCATTTGAAAGCACTAGATTTTTGACATTTGAAAACCAATTAAAAAAATTAAATTGTTTAATTCTCCTTCTAGTTGCAATTTAAGTTCAAAACACGTTTAACATCTTGCATTTTGGTGTTAAAGTTTAATTGTACGTGATTTGCTCCAGGTAGGGGGAAGTAAGGTGCATTGACTCGTGCAACCTTTTTGCAGTAAATGAAAACCCACTCGAAGATTTTCCTTAGAGATTTTTGTTTTGTCATGAAAATAACCAGTTATAGAAGTGCATGTTAGACCAGGGGGCCCAGGCCCCCTCCACTGAAATTCAACGATTTGTTCAATCAGCATTTTCCATGGCTAATTTTTTTAAAAAGTATTTCGTGCGTAAAAACTGGCGAGGTGGAGGTGAATTTATGAATTGTTATTGAAAAATAGTACAATAGATGGGTAGTTTCGCTTACTAACCATGTGTCAGGCGCGTAGCCAGAAATTCGCAATGGGGGGGGCTGTTTTGGGGGTGTGGGGGCAAAGCCCCCAGCAGCCGGAGGAACGGGGGTTTGGGGGCGGAGCCCCCAGCGCTCGAAAATTGTGCATTTTTTTTGCAAATATAACTTAATTTTAGAGCTATTTTAATAAAAAACAATGCTTTTAAAACGTGGCATAGAAATTGCCAGCGCAACATGATTCAACTGGTTGCATTATCGGGCTATGTGGGAAGTGGCTAATGATAACATTGCAGTTCTCTTGTTTACATGCTGGTAAATCATAAAATCCTATTATTCATTAAAACTCACACGGAGTAATCTATTTCGTCTGTATTTTATAAAGAAAAATAATTGGGGGTTGGGGGCTAATGGAAAGATATTTGAGAGAAGTGATTGGCAATTAACTAACACTGAATAGCCCCCCCCCTTCTTTCCTGAGTTTATTATATATTTGTTGATAAAACCTATGTTCGGCGTTTTTACACTAGCGATCAAATTTGATTGCTTATTTTGGGGCATTTTTTAAAGTTTTCATTGATTGGTGACTTTAGTTTTTGACGAATTAGCCCCCCCCCCCTCTGAATATATGTTTTAAAAGATGCTTTAAATCACATTTTAGTCAATTCCAGCGCAAAAGACAGTCTCAGAAGAGCTAAAAACGTGTTGTTTTTCTTATTCTGCATTTTGGTTGACAGGCGAATGGTGGGGGCTATAGCCCGCCCCCCCCCCTGGCTACGCTACTGACCATGTTATTGCCGATCCGGATTTCCATCGCGCTGGGACCCTGGCACTTTGGAGATTTTCGCAACATCTTTCTGCCAAATGTAGATGAAGACCATAAAAAGTCTTAAGATTTGAGCGCAGGGCCCTTAGCTGGTACTGCGCCATATTGTGGTAAACCCGGCCTTGGTTAATGCATTACGTTCATAAAAAGGCTAGATGTGATCCTGAGATAGCAACTTTTAGGACGAAAACTATCCATTTCTTCCAGGTTTACGTTTTAATTGGCTGGCAAAAATTGATTTTAGGGGGTCCCGGGGCCCCTAGTCTTCAATATTGTTGTTCGCTACTGGTGTAAACGAAAAACGCTAAAAAGAAACTGAAACTGAAGAAACAATAGGCTTTTTTGTCACATTTTTGTTATGGGTGAAATTTCAATTGGGGAGGGAGGCCCGCTTGGCTAAGCCTATGCTCCAATTGCGCAAAATAAAAAAAGTATTTACAAATTTTCCACGAAGTTTATGGCGTTTTCCGAGAAAATTTCAACGGTTCAAAAATAGTGCTGTCCTCGAGCCGAGGACAGGGCAGTTTTCGAGGATCTAAGTCTTCGAGGCCAAGGCCAAGGACTTCAAAATGTGTCCTCGAGGACGTCCACGAGGCCAAGGACGTCCTCGAGGACTCCACCTCTGTTTTTTATTTTGGCATTACATGTGCTCAGAGAAAGTCAAGCTTCATTCTCTGTGAAGAATACCTTGCGATTCTGTTTCAACGCGATTCATACTAATTTAGGTTCTGTTTTTACTATCAAAACTATTTTATCATCTGTGCATGGATTTTGAACTAGAGCACTGAGTACCATATCCTGAGTTCGACTACTAGATTTCTTGCACATATTTTTTTGCGTATAAAAATTATGCCTGCTAAAAAAACCGCTAGTTTATAGTTTAAAATTTTTAGAATGATTCTACTGCGATGCCTCTTGACCATTCTGAGCAATATTCTACGCAATGATTCTTTTTCGTTCTGCGGAATCAAACTCATGTTTTCTGTAAGCGCTCGATTGACTAGACGTGTGATGTAGACGACGTCCACCACATCTTCTATAGCTTGAGACATAAAGCAGTTACGAATCAATCTCATTATTTGTGCTTTTTTTTCAGTTTAACGTTTTCCTCGAAAGTGTCTAAATAATAACAAAGATTCAGCAAGTTTTTCAAAATACAGTTTTTTTTTTCAATTATACTTATACCTCTTAATGATTCCGAGTTGAATCTGTTATTTTGCGCTTCTTAACATGTTAAATCTTTTCTGCAAAACTTTGATTTTGCTTTACACAGATTCATATTTATTTTGCCAACTTTCAATATAATAATACGCACAAAAAAGAATATAGGTAACCTTCAAAGTATGAAGGGAAGAATGCAGGGGAAAAGGAATTGGCAGAAGTACCGCATTATTTTCCTTAGGAAAATAAAAATCTAGTTTTTTTTCTTTCAATTAAGAACTTTTTTGTAAATGTAAAAACTTCAAAACCATCAAAGCTATAAATTTGAAATTTAGAGTTATAAGTCTATTAGCTTATGTGAAGTTGTGCACCTGCATTTTTGGCGGTTGTAGGTCACATGGTTTGGGGGACGGCCCTAAAACTTATGATTTTTTGAGTTCTTATTTTTTCAAAGCTTGAGCTTATCAGCAAAAACTTTGCGAATGCATTGGACCTGACGAGAACCACTAGTTTGCAAAATTGTGAGTGCTATCATTTAGGGGTAATAGGAAATTGCCCTAAAACTATTTCTCAAAACTGTCCAAAACCATTTTAAACAAAGTTTAATTAACAATTAACTTTGGTTATCAATGCACATGTGCTGTGATGGCGTGGTGGTTAAAGTCGCTATTTTTTAAAACGGTGCTGAGTAAGCAGAGTTGGGTTTAGATATTTAGTAAGTCGTTGATTTTTCTCAATCCACAAAAAATCAACGTTTATTTGTTTATTTTTTAAATCAGAAAAAATCATATCATTAATTTTATTTGGCATTACATGTAACCAGAGGGTTTCGGTTTTCATTCTTAGTCAGTTAAAATATTTTACAATTCTGCTTTAAATTTTATTGCACTTAAGACTAAGTTTGTTTTTCATTCTCAAAATTATTTTATAAACTCTGCCGGATTCTGAAATAGAGCATTGACTAGTTTGTCCTGAGTTCGAATACTGAATTGGTCACACATAATTGTTTAGAAACAAAAATTATTCTATAGTAAATACCGCTAATTTAAATTTTTTGGAACGATTCTATTGCACTGAAATGTGACTGTTTTGAGCCGCATTCTACATAATAATTGTTTTATACTGCGGGATCGAACTCGCTGTTTGCGCTTGATTGGCTAGATTGATACTGATAAGTAGAGAGATCTCTCAGCAGAGGTGGAGTCGAGGACCCAACGTTCGAGGCCAAGAACTAAAAAATCCTAGGCCAAGGCGCAACTTTTGGAGGACAGCGTCGCGCTCTTGAGGCCCAGGGCAGGAATGGTCGAGGCCAAGGATACAATTTTTCGAAATTATGGTGGGCAAATTTTCCATTATTTTTGAATGCGAAAATGTTTAAGATATTGCATTTCGTTATAAATTTTTGATGATAATTCGGAAAATAGTACTTTCTAAAAATAATGAAATTTATTTTTTAGTTTTACGCGTTATAGCAGCAATGTTGATTTTAGGAGCGATATTGTGGTAATAAGACAATAAATGCCGTAACTTTGAATGGTACGTGATTATTACTAAATTTTAAACGTGGAAACGGTCAATTTTAAGGCTTTAATTTCGTCAGTTAGGGCCCCGGTGCAAACCCCACTGATAATTATGGATCGCCAGTACTTTTTTTGATACTTTCTCAAACACAAAACTTATTGGTTGATAACAAGTTAAGTCTCTTCTGTAAAACTTTGATTTTACTTTACACAGGGTCAGATTTATTTCGCCAATTAACTTTCAATACAAGAATATGCACAAAAATAAACATAGGTAACCTTCAAAGTATAAAGGGTAGAATGCTGGTGCGTGGTAAAAGGAACCTGCAGAGTTCCGTATTATTTTCCCTGGGAAAATAAACGTCTAGTTTCTGTTTGTTATTATTTCAGGAAAAGATTGCAAGAAGACAAAAGCTCTTTGCGACATTTACCGCAGTTGCTGACCCACTACGAGAACCAAATTCGCCTGTAAAATATAATGCGGCGGGAGACGACAAGAGAAACGTATTCTAGCTAATTTGGTTTCCTATTAAATTCCTTGTGTTTTATTAGAAAATTCTTTGTGAGCTAAACCGCTTAATTGGAACGACCGACGCTCGCGTCGCGTGTTCCTTTGTTTTTACTCGGCCATTTTACAACTAACGAGTGCTAAATTTCAGACTTTTGCTTATAACTCGAGAACAATTAAGTATAGCTACATAAAATTTTGACATCAGTTTGAGATAATGTTGTATGTTGTATCAAATTTCGAGGCAATAGGTCACGTGACTTTGGTTTTTAGGACCCGAAAACCGCCCCGCAAGTTTGGCGTAGTAAGCGGTCTCAGTCAAAAACGGCTTAAGTACGGCAAAAAATATTTCATATGGTTGTATGTCTTAAGATACCCTTTCATCCCAATCAACCCACTTTTGGCCGCGAGGAGGTTTTTTTCTTTTTTTTCTTCCTAATTTTTGTACGCTCTTTTTCTCCTAAACCACAAAACATCGAAATCTAATTTTTGTGTAAAGTTGTTGAGCTGCAAACGCAATTTTTTCTTCGGAAATTTTTTGGGCCAACTCCACCGGGAACCCCCCAAAATGGGGCCCCAAAAAATCAATTTTTTGAACGGCTAAAGCTAGAGTGCTACTTTTTTTGATATTAGTAGATATTTAACAGACAAATATTTTGACGTAGTTTGGGGGTGCCACGGTTGCTGCAAAATATAATATTATAAACATTGCTGCTAAAATTGACATCGATGTTCCCACAATTTAAGAACAAATTAAGAACAAACCAAGGCTACAAACTCGATCGATTTTGATTCGAGATCGATTTCAGCCTATTTTAACACGTCCGAGTTCAAGTTCTATAATTTAATTTTTTTGAGATTAAATTTTCGGAAAAAATGTCAAGTTTTTCGAGTTGAGTTCAGGCTGACAAAATCCTAAGTCTACTTTTTGTCTTAGTCGCTCTCTTTTTGTTTACATGCTGGTTTTCTAGGTCGCCATGGTACGAACACGTGAACGATAATCTCAATTTACGTGGCAGGATCAACAAAAATGTTCCTTTCCCACATTTTTTTAATCTTTAAATTTCATTTTAATTAACTCGAACTCGGACAGTTTTTGTCGAGCTCAAGTTCGAGTTCAGAAAAATTATTTTTTCGAGCTCGGCAAAATAATCGTTTTTTTTAGTTTAAGATCGACTTCGCAGCCTTGGAACAAATGGGGTAGAAAATGGGCAAAAAATTAAGAACAGCCATCATCGACTCAAAATTTGCTAGTTCTTTAGAAAAAAAAGAGTTTAACGGAAGATAGTGTAGTGACTCGGGAGAACTTCGTTCCAAACCATGACCAAACAGCCTCCAGCGATCAAAGCATTCTCAATTTTCAATAAAAAAAGATAATAAAGCAAATCCATAGTTTCCTTTGCATCTTTGGTCATTTTGTAGCTTGTTATGGTGTGAAGTGTTTGGTCACTTTAGCCGATGTTGACCCATAAGAAAAATACTTTCTCGTCTCACACCATTAACATCAAGTTGGATTGCATAGCCGGATATTTTACATGGCTTAAATGCTATTTTCATTCGTGCTATAAAAACGCTGCTTTCGCTTAATAAACAAGACCATAAAAAGATAGAAAGGCAAGAAAAGAAAGATGCGATTTGATCCTGCCAGTCAGAAAATACTGCCACTGAGAACTCACGCACTCCTTTACATTTGGTGCTCTGCTGTGTCCTATTTGAGTCTGTAAAGAAAACTGTAGCGTAAAAAAATCAAAAGAAGACTATTGCAAACTAAAATCACTCCATTTCCCACCCGGTTGTTGCAACAGTTATAATCGTCTTCGAATAGGTTCGATACCCAGAATTTTGACTGATCAATGGTTAATTTAGGATTTGGTATAACTGCAAAGGAAAATCTAAGGACTATAGCAGGGGTGGGCAAAGTTGTTTAAAGAAAGAGTCGCTTGCGGAAAACCATAACACCAGAGAGCCGCCAAATCAGTTTACTCAAAATAACATAACAGCATTAAAAACACAATGATTGCTTACTCCAGGCCTGCCCAACCTTTTAACTGCTGCAGGCTATTTTTATAGGAGAAAAGTTATTGGGGGCCACATGCATTTTAACCAAATTAAACATCAAGTACTTGCAAGTCTATTTCAATAATTTTGATCAAAATCAGTTTAGTGAGCCGCTTAATTGACTTTTCTTTTTTCCGAACCAAAAAATCTATGTCTGCTTCTAACGATGTAGTAGCTAAGCATATGCGCTGCCCCAGATGACTATCAGTGATAGAAAATCTATACTTGTTTTTCACGTTCAGTCGCGTAGCAGTAGCCGCGTAGTGACAATAGTCAGGGGCGTCGCTGCGGTGAGTGGGGGGGGGGGGGGGGGGCGAAAGGGGCGAGTGGGGGGGAGTGAGGGGTGTGAGGGGGGTGAGGGCGAGTGAGGGGGTGAGTGGGGGGGGGGCGAAACGGGCTTTTTCCTCTCAATGCAATTTCGACCAATTTTCCAATTCGCCTAAAACCGCATTTTTTTCAAGGGTGTAAGGGGGTGAGGTCATCACTTAAAATGTTTGAACGTGGTTTTGGTGTTTTTGATTGATCAAAAGATGTTTCTGTGGTATTACTTTTTCGATTAAGTTATATCATACTGTAGACATACTATTATTTTTGTTGACTTCTTTAGCTCATTAACTCACGTTGACCTCTTTCCATTACAAACCATGAAAACTAGTGCAATTTATGTCATGCACCTCCAGCGGTCTGTATTTCAGTTGAAGAGGGGTAAACAACACGTCTGCTACCATAGGCGAAACCAAAAGGGGTGGCAAGGAGACCCCCCAATTAAAATGCTACCAATGATAAAAATGTAACAAAAAAGCCTATTGATTCTTTTAGCATTGCTACTGTAGGCATACTAGTAAACAATTTTCTGACGACTTTTTCCTTATTATGTCACGTTAATTTACGTTCATTTGCAAGGTGGTACATGCATGTAGTCGTGTTACTTAAGCAGTTATGGTATATCGTTTGCATTTTTTATGTTCTCGCGTCTCATGCTATAACGCTCAACGTGTTTTTTGCGCCTTCCTTACATCTTCGACGTAAAAAATAAATAAATAAACAATTAGCATTTTTCGCGTACAACAGTAACAACCAATAAAATTGCCATTTTGACGACCAGAGGGCCCGTGCCCTCTCAATTCAATTTTTGCCAACCAATTTAAATGTAGAACTCGATTAAAATTAAGGGTTTTTGTTCTAAAAAATGCTACCTCAGGCTCTCATTTAACCGTTTTATGAACGTAATGCAATAACCAGGGCCGAATTTACCACGTGGTACTGTGCCAGTGGCCCCGCGCTCAAATGGTAATACTTTTTTTGGTCTTCACATATGTTTGGCAGATTTGGCAGGAAGATGTTGCGAAAATTCCCAAATTATCAGAGCCCGGGCAATAACATGGTTAGTAAGCGAAACCATCTATAGTAGGCTACCATTTTTCAATAGGATTAATTTATCTCCATCTGACCAATTTTTACGCGATAAAATACTTATAGAAAATAAATTAGCAAGGGGAAATGCTCATTGAAAAAATGATTGAATTTCAACTGAGGGGGTCCAGGCACATAGCCAGAACAGAATTTTTAGGGGGCAAAGAAAATTTATTGGTGGGCAAAGTTATGTATTTAGTCAGGAAATGCATCAAGTTTTGTTAAAAATGACGTTTAACTGAAATTATTTGGGGGGGGGGGGGCAAAGTAAAATGGGGGGTGAAATTGCCCCCTGCTCCCCCCTAGCTACGTCCCTGAGGGGGTCAGGGCCCACCGGCCGTACATGTACTCCTACATTTGGTTATTTTCATGAAAAAACAAAAATTTCTAGGAAGAATCTTCAAGTGGATTATTGTTTACTGCTAAAATATTGCAGGAGGCAATGACGTACTTTACTTCCCCCTACCTGGGCCAAATCACTTGCAAAATTTAACCACAAAATGCAAGATTTTCAATGTGTTTTGGGCTTAAATTGCAAGTAAAAGGATGAGTAAACAATTTAATTTTTTCAAATAGCTTTGAAATGTTAAAAATCTAGTTCTTTCAAATGGCTCTGAACACGAGCGAAATGTACTTTCAAATGTTAAAAATCTAGTTCTTTCAAATGGCTCTGAACACGAGCGAAATGTGATCCCATGTCATTAACATAGCTTTTTCTCCAAACAATTACTAAATATCGCGCCGAGGCTTGGGACTTCGCCCCCCGTTCTTTGTTCTTTCTTACCTCAAAAGAATTTTTTTGCAATATTCGCTCGCGTATTTTCAGAACAAAAGCTATCGTTCTCATGTTACATTTTGTTAGTCGTAGCAGGGCTATACCTAACATAATTTAGTATATCATAGGCTATCCCTGGTAACTGTATTGCATTTCATTATCAGGCACATACTTTCTTCTCATTCCACATTCACATGAGCACGGTCATGTTTTAATATTAGCAACTCAAAAATGTTTGCGTCCGGACCCTCAGATCCCTTGCTATGGCCTGAATGGTTTTAGTGTTTTGCTGTCTGAACCAGTCGCACCAAAAGTATTAGCAGAAATAAAAGGAACTATCTATACTACGTTTTGCCCCCTCATTCTCCGATTAAAGCTTTCACTCGACGCCATTGAAAACAAGGTTTACTATAACTTGGATACTATATTATTTTCCAAGTAACGAAAGGAAACGAATTGACAGGCCAGAAATCATAGGCGTAGCCAAGGCTGAAAAGGGGCAGCCCATTCCTCGATCAAAATGCCTCCAATGATAAAAAGGATGACAACAAAGCCTATATTGTTTATTAAATTTCAGTTTTTTTTTAGCATTTTTGCCTAAAATTGCAGTAGTAATTGCAATAATATTAATGTTGACGACCAAGGGGGTCGGGACCCCTCAATTTAAATCCTTCTCAATCGATTAAAATGTATAACTCGGGAGAAATTCAATATTTTTGTTCTTGAAAGTTGCAACATTTGGTCTTCATCTAGCCTTTTTATGAACTTAATGCAATCAGTGTTGGGCAAATTAATGAGAAACGTTAACTTCGTAGAGAGTTAATTAGCTAAGAATTTTCAAGCAATTTTTTAACTCAGTTGTTGCTATATAATCTTAATTTTTTTGTAATATTACGATTCAATACAAGAGCCACAAAATTTATGCGCCACGAGCCGCAAATTACCCACCGTTGGACTAGAAGCTACATTAGCTTAGTTTATTTTCATAGGTCTATTTTTTGGTTTCGAAATGAAAAAGAAAACTTTCAAAATAAAATGTTCATCGTGAGCCAGAACTAATAGCGGTGCTTATATTGAAAATGTTTAAACAGAGCACTCATCATTCGTAAAGAAAATACATTTTGAAATATACCCTGTATTTTAAAGTATTAAACAAAATACTCATCAAATACGTAAAGACAATGATCATATAGCAGTAAATCGCCAAGAAGAAGAATACTTTTAGTTTTCCAAGCTACACAAACGTTGCACCTCACAAATAGCTCTTAAGATATGCAGAAGAAATAAAACAATGTAAGCTTGGAAATTGGAATGGTAATTAGCAGTAGCGAAGGACTATCTGCAATGAGGTCATCGAGTCGAGACAAACGAGTCAAGCTACTCAGGAGAATATTATAGTAGTCTTATGCAGTAACTTCCGCACGAAAAAAAAAGAAAAAAAATTTCCAAGATTCGCGATCTCCAGAGAGTGAAGACCTTTGTCTTTTTTGCGAAAAAGTCGCAGAGTTTTTGGCATCAAATTTTATTTATAATCTACCTGCGCCATCCATTTTATCGGCGTGGCGCAAGAAATCATCAAAAACTTGCATACGGCGCCAAAATCCAGCGCAGTGCATTTGTGGTAGTAGTAGTAACTAGTAACTAACTACCGGTACTAGAGATGGTAGCCGCGCAGCGTGATAAATTCCAGTAGTTTTGCAGTGCAGTGCCGTCGCAGCGTAGAGAATGAGACCACGTCTTGGGATTGGGTTAGGAATCAGCCACTCTTCGCAGTTGTTAAATTCAGTCTCAATCAATGTTGGCAGCCTAGATCTGTTAGTGTTAGGTAACGCTAACATGGTTTACCAGTAGCCTAGGTTTATCCTTTAAATCGTAGGCCTACCGTGCACATCTAACGGTACTGGTATCATGCAGCCTGTAACACCGGGTAAGCTAGGCTGGATGGATACTGGTACTCCCTACTGGTACGGTAGGCTAGTTGTTATATAATTTAGTAGGTACTGGTACCAGTGGTAATACCTTAAGCTATTGCATAGGCCTACTGAATAAAACACCCAACACTAACAGATAAGATGATATTATTAATAGTCAAAGTGTGAGCAGGTACCGGTACTTACTACTTGTTGCTACAAGTACTTACTAGGCTACTGGTACAGGGTACATGCTACTGTACCATACCAAACCAGTGCTTAATACAAGTTGAGTTAAGCCAAATACTGTACTAGGCTGTAGCCTGATACTGGTATCGTGGTATGTGACACCGGTAGGCCTAATGAAATACAGGTAGCCTACTGCTGACTCAGGGACTAGTAGTCTGGTATGTTAGGCCTACTTTAGCTTTTTCGCATGTAATAAACAGGTAAAGTCGATGCTTTGGTTGAGTTTGTTGCATATAGTGTACTGTATCACAGATTCTAGGCTAGTACAGTACCGGTAGCTATTTCTAAAAATTGGAGGATCCATTACAATGAAAATTAAAGTTTATAAATGAAGCATTACTGGTCCTGAGAGCATGACAAAATTTGGTTGACTGTTTGAGTCTAAAGCTGAAAGTACCAGAGTACTGTAGTCTGTGCAGTGAGTTGGGAATTTCGGATTCATAGTTTAAAAATCTCTTGTATGTGATTTTAGCATAGGTGGGCAAGTTAATGCAAAACGTTAGCTTCGTTAACCACTAGTCCGTTAACCAACTTCACACTTCCGTTAACGTTAATCCGTTATTTTCAGCTTTAATTAACGGAAGTTAATAAAGTCCGTTAATCTGTTAACATTTTGGGTGTAATTTACATTTCGTTTTATTCACTCGCTTTTAGAACACGTATTGACGCTGTTGAGCAGATTGTAAGGAAATATTTATTGCCATGGTGGTCTTTTTGTGTTTTGGAAGGTACATTTTACATTCTAATCTAATTTCAAGATAAAAACAAGTTCAAATGCACAACGAAGCTGCAAGATATTAACGATAAAAACCTTAACGGAAGTTAACAGAACTTAACGGAAGTTACTTTAGTCTGTTAACAGCTCTTAACGGAAGTTAATTTAGTCCGTTAACATGAAAAAACTTTTTAACAGATTAACAAGTTAATGAAAAAGTTAGCTTCGTTATTAACGGATTAACGATTAACGGACTTGTGCCCACCTATGGATTTTAGTTAGTATCACTACGGTATCCAGTATCAGTCACCCAACCCAACACGCCAACCTATTCCTGTACTGTGCACAGTACAGTGTAAACTAGCCTCAGAGTTCTACTGTTTTGAGAGGAGCCATATTTGGATGTCAGTGTTCTGTATCGTTTTCTCTTCATTCCAAATCAACAATAGACATTGATACCATAGTAATAATTGCTTGTAATATTGGTGCAAATTCAACATGTCAATGCTCATTAACTTATAGCAGATAGTGATGGTGGAAAAGCACAAAGTGCTTAACCTTCAACTACCTTTTCCATGTATAATTATTAGTATTCCCAACCAGTACAAAAAATAAGATATAATGATTAAAACTACTTTTGCATACCAATTCTTCACCTTAAGCTTAAGAAACTTTGAGCTAAAGTTGTTTATGCCAGATAGGTTACAGAATTTTAGAGGTAAATTGATATGAAACTTAACATGTACATACTTGTCGGTTGTGTGGAATAAAATTACAATTAAAGGACAAATTTATACATGCTGTAACTTGTCAAGCATGACCATGACTTAGTCTGGCAAACCTAGAAATCATGTCAGATGTGACTGTGCTTTTATTGCTACTGTTAGCATGAATGCAGCCAACGAACTTTGGCAGTTGTAACTTCTAAAGTGGAAGTGCTAATATTTTCAGGATTCCAAACCTGAAACACTGAACATCATATGTAATATCCATGATTTGATTCATGATTGGGATAATTTTTTGTTATATATTTAAAATTGAACTGAGACCTATCATCAAGGGTTGGTTAATGGGCTTGTTTAGTTAAGCAACAGTTTAGACCAATGCACAGAGCTGGACAGCGCTGTTTCATTATGATTTTCCCAGGAGTCGACCACGAAAAACGTCAAACTTGTTGGTTAGTTTAGACCAAGTTATTATTTAAAGCTATTATTTGATTAGCATCAGGTGGACCATGGTACCAACCTGTTTGGTTTGTAATTTTGCTTGCAGTAAGATACACTATTATTAGTGTTATGCAATACCATTAATCATTGTATTTTGACTTGCGGTAGTATTTGAGGTATGGTGTAACAAGTTCACAAACTTTTTGCGGTGCAGCATGGTATGCGGATAGAATTGAGTGGTGCGGTGCAGTTTGCGATTTTTTGTGGACCGCACCATCTCTAGTAACTACAGTATTTCACTGAAAGTTTTCAAGTTGAAGAGAACAAAACGAAAATAAGAAATATTAATCCACACTTTTTTCATTTGTTTTTCAGGGGTTAAGATTAGGATTTAAGTTAGGGTTTGGGTTAGGGTTTGATTTGGGGATAGTTTTAGAGTAAGCATTGAGTTTGGGTTAAACTTGAGTCAGAATTTTGGCTTCTAGAGGCAAAATGATGTTTTTCCTCTGTTTGGGTTAGGGTTAGGATTAGGGTTAGAGTTTGGGCTAGGATTGGCACTTGCGGCAAAATAGCCCTTAGGACTATTTTGCCTCCAAATAGCAAAATAACATGGGTCTATTTTACCTCTAGAGGCAAAATACCCACTGCCTAATAAAAAACTAGATAAAAATTTCTGGTGAAATAAAGTCTTCCTTAAACTTTCCTACCAGTAGGCCTACCTCTTGGAAGTGGGCCATGGGGCTGTGGTAAAGAAAAAACTGTGTGTAATATGTTATAGGCTCCTTGTATACAACTAGCATAGGCTGTAGCTTACTGGTACTGTTGATCCGTGTGCTGGTTTAGCCTGCTGGTGCTAACTGTTGTGCAAACTAATTTAATGCATTAATTTGTTACACAACAGCGTACTGTATGATGTATAAAAGCGTTAGTTTTTCATCATTTGGTACAAATGAAGGAGCCAACATTGAATCTTGGAGAAATAAAATAGATGTTCCTGTTTTTCCTCCAGGTTTGTACTGGTTATCTTTATTGTAGACCTAATCAATTTTTCATGTGTTAGTTTTTATGTTTTTTTTTTAGTCTCTACAGAACTTTATTCCCTGGAAGTTTCTGTCTAACCTACTTTTTAGTTAATTCAACCAGTATTGGGCTAGTTGATGAGAAATGTTAACTTCATTAAGAGTTAATTCGCCAAGAATTTTCAAGCAATTTTTTTAACTCAATTAAAGTTAAGAAGTTAACTGAAAAACAAAAGTAACTCAATTAAAGTTAGAAATTAATTCGTTAATTAAAAAAAAATCAATATTAACCTGTAGTTGATGCCCAATAACACTTCCTGATTTCATTTTCTCGTGGGATAAAAATTACTCATTCTGATTTCTGGTGAACTTTATGCGTAATGGTAATCACTTTACAGAGTAAAATTATTATGGTACTATACTCGATTGCAAACAATTATTATTGTTATGGCATTAGGACGCATGGTGTGGCCTAGAAATTTAGCAGATTAATGTAAACATTAAAGCAGTTTAACGAAAGTTATAGTTAATAAGGTAATTAAGAAAAGCTTTTTAACTCTTTAGCTCATTAATGAAAAACTTAACTTTGGTATTGACGAATTAATGACTTGATGCCCAACACTGAATTTAACTAAATCTAACCTTAATGTCTCACCAATTACCATATGCTACTCTAAAACTAACTCTCAAGTTTAACTCAGACCCTGTTCAGTATTCTTTTTTCTTGACCTTAAGTTAAAAGAAGAAAATAAATGTAGAAATAAATATTTTTGTTTACTTCTGTTTCTTTTTGTTATCTGAAATGAAGTGGCTTATAAGATAGTTTCTTGTTAGGCAGTCTTCAGATGTTTGGTAGAGGATTAGCATTGTCTGGTACAAGTCTGAAATAGCTCCCAAGCTATTTTTGCTGTCTTGTTTATGCATTACTCTTACAGGTCTAAGATAATGTGTTTATTGTGTAGCTTACAGTACCCTGTACCAGATTACTCTATGTAATATTGGCCTACTAGCCTACTCTAGCATTAATCAACTTCAAAAATTGTTAAAAGTTTTTGACAAAATATGGCACTTTTATTTTTGTAGTGAGTGCTCGTAAAGGTCCCATTACATTGAAATATCGACCAATAATTGCTGCTGCTTTAATCTTGGTTGGAGTTGTACTACTCTATACTTATGTATCAAGTGGCAATGAAGATCATTCAGTTTTGGATGGAAAAACCTTCTTGGGTAAGACGAAAATATTGCTGCTATTTGCAAGACGTATTTCAAGTCTTGCATTATTGGTAATTCTAAAATTATATCGCAATGCTCAAATTAATTGTGGAATTAAAATTTGAGGAAATTTAGTTGTACTTATATCAGATATTGTTGTTAGACTTAGCAAATTAATCATTTTATATTGAGCTATAAACCGAACATCTTATCACGTATTAAGTAGAATGTCATATCTTTGGGTCCCTCTGAATGTTCTACAATTTGCCACTTCTGGGTCAAATAAATATGTTTATTTTTAAATTGTTGTAAAAGTTTACTGGGTTGAGATAAATACAATTAAACTTTTGATTTTGCTTTTTAAAATTTGGTCATGGGCCACAGCTAGAAAACAAAGTTCAAACTTTGGCCCAAATGTAATTTTTTAAAAAGCTAAGTGAGTTTGCTCTTGATAAATACAGTTTGAGACAGAACTTTGGTTCAAAAGTGCTTAAAAAAAACAAATTGAATTCTGTACAGTACTCACAGGCCCTAGTATTTTATTCAATTTGTAGTTTTTGTTTTACTGTACAAAAACGCTTTAAAATCATAGCTGTTACTAAACTGCATTTTCTTTCTTTAAAATATAGTATTGTTCATTCCATTTTTTCCAAATAATTTTTGACAATAATTTCAATTTCAGCATATCCCATAGAGATTAATCTAGAAGCTTTATAGTTGGTGTTTCTTCATCACTACATAAACCAATATAAATCTTTCAGCTTATTTTTGATTCTTGATGAAAGAATGCCAAGGGCACAACTGTGTTTCTTTGTGTGAACAGTTGATTTTCGCTTCATTGAATGACAACTGCAGGCAAAATCAATTGGGTTTCTAAAGTTAGGGCAATGGTTTGGCTGTGTAAGCAGACTGCCTTAGGAAAGATTTCTGAAATAAACTTTACCAAGCAAATTAGAAAACACCAATTGGACGACCTAAAACTAGACGAGTCAATTACATTGAGCATCTTAGATGTAGTTGCTTGGGATTCCCTTAAGCAAACTAATGGAGATGACGGAAGACTGATGGTGGCTTAACCTCTAGCAGCAGTCCCCACAACCCTTATGGAATTTACGTGAGCAATGAAGAGAAAGCAACCAAATTGATAGACTGTGGTTCATTTCCTTGGTAGATCAAACAAAAGATTATCTCAAAATTGCATGCAGACTTTAGCAATAATCACTGTGTGTGGCAGATGCTGCATTACTTTGCTGTGTTTCGGCCAAGGCAGCATGCTGAATCAAGATGTAGAAGTAGCTTCTATTGTACTTTGAATGATTGTGTGTCCTTGAAAGTTTCTAGTTGCTATGAAATTGATTAGAGCCAGAACTCACTTAATTAAATTTGCACTATCACTACCAGTAAGTTATTTACTGGTACAAATTTTTTATTGTTTTCTAGTGCATGAACATACTCAACAGCGAAAGTTAATGTTTTACAACAAGACTTATCCTCTTACAAAGCCTATTTCAACTGGAACTGGAGCCACTTTTCGGATTGGCCTCATTACGGATATGGATACAGAATCAAAATGTAAGCGCAGCTCATAGCAAAATTTATTTGCTAGAGAGCCCCACATTTAACCTTTTTTGCCATTATACGTAGAAAGGGTATTTAGAAACTCTGTGCCGAAAAAATTGGTCGAAAATTCCTAAAAAGATAACAGCACTATAATATTTGAAGATCTTCCAATTTTAAGTTGATGATGGTGGAGAAGAATTTTAAGGCTTTTAGTCTTGATTTATATCTACAGCAACTGCGTTCTAGTAAGATTGTCTCTCTTGGCATGATGACTAATTTTTATTATTTGTACAGACAAAACAGACACATGGAGAAGTATATTGCTATATGGAAATTTAACATATAACCAACACAGTGAAAAAATATCTGTGTCTTGGGGAAAACATCAAGTTGATGAGGGTGGAGTGGAATTAACAAGTTCTTATGCTTACAAGTAAGCTCTCTCAGTTTCCTATGTAATGTGAAGTACATATTGTTATGCAGCATTAAAGAGATTTGGAGTATATATCTTTGTTTTTGATATCTAAGCAAAAGCATGCTTGGTCATTGTCCATCGTCTCATGGCAAGATTTTCATAAACTTGACGTAGGTGAAAGCATTCATTATAATTCCTTTCGAATATTGTTTGTTTTTTTGCATCTAAATACCTGCGTAGCATTTTCATGAAATATGGAGTATTTGAACGGATTTTGTGAATTTATTTCAAGCTTTTTGGTTTTGTAAATTAATATTTATCTGCCAATCAAAAATGCCGTCGGAAATTTTTGCTTTCCAAAAGTATTTTTTCAAGAATGGCATGCAACTGATGTACACGTCACCTTTTCCAAAACAAAGAGTATTGGGTTAGTGATTGAAAGTTGCTGACTCCCGGGTTTGATTCATGCATCGTTGTGTCCTTGACACTTTGTGCTAATTTTCCATTGAGGCTAAGCTGTCTATCCGTTGCGGCTGCCCAGCTTGACTAAAGACTTGCAAACAGAACCCCGAAAATAAGTGCTCTGCTTTGGTGCGGTTAGACAGGTGCAGAGTGTCCGGTTCATATGCACGAACGAAACAGCGAATTCTCTTTTAATAAACAACATCATTACGGAAAGTTTGAGTGTCAGTTAAAAGATTTTATTTTGGTTTGATGATTTTGTTTTTAGTGTAACTTAATGCTCTTAACGTTTAGTAATGACTAATCAAGATCGATCTAAATTTTTAGTTAGTAGGTATGCTGATAAACTTCTGTGCCATATTGTTTTCGTTTCATTCCAGGTGATAGTATTTTTTTTATGTTAAAGTTTGAAGGGTTTCACATCTTTAGAGCAAGTTTTCTTCAATGGTTTCAAGAAGATCATATGCTTCTGTAATGCTTCAAAATGGCTGTTGGCAATATGAATACGAGGTGTGTTTGAAAAGTAACGGGACTGGGTCTATAAATTATTTTTGAAAAGTAAAATTGAAAAATATCTTTATTTTATTTGAAAAAAAAAATTACAACATGTTGCCTTCAAAGTAATCTCCTTAGGCTCGAATGCGCTTTTCCAATTTCCTCTGCCATGCTTTTTCGCTTTTCTGGAAGGATTCCTCCAGGATCGCTCGGAGCTCTCTCGCCACGGCTGTTTTAATGGCTTCTGAATCTTGCAAACGAGTTCCTTTGATGACTTTCTTGAGTTTGGGAAACAAAAAGAAGTCACAAGGGGCCAGATCCGGAGAGTAGGGTGGTTGCTTCATACAACAATGTTATTTTTGGCAAGAAACTCCCGAATTCCCAAGGCATTATGAGCTGGAGCGTTGTCATGATGAAGCAGCCATGACCTCGTTTCCCACAGTTTTCTTCTTTTGAGTGCATTAGACGTCGCAAGATGTTTTTGTAGACGTGCTGATTAATAGTTTCACCTTGTGGCAAGAATTCTACATAAACAATTCCAAGGACATAAAAAAAGCGATCAGCATCACCTTGGTTTTGGACTTGAACACCCTCGCCTTTTTGGGTCTTGGTGACAATGTGCTCTTCCATTCAACGCTCTGCCGTTTGGTGAGTGGATCGTACTCGAAGATCCGTGACTCATCGCCAGTAACAACTCTTTTCAGCAAGTTGGGTTCAGTTTCGAGTTGCTCCAAAACGTCGTGACACACTTGCACATTTTTTTCTCGCACAACGTCGTGACACACTTGCACTCCTTTTGTCCTACATTCAGCAACCTTGGTACCATTTTTGCACAGATCTTCCTCATCCACAGATCTTCCGAAATGATCCTCCATATCCTTTCACTTTTCATACCCAGCTCATCTGCTATTATTCTAACGGTAAGACGGCGATCGCTCCGCACCTTTTGTCTCACACGCTCAACATTTTCATCTGTTCTGCTTGTGGATGGCCTCCCACTCCTGTGATCATCTTCCACCTCCTCTCTTCCCTCTTTGAACCTCCTGTGCCACTCAAAAAGACGAGTTCTTGATATCTTGTCATTACCATGGACTTCTTGAAGCAACTTTAGTGCTTCGGTTGGAGTTTTTCCAAGACGGACAAGAAATTTCAGGTTGATTCGTTGTTCGACGTTCATCCTTCGCGCCAAAGAAAAAAAAAACCAAAAAATTTTTAATTTTATCAAATTTTTACAAAACGGTCACAAAGAAAGTGCCTTTACAGAAAAACGTGCTAAAAAGAATGTAGTTGTCACAGAATGCTGAAATTTGGTTTTCGAAACCATAAGACATTGTGACATCATAGCAAGCAATGCTTTTTTCGCTGCGATAAAAGTTGTTTGTGCAGCGTGCACAGTCCCGTTACTTTTCAAACACACCTCGTATTTGATTGATTAGACAAGCGTTGCTGCAAGCAACATTCGATTTTTGTTCGAACCTCAGCAATAGGAAATTGTGATTAAATGGAAATCAGCAGAGAACAGACCGAAAGTACATTTACGGTATTGGGAACACAATAGATTAATATGAACATATTATTACTAACTAGAGATGCGGTGGAATGTAAAATTTCAAATGTTTTTTTTCCAGAAGTCGAGGTATGGAGCTTTCTGAACTTGTGGTATTTAATGCTCGCGTATTTACTGTTGATGATAGAACTGGCATCGTATACGAAGTATTAAACAACAAGGTAGTACCATGGGCTATTTTATCAGATGGCGATGGAAAACAAACCAAAGGTGAGATTGATTTTTGAATTAAAGAATCGCTGTTGATGTGCAAATTTTAGGCTTCACAAACATTTTAGAGATATATGCCTAACCTTCAAGTTCGTTCATGGGTACTTTCCAGCTTAAAAAAATCGAGCCCTCCTCTTCTTTTATTCGTAACTTATATTAAACCGTTTGTTTTTGTACCGGGTGCTACTGCGATATAATCGTATACAGCTCAATATTAGAACGTAGGAGAGTCACAATTACGCAATACCTCATTTATTTTACTGTATTTATCATTAAATAGCATAAATTCAGGTTTCAAGGGGGAGTGGATGGTGGTTAAAGACGAAAAGTTGTACATTGGTGGATTAGGAAAAGAATGGACTACCACGAATGGGGAGTATCTGCACAGCTACCCTCAATGGGTGAAGTCAATTGATAAGGATGTAAGAGACCTATATAGTTTAATTCTAAAATTGTTTTTTGGTTGAAGTAATAGGGAAATTTATTAATTATAAGGAAACACTGGAATCTAAGTTTTTTTGGTCGTTTAACAGTCGTTGACCTAAATATTTAGTGAATAGCGAAAAAACTGACTATTTTCTACGATCAATCTGACTGAAAAAAAAACTTTTGTTCTTGCATACCAGTCCTAAATTATGCACAATCGTAAAATGATCAGACTATTTTTAAAATCACCGAAAAGAGGTTTCCAAGTGTTGGCAATGATTGTAAATGTATATATTACGTATATTGACCGAAAATTTTGAGTAAAACAAAGCGCAGACTAGAACAAGCAAAGAAGTGAGCTCCAGACAACTAATTAGTCTGTTAGAAAAATGAACAATTTTTTTGTCAGAGCCTAACGTGAACCAGTTTCGGTAGCAGTAATCCAGCAATTAGCTCCTTCTTTGTTATTTTTTTAAAGAAATTAAAATCGAGGTTTTGTGGTTAGATAATGCAGTAATCGTTTCTTTAAAATATGTGAGCCATATCCCTGCAGTGTTGTTATTTGCTACGGTATTGGTTACTGGGTTACCTTTGCGTTCCTTTCAGCGTGCAATAACGGACATTAATTGGATTTCAAACTACAAATCAATGCAACATGCATCTGGATATGACTCACCAGGTAGTTTCATATGTTTGTTGTTATGACTCAATTACAGCTGTTCTTAAAACTGGGCTAAAATGTTGTGATTCAAGATTGGCTCAGTGCCACAGCCTCTGGCGAAACTACAGCGGCTAGCAATTAGCAAGTTGACAAGACTTTGAACAATAACTTCGTTTTTTTTTCGCTAACAACAACTTGCACTACAAGTTTACCCGACTTTCTAGTTAAAAAAAGCTTCTGTAAGCGGCAGTGCTACACTAGCTTTGACTCATTAGTTTGCTGCTGCTTTGCCTTTGAATTTGGCTTTAGTTCATGTAATTATAACCTTAGTTTTCTCGATTTGGTATTCTTTCTAATTTCTAGAGATGGATATTTTAAAGAGCCTAGAATATGTGGTCGTTGGTGTTTCCTGTTTGATTCATAGTTACCGCTTGTTGAATGACTGGCGAATAATCGATTTGTTGATTACTTAATTAAAATGAAATCAAATCTTTCATTATACACGCTGAGTCGCTGTATTGCGCGAAGCGTGTAACGAGTTTGCAGGACCCATCTCCGCGTTATTGTGCCCGGGCAACACAGCTTTCGAAGAAGTATCACAGCTGTGGCGAGTTGTTGGACACTTTGTATCCGATTTGACCGGCCCAAGATTTGAAATTCAGACCTCCCGCTCCAGAGATAAACTCGTTACCGCTCGACCAACTGACCGTTACTGCTTAATTAAACCTTCTTTAGTTATGAATCTGCCAATTAAGTTTTTCTAACTTTATTACAGGTTACATCATTCATGAAAGTGCTGTTTGGAGCGACGTTCATCGTGCTTGGTTTTTCCTGCCGCGCCGGGCGAGTCATTTAAAATACGATGAAACCCTGGACGAGCAGCGGGCTACTAATTTGCTATTTCGTTGCTCGGAGGATTTCACTGATATCAAAGTCTCAAAAATAGGTACACATTTCTTAAAAGGGCATTCAAGTCAAGTTTTTCACTCTTGACCAAAAGGCTGAGATAAGCTTAAAATGCTTTCTCACCAAATTTGAAGTTTCTACGTCTTCCCGTTTTCAAGATATTGCGGTTCAAAATTAACAGTTTTTCTCTTACTTCACTGTTGTCGTTTTGTCTGTATTTTGACAGATTAATATTTGGAAAACTGGCTTACATTTATTAAAAAGCAGCTAATTTACAGTTCTAAACCTATACTTGTTTTTGCAATAACTCTTCTTCAAAATATTTATTGAGAATCAAGAACATGTAATAACTTTTTGAAATTTTTTGGTCTTATTGGCAACCCTGGGAAATGTTTTGGGAAAAAAGCCTCTCTAAGGGGAAATTCAATCTGTTTTGTCTCAGGAACGAAAGGTCGTAGAACGCTCAAATTTGGTGGAGTTAGTCTGTAGGCCTGTCAAATTTTTTTGAGAGAAAATGGAGCAAAAAAAAAATTCCGATCTGAATGCTCTTTTAATATTGTTATCTGTTAGTATTATTGCTGCTTAAGGAAGCCCGTGCTTATGCTCATATGGAATTTCAGATTTTTCGATAAGACATTGAACAAGTAAACAGAAACGTTTTCACAATACAAAAACTCGCGCTGGCTGGTGAGCTGGCAATATTTGCGTAAGGCGTCGGCGGATATAGGGCGTCGTCACGTCACAATTCGACGTGAACAACCGATTATATCTTCAAGTAACCTCTTAGTAGTATTTATGAAGATCACTGATTTAGGCACTTCAAGCTTTTTTAGTGATTTAGGCACGGTCGTTTTTACTTTTTTAGTAATTTGTTCGTAAAATAGAAACGCACCAGCTTGCTTTTGTTGGTTTTAAATCATTTAATGTACGTCCGGCGCAGAGTTGTAAGTCTTGCCGGGCTTTTCGGATCGGGTACGGGCTTAAGATTGGCAAAATGTCGGGCTTGATATACGTACTTGAATTAAGTTTTCGCCTTTCAGGTGTTATAAAAGCGTAATTGAAATAACTTTGCAACGCTGATTCGCTACTTCGTTTAAGCACCAATACGATTAATTATTAGTACACTATTGTTATTATCACTTCATAATTTATTAGCAACGAGTAGTTTCACTACAAGTAATAACCGTGCACGTTTTTAGATCTAACCTAATTTTCGTGCCTAGTTTGGGCTTCAAATCACTTTTCGGGTTCGGGCTCGTACTTGTCTTCCCGTTTGCAACTCTTGTCCGACCTCCCACCTACCTTGCAAGCTGTAGAATGTTGAAACAAGATGAAGGATACGTTTAGGGTTTTACGCTAAGTGAAGACTAAATCTTTGTGAAGCAATCTAAGCAATGCTCTACTGTAGTGAACGGATCATCGCTAGTCTAGACGTTTTTGCGCGACCGGGTTCGGGTTTCGTATCAAATCGTCTTGAAACAACAGACGTGCGTAAAAACTTATAGTAAAACCGGTGGCGTTAAAAAGTTGCTTATCCTTAGTGAGTCTTCGGTCTTAATCGCGATGTGTTTCTGGGATAGATTGACCTGGAGTAAGTATAAGCTTAGCAGTGTTAATTAACATTAACGTGTTAAATTCTATGCTTGAAGCTGCTGCAGTACGTTTTATGTTTGCTGAATGCGTCAATCCCTTCTGGCTGTTTCGAGATAGTGACGTAGTACTTAATTCCACGTCGGCGTAAAATATGACGTGACAATCAGGATTGTAGTGTGAAAGTGCTTTAGTACTGGTATGCTGATAAAAGCGTCATTTTTATGCACCACGTGACACGTTATTACCTAGAAACGCACAGAAACTGTTTACGTGCATATCAAATCCTTCTTGCTGTTTTGCTTCTGTTTAGTTCAGTTTTTTTGTTTTTTTTAATCGCGATCGGTTTTTCCAGCGTTGATGTAGTAATGTCAGTTTATGTGGTTGTTAATGCTATGGTTCATTGATAGATTGGATAATGGATATTACTCCTATACATTGCCACTCGATTAGTTATGCTAAAAAGTTCCCGAAAACCAGTATTTAAAATATGATTTTGAGCATGATGCTCTTTTCAAAATTTAGCTTAAGATATCGCTATTCAAACGTTACTTTCAATCAAATCCGAGAAAAGTTATTTCCACGGATGGAAAGTTTTAGTTTTTCGGTCGTGGAATGTCTACATCATACGTCAGAATGAAGCTGTTGTGCGTGATCGTTTTAAATGAATAGTATGTTTTTTGCGCACTCGTTTTGACTTTGTCGATTTTTAATCGAAGACAGTAACGTAGTTGTTTTTTTAAAGCTACCAGCTCTAAAGAGCCATTTCAATCTAGTTTATTTATATGATTTTACAACGTTTGCGGCACTGCACTGACCCTTTACTGGTTTCAAAAAAGGAGAGAGTAGCGATAGGGCACCTTCTGATTTGACGGAGACGGGCTGGATCTTGATCTCGACCACAAATGCTCTAAGGAGACATAGGCGTAGCCAGGGGAGACCCGCCTCCCCCCCCAATTAAAATGTCACCAATGACAAAAATGTAACAAAAAAGTCTATTGTTTCTTCAGTTTCAGTTTCTTTTAGCATTTTTTGCCTACAACAGTAATTAACAACAATACTGACGATCAGGGGCCCCAGGACCCCTCTCAATTCAATTTTGCCAACCAATTTAAATCTATAACGCGTAGCAATTGCGAGTTTTCGTCCTAAAAGTTGCTATTTCAGGCCCTCATCCAACCTTTTTACAAACGTAATGCAAAAACTAGGGCCGGATTTACCATAATATGGCACAGTACCAGCGAGGGGCATAACGCTCAGATGGTAAGACTTTTTTTGGTCTTCACCTATATTTGGCAGAAAGATATTGCGAAAATCTCCAAAATGCCAGGGGCTCCGCTCAATGTAAGTGCCGCCCGGCAGTGACATGGTTAGTAGGCGTAACCATCTATTGTACCATTTTTAAACAACAATCCACCTCGCCAATTTTTTGGCGGCAAGTTACTTCTGAAAAAAAATTAGCTAGGGGAAATGCACATTCAACAAAAATTTTAATTTGATTTCGTAGGCCTACATTTAATCCTACAACTGGATATGTTTATGACCAAACAAAAATCTCTAAGGACAATCTTCGAGTGGATTATTATTTGCTGTTAAAGTGTTGCACGAGGCAGTGTACCTTGCTTTCCCCTACCTGGGCCAAATCACTTACAGAATTTACCCCGAAAATGCAAGATTTTAAACGTGTTTCGGACTTAAAATGCAAGTAAAAGGAGGATTGAACAAATCAACTTTTTCAATTGGCTTTCAAGTGTTAAAAATCTAGTTCTTTCAAATGGCTCTAAACACGTGCGAATTGTGATCCAATTGCATTGAAATAGGTAGTTTTTCACAAAATTACAAAAAATCGCCTAATGGCTGGGGGTTTTGCCCTCAGATCCCCATAGCTTCCGGCGGCTGGGGGCTCCGCCCCCTAACCCCCGTCCGTGATACCTTTGAGTTACATTAGTTTGCTCAACACGTCTCCCAATTGACACATTTTACTTTGGGTTTATGCCCTCTCGTACAGCAAAATTCTGGTTATGTGGCAACACACAGGTCCCGGCTTCTGATCGTCCAATCTACAATATTTTTGTCAAAGTTTGTCTTTCGAAAATTTCTGATGACGTCATTGCATGTGCTTTGGGGCCCCCCCTGCCTATCAAAAATCCTGGCTACGCCTATGTAAAGAGACGTATACATACCTGAACTTGAACCATAAATGCGTGCTTGTTACTTAGTAAAATCACTCTCCCTTTAATGGAAGAAACGTATCGTCAATCCAGGAATGCGCTCTCGTAGGTTGTATGGATTTGCCCGAGAAAGAGAAATTCGCTAAAACGGTGCCATCATTATTTGCCAACGACTAGTAAATTAATTGAAGTTACCTTTTCCTAGATTTAAGATTGGTTACATAATTATTTCACCCAGCTAATATTGGCATCCATTGTTGACGTCTAGAATTCACGAAGCAAATCAACTGACCGCGAACCAACTGACCGCCAACATTTGGTTATTTAGCGGTAGTTAGTTCGTAGTCAGTTTGCAACGGTCAATTGCTTTGCACCCCTTGTGGTGTGCCATAGATTTTATGTATTGTAGAGTTGTGTACTACAGGGGCGCAACCAGAATTTGCTAAGGCGGGGGAGGGGGGGCTTGAACTACAGGTTAAAACTTTTTGTTTGAAAAATGTCTCGTTTAGCTGGCGGGCGAGCAAACTGCGAACAGATTACTCAAGCGTATCATAGACAGGCGTGTAAGGGTACAGCTGCCAGATGCTTGGGCGAATTTTGCAAGTTTTCAAAATTATAGTCATTTTAACACCATTTGGATCCCATTTCGCACGCTGTTTGAGACTTTTGAAGAACTACATTGCTAAAATTCAGAAGTCAATTGAAAAAAAAATTACATTGCCCAGCCCCTTCAACCCCCTTTTACTTAAAGGTCAAATCCAAAACACGTTTAAACGCTTGTATTATGATTTAAATTTTTTAAGTAACTTTGCTGAAGGTGGGCTAATGCCTCCCTCCTGGTTGCGCCACTGGAAGGGTGCTCAGCCAAGTCGAAATAATTTCTGGCTCTTCATATATCTACTTGTTTTGATTGGCAGGTAAAATCAAATACAACGCTCGGGGTTTTTCTTCGTTCAAGTTTCTTCCCGGCAGCAAAGACAGCATAATCGTCGCGCTTAAAACCGAAGAAGTGCATGGAGAAACGAAGTCCTACATTACCGCTTTTACTCTCGATGGTGATATTCTAATGTCAGACACTTTAGTTTCGCAAAAATACAAGTATGAAGGTGTTGAGTTCTTGTGACGTCCAATTATGTTTCGGTCGAAAAAACTGCAAGAAAACAAACTGGATCCGTGCCAAGAAGTGGAGAAAAACTTACAGCTTAATGTGGATCTAGATCAATAGCAGTAATACTCGCAGGCGGGTAGCTCTTCTTATCGAAACTCAATGAAATTGGCCAAGATTGACATGATATAATTTAAAATAAAATGCTATCTAAGTTTTGGTGCATGGTGCTAATGTTAAATAAGTTTTTAATCTTTATTTTCATTTTTTTTTGCATTAATTTAGCAAACATCAGCCAGTTTCGATAAAGAGAGTTTTTTTTACCACCATTGGAAAGTTAACACGTTGCTCCGGATTCACTGCACAGTGACAAAAATAGTAGTGTTTCACTTTGGTCAGTCAGCTAAGCGGTTCTTACTGATCGGCGCACTGCACAAGTAGATTTGCGTACTCCATTAAGTTTATGCCTTTGGCGTTTTTGTTTTTTTTGTTTTCTTCGAACTTACATTGATACCAATAGTCGGTGCAAATGCCTTCCGTAATTCGGTGAGAACCGCTTTAGCCTCAGTCTACCGGTACGAGCGTATTGTTTAAACAACTGCAGCTCGTGCGCCGGGCGTACGGAATTTGTGTTCAACCGTCCAAGAATACTCTTTAATCTCTCATGATTTTCCACCCAGTGTAGACCTCGTCTTACGAAGGCTTTTGGTATGGTGCAGCAAATCGTTTAATAATAATTTTTGTACGTTCGTGGCTTACAATTATTGTACCACTTTTTTGTGTTATTAACTAGAACATAGTTTATTTACAGCACACAGAACAGTAGTGATTCAGATTAAACAATCATTTAAATACAACTTTCAGCAGGGTTAATGCCATGCTGTTCGTCAGAAGCTTTTCAGCGGGCAAACCATCTATCTGAATGCTTAAATATTTGGTAAATGCTTTCCGTTGTAAGTAAATACCACCTACTGACACCATAGTTTTTATATCAACCCCTTTCTTTTTACCGAACAAAACATAGCGTGACTTCTTCAAGTTAATTTAATTTTGCTCAACCACTTTTCAATAGTATTGATTTTGGTAGCAATAATTTGTTTCAATGCAGCAGGATTTTTTCAGATCCAGACAAGGCAGTGTCATCAGCAAATAATCGTGCTTCTGAATTTGCTGTCTGAGGCAAATCATTTATAAGGGAAAAACAACTCCAGTTCTAATACACTGCGTTGGGTACTTCTGTAGATATCTCAGTAATATACGATTTAACGAAATGTACATAAAGAAATTGGTGTCGATTAGAAGGATAATCCGAAAATGAATTAAAAGGAAACCTTTTGTAAAAGTTTTTTTTAGAATGGCTTAATCTACGGTATCGAATGGTTTTTTCAAGTCAGTAAATATACCAAGTGTAGATTTATTTATAACTTTATGGTTTTGCAAATGGTTACATGAAGCATCATTGGTAGGTTTGTTTTCTTGGAATCTGTGATGACAAAATGAAATTATATTGTGCTTGGTTAAAATTTTGATTGAATTTATTTGGAGCAGTTTTTCAAAATTTTGGAGAAATGTGGCAAAATAGATATCGGTCATTAGTTTGAAGTTGATGACTTTTCACTTTTATTTTGCATTGGTATCACTTTTGCGTTTTTTTAAAACAATTGGATAAACACCCATTTCTAAGCATTAATTGTATAAGCTGTTCAGTATAGCAGGATCGAGATGTCAGCTTAATTTCAGTATGTAAATCGGACTAATATATATGTCATCGCACTTATTGTTGTTCTACAATTCATTTTGCTTTATGACATCTTCAGAGCGAATAGGATTTAGAGATATGGAAGAGCAGTTTTGTGATGGGTAAATTAAAGGTATTGCTTTTGTTTCAGTGGCACTTTATACTCTTTAGCTTCAATAGATGAAAAATAATTAATCATTAAAGCAATTCACAATTTTTTTACGATTAGTAATCCACACATTTTTCAGCTTTTTTAAATATCTCCTAGATGTTTTTCAAACTTTAATTTATAATAACTTTGCTGATTGATTTTTTAGATTATTTAAAAGTTTGTTATATATCTTTGTTATGTTTACCGAAGGTCTTACACAAATCATTCACAATTTTAATGTATTTTTGAATTTTTTTTTGTCAACCAAGGTTTTAAGTAACGCTTAGTTTGTTGCCGTGAAAGCTTTTGCATTGGTGCATGGGCTTCTAAGCATTTACCAAAGCTATCCGCTAAATGGGAAAATCGCTCTTGAATGTGTATGCTTAGCGAATTATATTTTTGAAAGTTTAATTTCTCGGGCTCTAACATTGAGAGGAAGTTTTCTTCGTTAAAATTTGAAACTTTTGTTTGAGTACTAGCTAATGGAAGGTGGGGTTTAAGACGCATTTTATGGTTATTTGTTTGAGAGTATGCAGCTGTACACACCGTATCGTGGTCACTGATACCATATGCAATAGTACCTGAATTCACAACATTTGGAACTGGCTGATTGCATTAGTTATCCAATAAAGAAGGGGTTTAATTTACTGTAAATCTGATTGGGCATGTAATAAGATTGATGACACCCAGAGATTATTATGTTTCTTTGTAGTGGAGAACATTTTGCAAATCAGTAAGATAGTTTATGTTAAAATCCCCTAAAGCATAGAAAATTGGCTTATTTGAATTGATTTTTTCTATCAATTGTTCAATTTTCTCTCGAAATGTTCTGTGAGGAGATGAGAATGAAAATAAACACTTCCTACAATAATTGGTGTAGAGCTATAATTAGGATGGATTTCCACCCAGATGTCTTTTGCATGTTCAACAATAAATTCGGTCACGGAGTATAGTTATGTGATAATGATATACGCAAGCCAATGTCTCCACTATTGATGGCTGCATTGATGTAATGAAATTGGTGTTTTTGGTGATTAGTGAGAAATTGATACCGAATTTTAATGGTGATTTTATTTAGTTTCACTATAATAATTACTTAAAATAGGCAACAAGATAAGTTTCCAGTTTATCATTGTTATTGCCTTGGTCTATTCCAGTTCAAAATTGCTGTGTTGTGTAATCCAAAAGCAGATTAGTGTTATTTTAGATTATCCTAATGTAATTGTTAAACTGCATTTCGGGGGATTTACCGTCTTTTCTAACAAAGATTTCTCTGATCGTGATCCAAATGCCACTATATTTCATTTCAAATCTTTTCTTGTAAGCTCTTGAAAACAAATATTTTCTTCTCGTAGTAAGGTTTTCATTTATGTAGAAATCTTTCATTCCTTTAATGCCATAATCTCTGGTCCCTGCTAAGGTTATTCTTGTGGAATGAAAACTGTTCCGTATATCTTGAGTTTTGAACCGTGCAATAATTGCAGGATGATGTTGTGCTACAGATGGTAAACGGTGAGATAAATAGAAATGTCATCAATAAGCTCATTGTTGTTTTCTTGCTTTACTATGTGATTGCAGGATGATGTTGTGCTACAGATGGTAAACGGTGAGATAAATAGAAATGTCATCAATAAGCTCATTGTTGTTTTCTTGCTTTACTATGTGATTTGTGTTTTATTTGTGTGAAAGGTATCCCACAAAACTGTTTAAATTCTCTCTTCGATCTGTGGTAATGATGAAACACTTCAGTGCACAAGCCCAATGAGTTGTATGTATTTGATTGGGGTGGAGATGTATCAATTTTAAAGCTCGATTCCACTGCAGACAAACGGATGTTTCCAATAAAAACCGATATGTCTTCGTTTGTTGCCGTCATCCAAATAGCTACTGGCCTCCGGCATGTATAAAAAATGTCGCTTATTTTTTTTTTAATAGCGTCAGAGTTATTTAAAACCTCTTACCTTTTTGGTGCTGGCCTTAACGATGTCGATTTTGGTCTCTGTTTGTGTGCGTTTCTTTTGTATTTTAGGCGTTTTTATTTCAAACACTGTAGAGTAAAAGTTGGTGTTGAATCAAATATTTAATGGGCAGTTTGAAATCAGTTTGTAGTTTGAAATCAGTTTGTTTTTCTGGGTTAATGTAATTCAAGTTAGTTTGGCAAAAATACAAACATAATTGTATTTGCCAAAAAAACTTTAACCTGTTAACTCAAAAACGTTTAATTAATTTAAGTAGAAAAGAGTTTGTATGAACCGTTAGTTTACGTGTGGTGTTGGGAATAAGAAATGCTTGCGGTTTTTTATCTGCATGTCTTGTAAAATCAAAAAAAGGCAAAATGCATAAATTATCTGACCAATGCAATTTGGTGAATAAATATGTAATTACAACTAATACATTTTGTTTGTGCTCGTCTCATTACCCATTTTATTTACTCTTTCGAGTAAAGCTTGTGTGGATGTGTGGGATTAGGATGTCTTTTCTGAAACATTGTGATTGGGCATTATTTATTCATCCTTTAATAAATGATGGCCCAAGTACGATACGCAAAGTTGTGTATATTGGTTGACGACTACGTTTGTAATGGCGGAAACGTAGCGACACTTCGATGTGATACGTCCATTCAGATCTCTAGTTGAAGGACTTCTTCATTTCAGAAAGTGCGATCAGACTCACATTATAAAAATAGCGAGTCGTTGTTACTCGTGCGTGGCGGCATTCTAAATTATCGCCTAAAATCCAATGCTTAAAATTTTAATGTCGATGCCAAGAGAAAACACGCAACAGTTTTTAGCATGTCTTTCTACTTTAACAGTTGTAAAACACTTATTCTGTTGTCTTCAAAAACGCGAATTTTGAAGTTTTGCATAGGAAAATTGATTTTTTTGAGAAGTTGCTACTAGATTTTATGATTTGTTGCCGGTTATCTGTATGACCTTACTGCTTTAGCTATGTTTTTGTTGTTTATGCGGTGTGTTATACTGTTGATATTGTTCTATCTAATCTATCAGCGAAAAAGGAATTTGTTACAATTTCAGTACTACAAAGTAAAACGTTCCCATTGTACATTTATATACAATAAATAGTTTTTAATAACCTAGCGATATTGGCACTTATAAGAAATTAAGGCGTTGTCATATGGAAAAGAGCAGATATCTGGTATTTTTATGTAGCAAATTCGTTTTTTTTTTTGTGCTAACAAATCGTAGTCGTAATTTATTTCTGTTGCGGTTGTTGAAAATGTGATTATTTCATGTTTTCAGTGATTGTTTTGCTTGTACATACAGTATATCTATTTGAACGTTTTCCGTACTGTACAATGTGCATGCAAATGCAATAGTTTGCTTCAAAATCCTTAAAATGTTTTATTCTTTCGAAACGAAAATAAAGCTCTCTATCTATGCTTCCTTCATAAATTGCATTGTGGGCAAGTCGTGGACAATCGTTTGCAGTGTTGGGAAGACTCGAGTTCGAGTCCGGACTCGAGTCGGACTCGAGGCCACTTTTTAAGGACTCGTACTCGGACTCGTGCCCTTGAGACTCGGACTCAAACTCGGACTCGTGGAATTTGAGAGTACTCAGACTCGGACTCGTGATTTTTGTTGAATGTCTGATTGTAATGTCTTATTACAGAGCTATTATATATCAACAAACTACAAATGTGACAAGCAATGCATCATCTTTGGCAGGGAGAGATTTCTTACCTAAATCAAAATGAAAATAATTGAATTTGGTTTTATAGTTTGGCAACCGCATTTTTTTAGCGTTTTGGTGTCATTGGTTTGATCACGTTTGCTTCGATGATACCGGTAGGTAAAATGTGCTCAAGATATCGCATGGCTGAAAAATTCTTGGAAGCAGTGCTTAAATTGTAAAATTTTGCATGGGGGGACGCTTTTGCAGCCTTGACCAAACGCATTCGGAAAGCGAAAGTAGTTTAGTGAAGATTACGTAGATTTTTCCCCGAAATTACGTGAAGACCAAAAAGAAAAAAACGTCTTTACCGAAATTTGAAGTGTTTTTTCCTCAAAATTAGGTGAAGACCAAAAAAAGGGTTTTCGACGCAAATTTTGCAGTGTTTTTCCCTAGAAATCAATTTTCCCCGCACTTTTGTACTATAATCGGCCGGAATTTGTGGGCTTAATTCATGCTGGCTGGCTCTTTTTCGTCTGTTCATCCAACGCTCAAATCTCAATGGGGGGACACCTAAATGTCTATGGGGGGGACGCTAACTCTCGATTGAGGGACGCGTCCCCCCTACAATTTAAGTACTGCTTGGAAGGTATTCACTATTCAAGTATTCGCCCGTATTGAAGGGAGGCAATAAGTTTTGTCTGTGTTATGTTAAATTTTACACCTGATTCCTTAATGTTACAATGGAGAATGAAAAGCTAAAAAGAATCAGCTTGCATCCAAAAAATTGCTAATGTGACTGACAAAAATTACGGTATGCAGATGATGAAGCATGAAGTGTTTTTTTGATTACTCAGCAGTGCAGTGCTGTTTAACTTTTTCTATGTATGGGCTTGGGTTAGACCTGATTTTTCTAAGGTTTTTGCAAAAAAAATTCTTTCTGTTGGTGAGTTAGTTGGTAAAAACATGAACAGGTGAATACAGCCAATTCAGCAAAAACCTATTCTTTCATTTTTCAAATTATTCATAAACCATAAAAACAAAAATTGCATAACGCGTGCCCTAAATTATGTACAGATTATGATATACGTATTTAAAATCGAGGTTTTTCTTCTGAAATAAAAATAACAATTCTAGTCTATTAGATATGAAACGACAAAAGATACCAAACCATGGCGACAAGTGGCGCAATCAGGAGGGGCTAAAGGGCCTTCATCCCCCCTTCACAAAATCACTTAGAAATATAACCCCAAAATTTAAGGGTTTATATAACCCAACAAATTCAAAGCTCCCCCTCCAGCAAAATCTGGTTGCGCGCTTGATCGCGAACTTAATGATCCTTGTCCCTAAACTGATGAAAATTATGAAGGTCCTTCTATTTTTTGCTTCAGCTGGTCGACTTTTTAAACTAGTCAAAGTACTGAAAAAAACATAGGCTTCGTAAATTTGGTTCCTTCAGTACCAATCGAATGCAATACTACACCACCAATTTCCGAAAAGATTATACTTTTTTGCACGCTTTCGTCGATTAACTGATTAATACGCAACTTAAAAGCTCTACTTTTTATTGGACGCTGTGACAAATCTATGGAAATAAGCTCTTTTGTTGGTTGGGCGGTAACGCGTTCGTCTCTGGAGCGGGAAGTGCGAAGTTTAAATCTTGGGCCAGTGAAATTGGACACACTGTTGCCAACGGCTCGCTGCCGTTACGACATTTTTTCGAAAGAAGCTGTGTTGCCCAGGCCGCAATGACGTGGAGATTGGCCGTGCCAGCTGTTTACACACTTCGGCGTAATACAATGAGTATAAAACAAAAATTGAAAAGGGAACGAGTATAATGAAAGATTTGATTTGTTTAAAATTATTTTCTTAGTCTGATATCCTGAAAAATAATTAACTGCAGTGAAAAACTAGATGGGAGCTTTCTGAGTAGCAACCCCTTTGAACGACCGACACAAAAATCTACAGATTTCAAAAAAAACAAGCTTATACCTAATTAAACCTAACCTTATAACTTATACCTAAGCCATTCAAAAAATTGATTTTTGGGGTCCCCAGAGGTGGCGCCCCCAAACTATGTCAAAATATTTGTCTGTTAAGTAGCTGCTAATATAAAAAACTAGCTCCCTAGCTCGAGCTGTTCAAAAAATTCATTTTTGGAGGGCCCATTTTGGGGGAGTCCCCGGGGAGATTGGTACCCCAAACTAAGTTAAAATATTTCTGTGTTAAATATCCACTGATATTCAAAAACACTGTCACCCTAAGTTAAGCTGTACAAAAAATTGATTTTGGGGGGGTACCCGTAGGGATGGCACACCCTAAAGTATGTCAAAATATTTGTCTGTTGAGTATCTGCTGATATCAAAAAAACTAGCGCTCTAGTTTGAGCGGTTTTCATTTTGTTTATTTTCAAAAAATTCAGTTTTTGGGTCCGATTTTGGGAGGGTTCACAAGGGAATGGCCTCAAAATATTTCGGGAGACAAAATTGCGTGTGCAACTCAACAACTTTGCAAAAAAATTAGATTTCGATGTTTTGTGGTTTAGGAGAAGAAGAGCGTACAAGATTTAAAAAGAAAAACAAAGGAAAGAAAAGAAAAAAACCTCATCGCCGCCAAAAGTGAGTTAGTTGGAATGAAAAGGTAGCTTAAGACATATAACTGTGTGAAATATTTTTTGTCGAACTTAAGCCGTTTTTGAATGAGACCGCTTTTTACGCCAAACTTGTGGGGCAGTTTTTGGGTCCTAAAACCAAACTCACGTAATCAATTGCCTCAAAATTTGATACGAACATGCAAATCAATAGTCTCAAGCCGCTGTCAAAATTTCATGCAGCTAGACCAAATTGTTTAAAGTCTGAAATTTCGCACTCATTAGTTCGAAAATGGCCGAGTAAAAACAAAAAAACACTCGACGCGAGCGTCGGTCGTTCCAATAACTTCCAAAATTCTTAGCAAATTCAAACTGCAATATAAGAGGGTTTTATGTAACGTCACTCGCATACTTTTACCGAAAAAACTTCGTCAAAACTGAACTGGAGGAATAAAATATACAGGTATAAAAGAAGGAAACCTCGAATTTCGCCTTTCTCAGCCATGAGTAGTTTTACAAACTCGGGTGTAAATTAAGGCCGAAGTAGACGACTAAATTTTATTTGCAAGAGCTCTTGCAAAAGCGTTTATACAACTTTTTTCTGTGTGTAAAGGGCCAAGTTAGAAGACTGTGCAACCAATGACATTGGTGCAACGCTTGCAGAAACGTTGCACAAACGTCTTCTTGCGGAATTTATGAAAGCGTTTGTCCATATTGAAATAACTTTGGCCGAATTTTAAATTTCATTTTCCGGTCAAATTTTCGAACTCGGACTCGTGATCTTTAGCTTTGGTGGACTCGGACTCGTGGCATTCGGACTCGTGATCTTGAGTTTTGGTGGACTCAGACTCGGACTCGTAGCTTAAGGACTCGCACTCGGACTCGTGAAAGTGGCAATAGTCCCAACACTGATCGTTCGATTGATCGTTACGAAGAAGTGAGAGAAGACAATCAGAAGACTTCACGTCATACTGCAGCAGGAGCTGAATCTTCCTCAAATCAGCAGAAAAAAATAACTAATATACGAATATCTCTAATAACCAGAATCTTAGATCTGGTTTCATAGTCGTGGCAGTTTTTTGTTGACGCAAGGCAAACCTTATTTGACCACTCTGCCACCGTAGCTCAATGTTGCTACGAGCATGTTAACTTATTTTATATGTTGCTATTTTTCACCGCCATAGCGTCATTTTTTGTGGCATCGGTTCGCTCGGTTGTAGTGAATGGACTGTGTTAATGCAATTCGCTTGGAGCGTCGTTAAGTTAAGCCAACAAACTCCGTTGCTCGTTATTTGCCTTTGACTGAGAGGACTGAAGGCAAAGCAATGGGGTATCTAAAATTGGGGCAATCGTATTGGATTAGATTGGCGTTGACTCCATCCTTCTTGACCAAGTTGTTTCCGAAATATTCTACATAAGACACGACGTAGAGACCTCTCTAATCTTAAATTTTGTTGGAAACCCTGACGTTGATAAATCAGCGACGCCATCTTAGTTCTATTTTAAGGCAACGCCGCATTTAGGTAAAGCCACAGAGGACTTATATCCTATACAACAGGTTAACATAAGCCTCGGTGGAATTGGCTACTGCATTGAAACCTCAGGGTTGCCAGTAAAAATTATAATTAAATAGGTATCTACGTGGTGTTTGAAGTAGATTATCTCTGGAACGGATGGGCCGAGAAGGATGGAGTCGACACCAATCGAATTTGATTGCCTAAACCTCAAATAACCCCATTGATTTTGTCTTCAGTCTCTTAGGAATAGTTGTAGTTCACTCCTGACCAATTATTATTGATCGGCAGCGTGGCCGACAGGTTAAGGAGGTATTGCCTGAGATACATAAACTTTATTGAAGAAATGAAAACTACTTGAGGTTACAAAAAGGTTCGCGAAAGCTTGTTCCACTACTCTCCTTATCCGCAAAAATAGGTTTAATCCGTTCAACTCTGTACCATTGGCAACCCTGCGCTTCGAGATTTCGTGACATCAGACAAAGCGCTTCCATAGTTTTTGCAGAATAACCAACGCGATGTTCGTTATGTAAGGTATAGCCCTAATAGGATTCTGCTTCAGTCAGCCATTTCAGTTTAAACTAAATTTATCAGTGACATCATCCAAATGATAACTAATCCAGGGATTAATCAAAGCTAGACCTGTTTTAGGTGTATTCAAACTACGGATAGTGATAGACAGTGGCGGATTTTGGGGGGAGGATGGGGGGATGCATCCCCCCCCACCAGCCTAAAGATAACGTGCATATGAATAACACTTAACTTATTTAAAAAAAGCAAATAGTGAATAGTCGTTAGCCCGTGTGACTGTGATATAATTTCAAAAGCCCTGTGAGGGGAGGGACCGAAAAATGTAATTTTTACAGCGAATTTTTTGCAAAACAGAAATTAGTTTTTTACGGGCCCGATTGATTTGAAAGCGCCGAATTAGCAAAATTTACAACTTGCACTTTTCAGCGATAAAGCCTACACAATGCAAATCATTTCCTAAGTGACATATTAGGCTTATAAAAAGTAAGCATTAAGCGAGGTCAAGAACATAAGAACATTAATCCTAAGCAGTGGTGTAGCCACGGGGGCGGGTGGGGGGCTATAGCCTTTCCAATGGCCTGTCCATCAAAATGCAAAATAAAAAATATCACGTTTTTAGCAATTTTGAGACTGTTTTTCGCACTGAAATAGACCAAAAAGTGATTTAAAGCATTTTTTAAAACATATGCTTAAGGGGGGCTAATTTGTCAGAAATAAAACACACAAATCAAAAAAAAAACTTTAAAAATTGACCAAAAATAAGCAATAAAATTTGATCGCTAGTGTAAAAAACTTGAACACGGATTTCATCAACAAATATATTACAGGCCTAAACTCAGAAATGGGGTGGAGAGGCTATTCAGTATTGGTTAATTACCAATCACTTGTCTCAATTCTCTTTCCATTAGTCCCTCTCCAATTATTTTTCTCTATAAATATACAGATGAAACAAATTACTTCGTGTCAGTGCCGTCGCTACGGGGGGGCCAAGGGAGCCGTGCCCCCCCTAACGTCTGCTTGTGCCCCCCCATTTTGGTGTACTCAAATTACTGTTTTTGGAACACCACGTAACTGCAAGACAACAACAATGATGGTAAAAGGAGTAATTACGTTCAAAAATGATTCCCCTTTGAAGTTTTCTTGATTCTTTACAAAATTGCTGACAACCAACTACTGTACATAAATCTGACATAATAATTCATCTTATTAACATACCTTCACGGATGTGTCGCGGAAGAGAGAAGTAAGCCTGCAGAATCGTTACCGGTACTTCGTTAGTGATCACGACATAAAACAATAGCCTACGTGAAAACATTTTTTTCAAAGACCAGCTGTTTTGATTTTTAAAGTACACTCAAGATTTGGAGGTCGCGGTCTATGGCGCAACCAGGGTGAAGGGGCTTAAGCTCCCTAAGCCAAGTCACGTAGAAATTTAACCTCAAAATATGAGCGTTTAAACGTATTTTAGACTTGATCTGAAGTAAGGGGAGCTAAAGGGGTGAAGAAATTTAATTCTTCTTTGAAATAACTTCTGAATTTTAGCAATGTAGTGTTATGGCTTTTAAAACGTGCAAAGTGCGATTAAAATGACGTAAAAATTGCTTCTTTTTTGCGGCATAATCACAAAAATCGCCCAGCGGCTGGGGGCTGCGCCCCCAGGCCCCCGTCCATAGTTACTTTATATTTAATGACTGTGCCCCCATTTGTGACACGTTTGAGTTGCATCGGTTTGGTTAGCACGAAGCCTAAATCAGACAATTTTTGTGCAAAAAATTTACTTTTTGTTCACCCCTCTAAGCAAAATCCTGGTTGCGTGTCTGGTAGCATTCACTGCTGTAGATAGATTTTTCAGTCGGTTGTGGGCCGCAGACGAAACAAGCTAAGAAACGCTGCCGACCTTATAGATCTCTCTTTTTTTAGACATGAATACAGAATTGTCAAAATTGTGCATATTGGTAGCCGTACAAGATTTGAAGATCAGTTTAGTTTTTATAAGCAAAGGTTCAGTTTATTTTAGTGCCCCCCCCCACTTTCAGCTAGTGCCCCCTCACTACGTTTGCTCTAGCGACGGCACTGCTCCGTGTGAGTTTTATTGAACTATAAGATTTTATGCTTATGATTTATCAGCATCCAAATATGAGAACTAAAATTTTACCATTAACCACCTTTCACATAGATCATTTATGCAACCAGTTGAATCATGTTTGCACTGCCAACTTCTATGCCGCATTTTAAAAGCATTATTTTATCAAACTAGCTCGAACATTAAATTATTTTTGCAAAAAAATGCAAAATTTTTGAGCAATGGGGGTTCCACCCCCAGACCCCTAAGACAGCCGCTCCATTGCAAATTTCTGTCTACACGCCTGGTTACAACACATCCGAATTTTTTGAGGTTTTGTGCTTAAAATTTTTATCATCCCCCCCACCAAAATTTTCTGGATCCGCCACTGGTGATAGACCTCTACTCCTTTTTTGTTAAAAAAAAAGTGACGCAGCAACCAGTTTCGGCCTCTTTTTCCAGTGCTCGGCTAGGAGTTTGTAATGTGTAAAAAGAGTTACTTGGATCACAATGACCAATATTTTGGAAAAAGTAGGCTAGGTTGCATAGAAATAGCTTGTGCTAGTAAACCCTACAAAGGCTGAAGAAACGTGTTGAACTGTTTCATTACACTCGCTTTATGAAATGTTTCATTTACGAAGCTTTAAGAAACGTTGCAACGACAAAACGTTTCATTACATTCGCTCAGCTGTACTACGTCCAAGCGTGTAACGACTAACGAGTTTACGGTGCCCTTTTCCACGTCATTGCGCACGGGCAACACAGCTTCTTTCAAAGAAGTGTTACAGCGGTGGCGAGCCGTTGGTTTAATTCTTTGTCCGATTTGACTGATCCAAGATTTGAATCTTAGACCTTCCGCTCCAGAAACGGACGCGTTACTGCTCTTCCAACTGGCCGGTAATTCTGTAAATCGAGGATAAATTCTCTGCACTTGCGAATTCGGTTAATTTTAATCTATTACGTCCAACAATTTAGAAGACAAAAAATTGATATTCTTTTTCATTAAGAACATTTTATAGAAACACAAGGCTCGTTTTTGCTCAAAATTTAAAAACAACAACAGCCTCAGCAGTAAAAACAAAACAAAAAAGAAATTTCCCAACGCAAAAAAAAAACAAGTAAATTTTGTTTACTGATTGATTCAAAGCGATAACATTTTAGTGATTTTCAAGTATTTGCAACAGAGGTGAAGTCGAGGACACAAGGCTCGAGGCCAAGGCCAAGGACACAAAAAAAATCCGAGGCCAAGGCCAAGGACCAAGGACACAAGCGCAAGTGCTCTCCAAAAAAAAAAAAAAGGTCTTCACAAAAATTTTTCAGGCGATCTCCAAAAAAATTAAAAAAAAAGAAGCAAAAAAGGTCTTCACAAAAATTTTTCAAGCGATCTCCACAAAAAACGTTTTCCAAAATTTATTTCAAGCGCTCCACGATATTTTAACAATCCAAAAAATAGTGCTGTCCTCGAGCCGAGGACAGGCCAATTTTCGAGGACTTGAGGCCTCGAGGCCAAGGCCAAGGACTTGACCTTCGAGGCCAAGGCCAAGGACTTCAAAATCTGTCCTCGAGGCCAAGGACGTCCTCGAGGACTCCACCTCTGGATGAGAGCCTGAAATAGCAATTTTTAGGAGAAAAACTCGCAATTTCTCCCAGGTTTTAGATTTAAATTGTTTGGCAAAAATTGAATTGAGTGGGGGGGGCGGGGCCCCTGCTCGTCAATATTGTTTTTTATTACTGTTGTACGCAAAAAATGCTAAAAGAAACTGAAACTGAAGAAACAGTACCGGTAGGCTTTTTTGTCACATTTCGATCATTGGTGACATTTCAGTTGGGGGAGGCCCTGCACCCCCTGGCTACGCCTATATTTGGTGCGTACGACCCTTAATGATTTACGTACGCTACGATTATTGAAGTTGTTGTTTATTGTCACAAAGTGATTTCGATGGACTAAGGAATTCCATATTAATCAAAATAATGCAAACATTACAAGCGATACGGTTGCGTAGTGTGATGTAATAATGTGTGATTGACGGCCTAATTTAAACCTTGGGCAATCGGTTAGTTCAATAAATTTTGCTTAATCATTAGTTGCTAATTGCATTTTGATATAATATGCTAACATATAAAATGCAATCGGTGATAAGTAAAAAAAAGATATTCAACAAACATTTACTCACAGCACATTAGCTTGGTTTAAACAACTCGAATCAATCGTCAATCAGTTTGGACGTTATTGATACCGTATCAGTGGGACCGTACATTGAGATACCAAAGGTGAACTGCAAAGTGCGAAATACTTTGTGATGAGTAGAATTTATTATTTTTGAGATCTAACAGTAGACCTAAATTACTACTTGGTTTATAAACTTTTAAAATTGACTATTTTGTGTTGAATGATAAGCCGCTCTTAAAAATGGTTATGGCGCAGCGGAAACCGTCGAGTTTATGACGTTAAGGATTCAATTACCATTTACCGTAGCATAATCGGTAACACTAGGGTTGCCAATATTGCTATACGTCCAGTTTGTGTCGGGACTGTCTCGCTTTTGAACTTTGGTCCCGGTGTCCCGCCCAGTTAACCAATTTGTCCCAGAATTTGTAATTTGTTTTCACCTCAGGCTTTCCTAAAGAGAAAACTCTTGTAAAGACCTTATTTTGGTCACCGATTTTCTCATTCAAAAGTATGGCAAGCTCACGTAACACCAAGCAAAGCGTTATTTAGTCAGTTTTATAAATGATCATTTCTTCAAAGCTTTTCGTCTGACACTTGTCAAGAAAAATAGTCGGATAAGGAGTGCAAAAAATAAACGGCTATTTATCGGAAAATAGCCTAGCCGAGATTGGCTGCAATGCAATGCCAACGAAAACGTGGAATTACCGGAAAATCTTCAAATTATATGCAGCACGAATTCTTTTACTCGTCAGAGGGCGGGTAAGAAGTTTTGAAAAAAGTGGCTTCAAGAATAGTCAGGTAGTTACTTAGGCAAAAAGGAGAACAGCTTTGAGCAATGAAGAATACAGAGAGAATCTAAAGTAAGCCCAGAGGATTTTGTACAAGTTTAAACGAGGACTGAAGGCAAGATCAATGGGAGCATCTAAAGATGGGACAATCAATCGAATCAGATTAAATTGGTGTAGACTCCATCCTTCTTGACCCAGCCGCTCTATAGATGTTCTCCTTCAAACACAACGCAGAGCCTCTAATCATCATTATTATTGGCAACCTTGACGTTGATAACATCGGGGATGCTATCTTACAATTCTATTCTAAGACAACGCTGCAATTATAGACTAAGTCACAGAAGCCTTTTAACTTATATACGTATAGGTTGATCATAGGCCTCTTTGGCTTAGACCACTGCATTGAAACGTTCGGGTGGCCAATAAAAATTGTGGGTAGGGAGGCTTCTATGTCGTGTTTGAATTAGAATATCTCTAAAATGGCTGGGTCAAGAAAGCTGGAATCAACGCCAATCTACAGCAATCTAATACGATTGCCCTAAGTTTAGATATCCCCACTGATTTTGCTTTCAGTCCTTGTTAAACTCCAATGGCTGAAGAATCAGAAGCAAGAGACTATAAGTATTAGACCCGGTCTACACTGTGCGTAAAATCAAGAGTATAATAAAAGCATATTTCAACTTTATTTCAAACAAAAGTTCGCCACGCCCAGTCTACCGCCTTGCAGCCTCCAAGCTGTCAGTTAGTCGGTTGAAATATACTAAGGAAACCCTCGTATGCCCACGATATTAGCACCAGCAGTTTAGACCGGATCTTAGACTTGGTGATATGCTCTGACGGCAGAAGCTGTGCGTTTTCGCTTGAAAATAAAAGGCAAAGGTTCTTTTAGTATTTACCTACAATTTTCCTTGAAAAGGGTCGACTCATTCGTGCCAGTCTTCCTCCATAAATAATCCTGGATACTCCTCTGGCGTTACTTTTTAATGTATTTTGTGTATTGCATTTATTCAAAATTTAGTGGTTTTAACTTGTCTACACCAGCAGTCAATCTCAGCCAGATTTTGTTCTTCAGTAATTCGAAAACTGAGAATTTTTGTGGTTAAGTTTGATCCTGAGTTTTGTACGTCCAACAAAAATGCCGAAGACTACCAATAATACGTACTTAACTGACACTTCTTCAAGTGGAAAAAGCAGTAAAATCACTTTAATTATTGTTGGTAAGTAAGTACTTTGAAGCTCGAGACTGACAATGGAAAACCTAATTAAAGAAGCTAACCATTATTTTGTTTCAATAAATACTTTTGTTAAAATAGTTACCGGAACGCTTTAGAACTAAGCTTATTAGCCTTTTATTTCACATTGAGGTAGCTACTTTACGTACAGTACAATTTGCATACCAATTGACGCAAGATTCATAATAATCATACACCGAATTGACACATGAAAAATTACAAAATTGGAAGAAATCGCTTGTTGATGTAACTTTTCAAGTTTCTGTGCGGATGCAAATATAGCATGTAATTGTAATTATTGTAGTTAGCTTGTGTATTCACCTAAAATTGCCTTGGCCAGAAGACAGCAAAGGAACTTAGCATTGGGTGTAGAACATGAGTCTAACTGCCACCTACCCAGTGCCCATTTGTCTGCGACACACCATGGACGCTTCACACTATCCGATTTTATCACCGAATATCAGAAAACAGGAAAGCTGCGAATATCAATTTTTCTTGTTTTTGGGCTGACCCAACCGGGAATCGAACCCGAGTTTACCGTTTCAGTTGCAGACATTCACGCTGCGTATACTGTAGAAGTCAAACTAATACCTGCCCAGTGCCCACCTGTCTGCTACACACCATGGACGCTTAAAACCGTCCAATTTTATTGCTGAACGTCAAACAAGAAAGTTGTGAATATCAATTTTCCTTATTTTTTATTTGGCCCGACCGGGAATCGAACCCGTAACTACCGTCAGTTGCAGACATTCACTCAACCACTGATCTGTAAATGCGAAAATTGTAGCAATAATGAAACTTTGAGAATCAAGTTCAAATCAAAAAAACAGCCAGCTGACTCGAAAAAAAAAATAGCATAATAATACTTCTCCGAAGGTCCTGGTTAACGAATTCTAACTGCAAATCTAGTCCTACAAACTTGGTTGCATTTAATTACAATTCGCCATCGTACCACATTTTTTCTTCAGGCATTTTAATGCTGTCCGGAGCGGTTGCTGTAGCCATTGCAGTACCTTTAACTACCGTTACTCAAGCAAGCAAAAATAGATCGTTCGATCAAGCGATTGAAATTCTTAATCAAGCTCCTGTCTTTGATGGGTAAGTAATGCCAAAACTGTTACATTAAGCACATAAAAGTTTCTTCTTTCACTATGCTCCCTGTATTATACGCCCAAGCGTGTAACGAGTTTGCGGGGGCCCATTTCCGTGTCCTTGGGTCAGGACAACACAGCTTCTTTTGAAGAAATGTCGCAGCGATGGCAAGCCGTTGGCAAAACTGTGTTCGATTTAACCAACTGGAGATTTGAGCCTCTTACCTCCCGCTCCAGAGACGAAGTTACCTCTCGACCAACTGGCTGGTGTGATTTCGTCGATTGTCGACCTTATTAGATTATGTAAACCAGGACCGCTTAGAGGTAGGCCTGCAGGTCTCAAAAAGGACTTAGAAACTTTATAAAACATTTTCTACCATGTAACGGTTTTGATAGGCTCACTTATTTTGACACCCAAAAGTTTGTAAATGTACTGCAATTAAAACTTTGCCAAAATAATTTGGAGCTTTTTTGCCCCAATAGGCTAGCTTACTTCAAAGTAATGGGTGAAAAATTTTACGTGAATCTCCACCCTATAGCTGACAATGTACACTTGGAATTAATGGACGGCGCACAATGAGGTTTAAATTTTTACTATTTACATGCTTATGCAAGTAGAGTGTTTTATTACAGATAATGCAAATTTCTTTTTTTACTGCAGCATAAATGTTAGATAAGAGGTATTCAAAGAACGGCTGGAGGGTCATTTGCGATACGAGAAGAAATTTAGTCCGGCCCGCGTGGAGAATACAATTTTGGCGCGTCACCAAAATCAATGGTGAAAGAAAAGATACATGCGAGGCAAAGTTGCAGCACTTACTGCATAACCCTACCCTAATGCAACATTGAAGACCTTTTGTTTTTTAAGATTTTGCTGTTTTACTCACTTAAAAGCAGTTGAAGGCCATTTTTGGTCTTCACGTGTTTTTCCCGACCCCGAGCATTTCAAATCAAACCTTTTATTATACTCCTGTTTTACGCCGAAGCGTGTAACGAGTTGGCGGCGCCCATAACCGTGTCATTGCGCCCGGGCAACATAGCTTCTTTCGAAGAAATGTCGCAGCGTAGCGAGCCGTTGGTAACACTGCGTTCGATTTGATTGGCCCGAGATTTGAACCGCAGACCTCCCGCTCCAGAGACGAACGCGTTACCGCTCGACCAACTGGCCATAAATTTTTTTTTCTTTTTTTGGCCTTCACCTTCTTTTTTCGCCTCAAAATCCTTAATTCCAATGGTTAACCAAAATTCTGTTCTTTTGTCATTTTGGTTTTCGCGGACTGGATTGGCCCGCACGTAATCTCGCTGGGTTCAACTTGATCCTCCATCGAAAAAATATGGACATCTCCACTCTTAGCAATGTTGAACAGTCAACCGTTTTACCTGAGGCTCTGCAATGGTGTTTATAAAAAAATCGACACCATTTCGTCATAAAGAATATCACGGTTGCTAAGAAAACTTTTATACGGTAATAATTTTCGTGAAACAAGCAGTTGGATGCAATAGCCATTTACTATGACGAAATGGTGCTAAAATTTTTCATCAATACCATTGCAAAACCTCGTGTAAATAAGTTGCTTTTTACTTAATTTTTATTACGTAAGTGCTCCCTCATAAATATGAAAAACGCTTGCAATGGTGTTAATGAAAAAAATCAAATAAGTATTTCGTCATAAACGATATAACGGTTGTTATGAAGACTTTTATAAGGTAATAATATTTGTGATAGAAGGTTTAGTAATGTAATAGCCTATACATATATGACAAAATGGTGTTGACAATTTTCATCAACACCATTACAAAACTTCGTGTGAAAAAATTGTGAGTTAAACCTTTGTCAAGATTTAATTTTTGACAGACACAACGATTGGCCATACCAAATGAGACGCAACCGACGAAACGTGCTCAACAATATTAGTTTGTATGATGATTTCACGCAGTACTACACCCCATCTCACACTGATATACCTCGGATCAGAGAAGGGCGATTGGGGGCTCAGGTAAGCCAGATTTTTTGCGACTTTTTCAATATACCTTTCAAAAAATTAAACATTGGTTTGCTTACGCAGAAAGCTTCAATAATTCAAATAAAATTCATCAACAATAAGTATTGATTACGAGAGTTGATTAATTCAGAATACAAAAACTTAAGAGCGCTTATAAACGGAATAGACCAACTTGTTTTTTTTTTGGGGGGGGGATAAAAGTTTGGTCTTCGCAGCTTCTTGCAAACCTGAGAATGACGTTTCTATTTTTCTCGATTAATTTTAGTGTTTTTCGTTGGTATCAACTGGCAATTTACCGTCTTCAGTATTAACCAGTGTTTCGTACAAACAATAGCCATAATAATAGACAATTGCTATTTGTAAACATTGTCAATTTTATTTTGCAGAAGCTTTACGGATTTTTACATTTTTTAGTTTTGGGTTTGTTATGTGTCCTGCGACTCACAACAAAAAGACTCCGTGCGACAAGGAGTGGAACAAATGGACATAACAATAAGAATGATCGATTCCGCTCCGGATGATTTCGTTCTGGCAAAAACGTCTACAGGTGTAGTGCATTTTCATTTAACCGTATTTTACACGGGCTGTTTGACCAACGCATTTTACTGGAAGAGGGGGGGGGCAAAAAGGCCCCCTATTTAACTCCTAAGCCAAAAAACAGGAAAGCACCAAATTTGGCAGGCGGATTGGTATTCTCCAAAATTTTATAGAAACACTGGTTTTGAGTTAACAACGTCATTACAGTGACGTTAGAGATTTTTTCGGTGACGTCATAGGCCGTAAAAATTTTTACATAGGGTTTTTTTGTTACTGAATCACAAACTGCGTAAGTCAAAATGGTTATGTCACAAAAGAGTCTTGTGACGTCATTTAAGGCAAACATTGGCCAAAAATTGCTCAGATTTCGGCGAGAGATTCAGCAAACTTCAAAATTGGGAAATTTCTGCTTACCTTGGCAACTTCAAATTTTCAGAAGCTCTTTGTGAATAAATTTAATTCAAAGTCATGTTAATTTGAAATAAAAATCTTGTTTCTGAAGGGATTTATCACGAAAAAAACCGAAAATGTGGCATTTTTACTCCCCCATGTAGAATAAGGTTACGAATCCAAGCATTACTGTGGTTTTCATTGTAAAGGTGGATTTACACAGTATCCGTTTTTCGTCCGTTTTTTTACGTTTTTGCTTCTCCGCGAAAAAGTATGCACTTTTTCATCCGCATTTTTTATGTCCACGTCCACACTAACCAGACTGTCACATACTGAACAAAAGTTTTCCGAAAAAAGTTTTTTGTAAAGAGGTACAATTCAATTTTGAAATATTGCTCTTATCGTTTATACACAAAATTTTTGAACAAAAATTTTATCTATATGTAGCAGTCTACTTAGTGCGGATAAACAGTTATAAAAATGCGGATGAAAAAGTGCATACTTTTTCACGGAAAAGCAAAAACGTAAAAAAACGGACGAATACATACGAAAAACGAATGCTGTGTAAATTCATCTTAAGAGAAACGGTACCATTGGTTCATTGAGTAGTGTTCTTCCGCACACATTGTTTTTGTGGATAGGGCTTAAGTTAGGTTTGCTTAGTTAAGGTTAATGTTAAAGTTAGATTCAAATCTCGGTTTTACAGTTGTTGAACTGCGTATCGCGTAAAGAAGATGAGATTTTGTTGCGAAACAGAGTGTTTTGTACAAGATAGTGCGTTGTAGCTGCGTTTTGTGTGGATTTGACGAATTGAACTACGCGACGCATAGGGTTTATAGTTTGATTTTCTATCATTGCAAATTTTGCAAGCGCAAATAATTGCGGGTGATAATTGTCCTGTTCTATATTAACTTCGTGTTTGTCTTAAAAATTAAAAAAAAAATGCTATGTGTACCAGCGAAGTTTTGTGCATTTAGTTGAAATACATTGTAGCATAATATTATTTGTCATAGATAATGTGCATTTATTGATTCATTTTTTGTTCTTGGCCATCACAATCAAAGCGAATAGATAATAACACATAAATAGCATGTAGAGTTAGGAAAAGGAAGTAGCGAGACAATATCAGACGTAAAAACACGCAGAGATTTTGAAGACACAAGCGCATCTTATTTGCTTGTTTGTTGCTAGTTACCAGTAGCGTAGCTAGGGGAATCGGGCCACCCCCTGGCTACGCTACTGGTAACATGTAACAATTGGCCTGCAGACCAAAATGCAGATTATGGAGAAGCACTTCTGCGACTGATTTTTGCACTGCTTTTTGTAGAATTCGGATGCAAAAACCCAACTTATCCAATTGTAGATGAAGACTTTTTTTTCTTCTTTTTTTGGTCATCACTAGAATTTTGGTGCAAGAACCGTTTCAGGTTTTGATGAAGACCTTTTTTTTAGCCCTGGACCCCGTAACAGCCCCCCAATGTAGATTTTGGCTACGCGACTGCTTGTTCCACCTATCGTATTAAAATAATTATGTACATCGTAGGCTTAAACACATTCATCAACATACACTTCGTTCAGGTATACGAGATGTATAAAAATCTAACGGCTTGAGTAGTTGTTTCAATGATTGATGAGGAAGAAAAAAGGCAAGTGGCCAGTGCGAAACCACGCACGGTTACGTATAGATGGTTAATGGGTGGCGCAGCCGGCCTAAATCTACAACAGTACTGGACAAAAACGATTACTTTACCACTTTGAAACCCAATATTTTAGCTATCTTCTGTGCAACATTTTTCATGAATTTAAGTATAATTTATTTTACCAATAACTGCTTTGCAGAGCAATTGTAAAATTGAACAGTTTACTGCCTATAGCTTTTTAGTTATTTAATTTTGTTTATTATAAATGTAGATGTTGAAAACGCAATTGCGAACGGCAAGGTCGCTTCTCTGATTGGTGTAGAAGGTGGTCACATGATTGATAGCTCATTGGGTGCATTGCGGATGTATTTTCAACTTGGCGCGAGATATATGTCGCCAACACACACTTGCTCCACTCCATGGTAACAAAATCTTTTCATTTCGAATTTGCTGGGGATTACGTAGTGGTAAAATCTTTATTCATGGCTTCTCAAGTTAATATTTCAATTCCAATATTCTTAGTAATTTTGAAGTATGTGACAGAGAGCAGTTTGCGATTAGGCTAAAGATCAAACAGTCGAAATTTGACTCCGGTATTCATTGAAAAAACTCCGGTATGCACGTGAAAATTTAGGTTTTACAGTAGATATGGGAGTGACAATTTCACCAGAAACTTTTAAATTAAAGAGAACAAAACGAAAATGAGGAATATTCATCCTCGCGTTTTCCATATTTTGCTTTTTTACAGGTTTAAACTAGGTTTTGAGTTAGGTTTAGGTTTGGGTTAGTTTTAGAATAAGGATTTGAGTTTGGGTTCGAGTCAGAATTAATAAAAAACTAAACAGATATTTCTGGTGAAATATTCTCTTTCTTTAGATATTATTTTAATCTGTTAGTCAAAATTTTAACTGGTATAAGCAGCTCCTACTATATATCAAACCAAACACTTCCTGCTGGTTTGTATTAACAGGGCAGGAGCATCGAATGAACCGAACAAGGGGCTCACTGATTTTGGAAAGGTAAGGACTGTCAATAGTTACCTCTTAAAAAAAATAGCATTTACAATAATATTGAGGAATAATATTTTTAATATTATAAACAAGTTATTAACGGACCAAATACGAATTCATATACCAAATTTACACATTATTTTTGAATTTTTGCTTGAGTTTTTTTTTTATAAGTAATAAGCGAGAAGCGCTTGAGATAATAATAATGCAATCCAAATCATTTGTTGTAAGTATTGCCGCTCTCACTCTATAATTGGCTACTTTGACTGCGACCCAAGTCGCAGCAAAGTCCCTATGCAGTCTTAGGGAAGTCGCCGTAGAGTCACAGAGCAATGGCAAATCCTTTGCGAATGCGTCGCGAATTGATTTCTGCCGGGGTAGAACAAAAACTTATTCATTTTTCTGATAGAAAATGCCAATTGGAGAAGAAATTCAAGAAATCTAGCAGAGAAATGAAATTTAGTACTTCGGGAAAAGAAATAGTTTTAGTGAAAGTTTCAATTTCGTAGCTAACAAAATTCACAAACATCAAAACCGTAAAAAATGTAGATAAAACTTTTTAGATTTGCGACTTATAGGTTATGCATTAGGGGTTAGGGCTTAGCTGGGCAGAGTCCCGCCATAGTTCAATTTAGCACCGGTACCATGAGAGATTTCAATGGTACCGTTGGTTACCGAGCTGAATCTTTGTTTTCTTTGTACTGTAAATTAAGTGCTTGGAATTTGTTCGTTTATCTTTTGCCATGTACACCAGCTTTTCTTGATTCTAGAACGTGGTTTTAAGGCTTGCTATTACCAAGCTGGATATAGTGGATATGCTGTTTTGTAGCTCAACGTTGTTTATTTTAACATAAAAAAATGCCAAACAACTTGAATCCATTCAAACTAGATAAAATAAAAATTTATTCGCCACGGTCACTTCCTCGTGAGCGGAGAATAAACATGGATCTTCCAAATAAAAAAAAGATCCTTATTTTTTCCAGCTGGTAATTAAAGAAATGAACCGACTTGGAATGTTGGTTGATCTTGCTCACGTTTCCGATCAAGTCATGCACGACGTGCTGGATATGGTCGAAGTTCCCGTCATTTTCAGCCACAGTTCTGTACGAGCTCTTTGTGATCATGAAAGAAATGTCCCGGATGATGTTCTTAGAAAAGTGGTAATTACGATAACAGTAGGCCTACATTAAGAATTTTTGTGACTCTTCGAAATGTAGCGTTTTTGCCTTGAAATTCTTTAAGTTTTATCATTGCTCTTGAAAATGTCGGCATGCATTAAACTAAGACCTGAAAGCGAGTTATGTAAGCCTACCAATTTATAAGAATAGTTTTGTTTGTCTAATAATGGTTTGAAAAAAATTCATGTAAACAAAAATCGACTTTTATTTTAGACTTTTCGTTTTTAAGAGGTGAAGAAATGCAGCACAGGGTGTTACAAAATTAGACTCCAGGCTCCTCTACGGTTTTAAACTAGAATACGAAAAATCAAAATTTCACAGATTTAGAACAGGCATATATTTAGGTTTTCACCACATCGTTAATATTTTGAAAGGCACTATGGTGCCTCTCAAAAGGCACCACCTTCTCGCTCATAGCCTGCATTCGTGAGGGGTACAATCTTTGCAAATTGCATGAAGGCGGAGAATAAATCTCGATTTTACCTAGCCTTTCCGCAACAAATCGTGGCCAATTGATGAGAATAACTTTTTAAACCATTGCAGTTACTTGCACGTCTTCCAGCATGATTTTTTGAGATAGCTATATTCTATAACCATGATTTTATAAAATGTTTGGTCACAAGAACTCCAAAGGTACCGGCATTTCTTGGTTTGCCCAGGTTTGGCAATCAATCTAATTTGCTTGAATCAATAGCCACACGTGGGTTCATCGAACTCAGTTGTTTGACAGGAAAATAACAGTAATTTTAAATGAGAAATAGCTCAGTGGAAACTTACTTACGTCAATGAACTTAAAAGTAGAAACTTACGTCAATGAACTTAAAAGTAAACTATTGAAGAAAACTTTATTTTCACGTAATATTCATTCTAGATGTGGAGGGGGAGCCAATTTCGAAACACCGTATGTAGATCTCTTGTAAAGTTATTTAAAGCATGCGTAGATTCTTGATTTTGGAAATAGTTTTTAGCATAAGGTCTAAAAATTAACAGTCTGTATAAACCGAAAAGTTGTTTGCTGCTTGAAACGTATACGTAATTTGCAGTCGAAGATAATTTAATGTACTTCAATGCTAAATATCATATCTTCAATAGTTTAATTGCTTAATAAAAATTCAAGATCTGCTATTTTGAAAAACTATTAAATCAAAGTCTGCGGTCACACTACGTGATTTGTTTGTTGCCTTTAATATCGCTTGATTTACAGCAAACGAATCAAGGGATCGTAATGGTAAATTTTTACCCCGGGTTTGTGACCTGCGCTACGACAGCAACAACTCAAGACGTAGCTGGTGAGTTGTGCTGGTACAATGCCATGAAGTAACGACGAAGTTTAAAAGATTTGTTTAAATTTATCGATAAGTTAGTGCTAGTTGGCTACTTTGGAGTCGGGAATCAGTTCAGGTTTCATTCCTTTTTTTTACAAATCTGTAATTAAAATTTGGGGTTGAGGTGGACTTTTTAAATTTTTACAAAATTTTAGGCTAATTTTGTTCTTTTATTTTATTATTAAAGATAGAAGTGACACATTGGTTAAAAGTTGTTTTTTGTTGTCGATCATTTTTATTAAAATCGCGTCTAGATAAACTATTATAACAATGGCAATGTAGAAAAGGCCAAGAAAGCTTTGCTGTTTGCTTCAAAATGCATTGCAATATTCCGTTCATTGATTTTGTTCTTAAATTTTGAACCTGGCTTTGTTCTTAATTTGTTCTTAAATTTTGGGCAAAAATTAGTCTCGTATTCTTGCAAAATTGTTCTTATAAAAAGTGTACCGTAATTTGTATACCTTAAAAACAAATACTGCTGAACGGATTTTTTTTGTTGTCATGTAACTCTTAAGTAATAAGATTTTGGTTATACTCAAATAAATCGTGCAATCTTCGGTAAAACATTCGAAATTTTGTAACATTTTTGCCTCAATTCGAGGTGTTATCATCATATACTAGTTCACAGTAAAGAAGTAAAAATACAAAGTACTAGGTGGAACCAAATAAAAATACATTGGCTCCTGTATGGGCTGTTTCAATTCAAGCTAATTGAATAGAAAATAGAACTAAAATGATGCTAAAATGCAAAAATAAGCATGCTTAACACCAGTACTTAAATTGTAGGGGGGACGCGTCCCCCCATCGAGATTGAGCGTCCCCTCATCGATAATTAGGCGTCCCCCCATCGAGATTTGAGCGCTGGTTTGTGGGAAGAAAAAGTTACTGTATTTGGCCGGAAAAACCGCTAAAATTTTCGATTTTGGCCAGAAAAAGCCTTTGGATTTCGGCGAAGACCTTTTTTTTTTTGAGATCACCTGATTTTGGCTGAATAAACAGCTTAAATTTTCGATTTTGGCCAGAAAAAGCCTTCGGATTTCGGAGAAGACCTTTTTTTTTTCGGAGATCACCTAATTTTCACTAAAAAATCGTCTCAAAACAATTCAGGAACAATAAAAATTTAGGTCAAGTTCATTCACGGAACAAATTTCCAAAAAATCCTGGCTACGTGCCTGTTCTTCACTAAAGTTCAGTCAACGCTGAAAAAGCGTCTTCCCATGCAAAAGTTTTCAATTTAAGTACTGCTTAACACGAATCTAAAAACAATTCCAAACGAAACAAAAATGCCAGCCTATTCCAGTGCGGTATATGCTCCAAGTCCTGGAAAAACTCTTTTTCAGGCCCCTCTCAAAGGAAACTGAACGAGCAAAGATTTTGCTTTAAGTTATTATTAATATATTGTACTGTGATTTAGGTTTTTTGTTTCTATTTTGAAATTCAAATATGTTCTCTTTTAAATTTCTTCAGAGATTCAAATACAATTCTTGAAATTGAGTTTCTCAAACACCACATTTTTTCAAGCTTTTTTCAAGCTCTCAGCTTTGTAAAGATAAAAAAGAATTAACGGCAGGCCGTAGACAGACTCCTTGTTTAAGTAGGGGCTCAAACCCAACATAATTTGTATCAATATTTGGTGAAGATAAGAAAAAGGATCTCGGCTAAAATGAACTTTACCTTGGTCCTAATTGTAATCATAGACATTATGTCTAATGATATTAACGTCTAATGATTTTACGATAGGTTACAACATAGATGGGCACAAGTCCGTTAATCGTTAATCCGTTAATAACGAAGCTAACTTTTTCATTAACTCGTTAATCCGTTAAAAAGTTTTTTCATGTTAACGGACTAAATTAACTTCCGTTAAGTGCTGTTAACGGACTAAAGTAACTTCCGTTAAGTTCTTTTAACTTTCGTTAAGGTTTTTATCGTTAATATTTTGCAGCTTCGTTGTGCATTTGAACTTGTTTTTATCTTGAAATTAGGTTATACTGTAAAATGTAACTTTCAAAACACAAAAAGACCACCATAGCAATAAATATTTCCTTTCAATCAGCTCAACAGCGTCAATACGTGTTCTAGAAGCGAGTGAATAAAACGAAATGTAAATTACACGCAAAATATTAACGGATTAACGGACTTTATTAACTTCCGTTAATTAAAGCTGAAAATAACGGATTAACGTTAACGGAGGTGTGAAGTTTGTTAACGGACTAGTGGTTAACGAAGCTAACGTTTTGCATTAACTTACCCACCTATGGGTTACAGTAAAACATAGGTAAAACAACTTCTTAGCAATCCAAAACTTTGCAGATCATTTTGATTATCTTAAAAATCTTATCGGAGTGGATCACATTGGAATTGGAGCAGATTACGACGGAATTCCCAGGTTAGGTTGTCTTATTTTGTTTTGGAAGTTGAAGTTGTACGCGGTTGTTGGTGCTGCATATATAGCAAGGCTGCAATCTGAGACAAAAAAATTGATTCTAGCTGACCTCTACAACATGACAGCATAAATTTGTTAAAGTAGTACTGTTTGGTTACACACGGTTATTACCGCCAATGTGCTCTTAATTAGTCTTATCACTTCACTTTATTTTACGCGAGTTATTTGACTGAGAGAAGGCATTTTTTCCCGCATTTCCCCCTCGAAATTAAGACAAGGCTGAGTTAAATCATGCTATTTTTATATTTTCCATGATAGATTGCCTTCCGGATTAGATGATGTTTCGAAGTATCCAAACATTATTGCGGAATTGATTGAGCGAAACTGGAGCGAAGCGGAGTTGAAGAAGATAACGAATGGAAACATCCTTCGCGTTATGAAACAAGTCGAGAACTTCGCGGCTGCTCAGCAACAATCAAGCCGACCAGCAGAGGAATGGATTCCAGCCTCAGATGTGGAAGGGATTGAATGCAGAACTTAGATACCAATTGCGGAAAATAAATGTTTTAATTAAATATTAAACCAAAACCTAGAGTAACAAATATGTTGTGCTGTCATACAATTGCTTTATTAGACAGCTTTTATCCATCGTGCATTATTGCTCGCGGAAATACGCGTGTCATTTTAAACGTATGCATTTTGTCATTTTTTTTCTGCATTTTCATTGAAAAAGATATCACGCATATATCCCCTCGTAAATGCGCGAGATCGGTAACAGCCGACTTAGAAAAGCTAGCGCAAGATTAGGTTAAAACGCCTATAATTAATTATATGTTTGTTGTTGTTTTTTTGCTTTTTTGAAAGGAAGATGGAAAAAGCTATACTGTAATGTACACGAAAGGATAGTATAGACCTACCAGTTAATGATTAAAACATTTTAATGTGACTTTTCGCCATTTTGTGCCAAAAACTTTTATCTCGATATGACCCATCCTCTATACATCGCTTTTCTGGAAAGGAAGACCTACAAACAAACAATGCGCGTGGATCAGATTGATCAAGCGTTTTCATCATTTACTTCCACGACGCTTTATTCGTGTCGGAAGTCACTTCGTTTTTTTTTTCAAGCAAAATCAGCTGTTTTTCTGCAAACCAGAAGGTAGACACTGAAGGTTTAGAGCAAGGGTGTCCAGATGTAACCCAGTAGTAAATATTAAAATTAGTTGCACATTTCTATTCTTAGCGAAATATCATGCCGTAACAGTGCTTCATAACTTAAAAGTTTTGTAGCGCCAATCCTATTGGTTTGATTTATAAAATCTTCCACTTTTGAAGAATCAAATTCAGCTAAACAAGCAGAACAAAATCAAAAAATTGAAAGTAATTGTTGCTTTACTAAATAGATCAATGTATGCTCATAATCCAAGTATTTTAATTGTATATCTACAATCCTGTGGCGCAAACAGGTCTAAAGTCTTTTCCTTAACTGAAGGCTTTTTTGACCAATTTATTTGGAAAACTTTTTACGTGTTTTGAATTTGACCTATTGTAAAGGAAGGGAACTTAGGGGAACCCAATTAAATTTTTTTAATAGTTTTCAACTCTTCGTAAGTTAGTGTTTCAATCAGCTGTAAAAACGTGCAAAAGGCCATCCAAATTGCATTAAAATAGCTACTTTTTCCCAAAAAAAACAAAAATTATCCAGCAGCTGAGGACCAAATGCCCAGACCTCCATGAGAGCTAGAGACTCGGGCATTGCTCAAAGTTTTCCGCACGTAAAACACATGAGATGAAGCAATTTGCTCAACAAGACAAGTTGTCTGCAGGATATACTTTTTCGAAGCAGAAAACATTTTTAGCTTTAGAATCAAGCCCTCCTCTACCTCTTTGCAAAATCCTGATTTTGCGCCTGAATGTTGTGTTGTTTTACTTTTTGTTCTCTTGCTAGAAACCCAAAATAGATCAGAACCAACTGTTTTTTCTTTCGTTTGAGTTGGAATAGAAGATTTTACACAAAATGGTCTCATTCATCAACACAACACTTCTTATTTTGAAAATACGCTGTAATGATACTATCCAGAAAGAAGTAATAGAACCGCTTTAAAGATCAACGAATTAAACAAGTCCGAGTAATTTTATCAAAATAAAAACATTTGAAACTTTAACTCCAGACCGTATAACGAATACGGCCCGCAAAGACATTCAGTCAAAAATATTAGCCTGCGGTGAGTAAAAGATTGGGCAGGCTTAGTTTAGAGCAATGGTGAGTGAAGAAAGTCTGGTTTCAGTACACATTTGTTCATTAATGTTTCCCGGCAACAAATACAAACAAATATACTGGCATCAACGTTCGCTAAGTCACATTCCATCTTTTTTCTTTTGTTTTGGCTCTAAGGTCTCAGCATGTGATCAGAAAGTTTCGATTTTATTTTGTATTAAGTTAAGAATATTTTGTTGTTCTATTTTAATACGCTTCACCGCTGAATTAAGGTTGTTCTTTTTTTACGCTCAAAGTTATTTTATAAGCTGCTGGATTGTGAAGTACTGCGGAGTGCTGAGTAGAGTGTCTAGGTTTCAAGTACTGACTCAGTCCGTCATGATTTTTTAGCAACTAAAAATTATTCCAGTTGCTGCTGCAATTACAAGGTTAGTTTTAATTTTTGCGACTATAAGTTTTTTTCTGAAAAAAATTTTTTTGATTCGAACATAACCTAAGAGGGTTCTGGGTTTTATCTCAGTAAACAACTGTTTGCAAATCAGTTTTTAAGATTATATCAGCACCAAACGCTAAAATGCATTGTGAAATTTCAAAATTATAGTCATTTGTGGGTGATGATGCATTTATTCTTATCGCGTTTTCTCAAAGTTCATGCAAAAGCTGTAGATGCCTGCGAAAAGTTTTGCTTTGCAAATATTACTGAAAATCTAGCTAAATTTTGAAAGTACAAATATAAAAATGTCTTTATTGAAAACGTGACTTTATATTTATTTTTAGAGTTGAAAAGGCGGAATTAATATTATTTCTGTGAGCCATGTTTGAAAAGACGAGTTTTTTTTTGTACTGAGTTTAAATTAAAATTACAATTTTCTAAATCGAAAATCATGGATCGTGGGACTACAAAACTTCGAGTCATAAGTTCAATCAATTAGAGTGACCATAATTTTATTATCAAAAGAAGGACATATTTTGACAAAAAGTATCATCAATGTACAATTTAGCTTAAGCAATAGCGTACGCAGTTAAATTTAGATGAGGACCAAAAAAAGGTCTTCACCGAGATTTCGTTCCGTTTTCCTTAAATTTATTTAATGACCAAAACGAAAAAAAGCAAAAATAAAAGCTCTTCACCGAGATTTCGGCGGCGATAGCTCAGTGGTAGCACATCGGGCTAGTGGTCAAAAGGTTGCTTGCCCCTGGTTCGATTCCTGAACTAGTAATGCGTTGTTGTGCCATTGGGAAATACATATTACGCATATATATTATTTTTATATTGGAATCAATAGTCTAGAAGTTGTGGAGGCCCAGCTTGACGAAAGACTTGCAAACAGAACCGAATTTAAATTTTTGCATTGATTGATAATTATTGTTTTGGTGTGGTTATAGACAGGCGCAGAGTGTCCGGTGAACAAACGAATCAAGGAGTTGCTTTTTCTTCTGTTTGATTTAGGTGAACAACAACAAAAATTCAGTATGGGCTTGGAATGCAAAAAGAAGACACTTCGACATATTTTAATGTCCTCAAAGGGCTAAATCAGAATAGTCTCCGCTGCAGGGACATTAGTAAATAAATTTGAAATATCAAAAGAGCAGAAAAAGACGGAGGAAGGGTCCAAATTAGAAGTGTTAAAGGCGGTGAATCATCCGGCCAATTACGGTGGTTTATAGTAGCTAAAATTGAACTACAATTTTTGATATTTTTTGTTTTAATTTTGAGGCAGCGGTTGCAAAGATATTCAACAGTTGCAAAAAGATATCCCCCGAAAAAAGTTTTTGGAAACTCTGAGTTTTGTTCTTACCGCCAAAACCACAGTAGGCCTAATAGTCTAGCGAACTGTGGTTTTGGCGGGAAGAACAAAACTCAGAGTTTCCAAAAACTTTTTGGGGGGAATATGTTTTTGTATTTGTTGAATATCTTTGCAACCGCAGCCCCAAAATTAAAACAAAATATGTCAAAAATTATAATTCAATTTTAGTAACTGTAAACCACCGTAATTGGCTGGATGATTCACCGCCTTTAGTGATGCCAGCAAAGGCAAAAGAGCCGTATATTATACGGGACTCTTTCACCTTTGCTGTATATTATACGAGACTCTTTCACTTTTGCTGGCATCATTAAAACTTCTAATTTGGACCCTCCCTCCGTCTTTCTCTGCTCTTTTAACATTATGAGTTTATTTACTAATGTTTCTCTAGCGGATACTATTGAAATCAGTGCTGACGCCCTCTGCTGTTCAGAACACCCTCTTGCACCTCTTCCTCGGGAATCTTTGTTGAACTTATGACGATGGTTACTGCTTCTGTCGAGTTTAGCTTTGATGACACCATGCTTCGCCAGATCGACGTAGTCGCCAAGGGACTACCTTTTAGACCAGCCCTTGCGAATATCTTGTCGGCTACTATGAATCTAAACTTTTCCAGACCACTTCCAAGATGGAGATGTGTTACCGCTTTACGCATGACAATTTCGTAGTATTTTGCAACGAAGATGAGAGCGATCTTTTCTTACACAGCCTCAACTCTCTTCAGTCTTCACCCTTCTCTTGTGTTTACCATTGAATCAAAAATCTAACCTGGCTTTCCCTTTTCTGGACGTGTTGGTCGAAAACTACCCTTTCAAGTTCATCTCCTCCTTTTACGGGAAACCCTCATTCACCGGTAAATATACAGTACACGCTGCAACTCCTTCAGTCCACAAAAACGCAAAACTAACTTAATCCTGATTTTAACTCATTGGGTTCTTGCCATCTGTTCTCCTGAAACATTGTAATCTAAACTATACAAAATCAAGTTCATTCTACAGATAAATGGGTACCTGAAACACGTTATCACGTCCTTTATCGCTAGGAATATAAAGCTATTTCATGCTCTGCCTAAATTCGGACCGGAAGATGCCCTGTCTATCTATATGTCTCCCACGGCTAGGTTCTGTTTCTACCCAGTTTGAAAAGCAAGTAAAGATGCTGTCAAACAGCGCTTTTTTGCTGTGGAACAACGCGTTGTTTACTCAACCAACGAAATTCTTTTCGAAAAAATGAGGTTCTTTCTGTTACCAACAAGGATGCACTGCCAGTTTTACAGAAAACTGAGAAAAGCAACGTGATTTATCAATTCTCAAGCCACTGCGACAGTCAGTGTGTAGGCCGTACCTCTCGAAGGTTGCAGACTGAATTAAGCAACAGGGTCCCGAATTTATCCGCTCTTGCTCTTTTTTCCAAAAATGCATATTTCCTGCCCATCAGTGCAAATCTTTCACCCAACCTAATACCCAGTCCAGGGGTTCTCAACTCGGGGCCATTGGCCCCCAAGGGGGCCACGCGAGATTAACCACGAGGCCACGAGTACAAGATTTATTAATGAAAATTAAACACCTTCGCCCAGCAGACGGCTGACGCTTCTAAACGTTTTTAGACTCTCGCAGAAAAACTGGCTGCCAATTTCATACGCTTGCACTTGTTTTTTGTCTGTGACGTCACAAAGCGCACTGAACACTTGCTGCATAGCTGTAGCCACTACGAATAAAATACACGCAGAAAATTTTATTGCTGAGCCGGGGGCCGTATGTGTTAAAAGTCTCTAGAAGGGAGCTACAAACCATAAAAGGTTGGGAACCACTGACCTAGGCTTTTTCTTCTGACTCAGCCATTGGACTTCATCTTTACAAAACCCTGCCTGTGTTTAACATTATGATGATAGCAGATTCTCTATTTTTCCCAACAACGTCCCCGTTCCACCTTTCTGCTTTCGAAACCACTTTTATCAAAACTTCTACCCTCGCCCTCATAGGTGTAGTCAGGATTTTTGATTGGGGGGAGCCTAAATCACACGCAATGACGCCATCAGAAACTTTGAAAGAGGAATTTTTTGGGGGTCAAAGATATCGTAGAATGGAAGATCAGAAGTCGCGGCCTGGTGTTGGCACGTACCTAGGAATTCGTTCAAGGAGAGGGCTTAAACCAAAAGATAAAATGCGAAAATGTCTAAATTGGGAGACGTGTTTGAGTAAAGAAGTGTACCGTAATTCAAACGTATCACAAACTGGGGTGTGGGGGCGAAGCTCCCAGCAGCTGGGCGATTTTTCGTAATTTTTTCGAAAAAAAGCTATTTTAATACCATTAGATCACATTTCGCACGTATTCAGAGCCACTTGAAAGTACTACATTTTTAACATTTGAAAGCCAATTGAAAAAATTAAGGTGTTCACTGTTCAGTCCTTCTTTTGCTTGCAATTTAAGTCCAAAACACGTTTAAAATCTTACATTTTGGGGTTAAATTTTGTAAGTGATTTGGCCCATGTAGGGGGAAGTAAAGCCTATTGCCTCCTGCAATATTTTTGCTGTAAATAACAATCCAGTCGAATACTTTCCTTAGAGATTATTGTTTTGTCAGGAATACAACCAGTTATAGGAGTAACGGCCAGGGGGACCAGGCCCTCTCAATTCAAAAATTTGATCAATAAGCATTCCCCTTACCGGAGCTAATTTTTTTCAAAAGTATTTTGTTGCATAAAAACTGGCGAGGTGGAGGTGAATTGTTATTGAAAAATGTATAATAGATAGCTACGCCTACAAATCATGTTATTGCCCAGGCCGGATTTATATTGAGTTGGGCCCCTGGCATTTTGAGATTTTTGCAATATTTTTCTGCCAAATACAGGTGAAGGTCAAAACAAGTCTTATCTGATCGTGGGCCCATGGCACTACGCCATATGTTAAATCCGTCCCTGGTTATTGCATTACGTTCATAAAAAGTTAGATGAGGGCCTCAGTTACCACCAAGTTTTGGAATAAAAACCCTTAATTTCACTCGGGTTATACGTTTAAATTGGTTGGCAAACATTAAATTAAAGGGGCCCGGGTCCCCCTGGAACAATATTATTGTTGGGGACCCATTTAAATTGGGGGGCCGTTTAAATATTATTGTAGGGGGCATTTTTAAATTGGTTGGCAAAAATTAAATTGAGTGGACCCGGGCCTCCTGAATCAATATTATTATTGGGAGCCCATTTAAATATTATTTTAGGGAACCCAGTTAAATTGGTTGGCAAAAATTAAATTGAGGGGCCCGGGCTCCCTGGATCAATATTGGTGTTAATTAGTGCTGTATACGTGTACTGTTGGACGCGAAGATGCTAAAAGAAACTGAAGAAACAATTGTATTTTTTGTGGCATTTTTGTCATTGGTAGCATTTCAATTGGGGTTTGGCCCGGGCCCCCTGAGCCTCCCTGGCTACGCCTATGCTCGCCCTCGGCCAACAAAAAAAATTCGTGCACAGTCTTAAGATTTTACACTAATGACCCTCTTTGATTGGTCTTTTTCAAACCAATCACGGCTCGGCTTTTTCCTTCAAATTGCCGCTCATTTTCCTGCGCTCTCCATTCTTCTTGACAAGTGTCACACAAAAAACTGCTTCCAAGAATTGACATTTTAATTAAAACTATTACTACAACTCGTTGAAGAGTCAGAAAGTTTCATTCTAAAGTCAAAGTATGAAATTTTTAAAGTCAAAGTACGTGGGAGAAGTTTAGTTTTGATTTTTAATAGCTGAAATTAACAGAAGGCGATAGCCTGTACCGGTAGCTTGGTTTTTCAAAATTACCAGTTAAGTTGGCCTAATTTATGGATCAAAATTCCTAGCATTGTGTCCGCTTCTATTTACACTGATAATGAAGTCATTTGACTTCGAAACACTGGAATGCTCCCGCGATAGGGGCATCGCCTCACCTCCGTTACAAGAGTTGAAACGATTACCCATTTAGACGTGGAGAGAGCATTAAGGTGTTATCAAATGAAATCGGATTGTAAGACGTGATATCTCTGTGAACTATTAAATTAGTTTTGTGTATTTCCCTGCAGGAATAATTTAACATGAAATTCATGTTTGATAATAATAATATTTCACGACGAACTCAAGTCAAATTATTGCATAATTTATTGTTTGCTTGACGCAATTTGCACAAGACATCATTTTACACTTTCTTGTAATAACTACTGTATAATGTTATTTAACAATAACGAGGCCATACATCAACATAAAACAAATTCAAATACAAAACTATTGGAACTTATTCGCATTGAACATAAAGATTACCAACTGATCTTGTGGATTGGGTTCGACACTCTACTCCGGCTACATCTGAAGCGGGAATCCATTCCTCTGCTGGCTTGCTTATTCCTTTCTGAGAAGCAGCATAGTTTTCGGCCGCTTTCATTACGCGAAGTATGTTTCCTTTTGTGATCTTCATCAGGTCCTCGTCGGACCAACCACGCATCAGCAACTCCGCTATCAAGTTTGGATACTTTGAGACATCGTCCAATCCACTAGGAACCCTAAAAAAATTAATTACTTTATTAGCCTCAGTAAATATTGTGGCTTTAGCGTGTTCATATTTTAAGAATCTTCACTGTACAAAGTTTGAACAATAACAAAAGTTAACAAACTAGCCTCGAAAGTAATCAAATGTACCTCGTGACTCCATCATAATCTCCTCCAATTCCAAGGTAATCCACTCCAATGAGACTTTTAATGTAGTCATAATGATCTGGGGAAAAAAGTTAGATTTAGCTGAAAAGAAAATAGCCTTAGTTTTTGAAATGCTTGTAGAAGTTTAAGGCAAAACTTATAGATGCAGGCAACTTCTTTCAGGTTTTTAATTTCTAATGTTTTAATGCTGTGGTAACCTACTACTGTGATGTTTTTTCGAAACCAGTGGTTCTCAACCTTTTTATAACCGTAGCTCATTTTCATTTTGAAAATGTTCCCATAAGCCTTTACCGCAAAAACGAACTCAAAAAAAAAAAAGGTCATCGCTACGGATTCCGCGATTTTTTGCCATTTTTCAAACTATCTTCAAAAAACAAAAAGTCATCGTGTCAGAGTCCGCAATTTTTCGCCACTTGTCAAACCATTTCCGACGGAAAAAGGAGGTCATCGCATTGGAATGCGCGAGTTTTTGCGCAAATAGCAAAAACTTTTGAACTAAAAAGCCAATTGTTCAAATAGCTCTGGGGCAAAATGCTCTTTGATAGGTTGAAAACCTCTGGTATAGACTATTCGTTATCTCGCGCACTTTTTGAAACCCTGATATCAACCACAGACTGAAGCGTTTCATATTTAAAGACAGGATTACAAATTACAAAAGTAATCTCCTGTAATGCTTGCCGAGCATAAAAAAGAAAATAATTTTATTACTTTTATTTGATTACGCCTGCAATCAATCAATTACAGCAGGGAAGGTTTAGCCTATATTATTCGCTTAAAGCGGTAAATAATAATGAAATTAAGTACTTAGCTCATAGCAGGGCTATCAAGGGGGCCATGAAGAAAGGACAACGGTAAGTGGGAAGTTGTAGCATGTTGGAACCCAAGTTGCTCGGTTTATTTACCAACTACTTGCCTAGGCCATGGTACAGCAAAGGGACCTTTCGGTCTTCGAATCAAGCTACCACCGGTCTGCTAAACACGGCGAAGACTTTACACCGTCCCTTTTTTATGCTGAAATTCAAGAGGGAAGCTGTGAGTACCAATTTTTATAGTATTTGATTTGGCACGACTGGGAATCAAACTCCGGTCTACTGCTTTAGAAGCAGACGCTCTATCCACTCGACTACTGATCGGTTTCAACAGGTTCAAAAACAATAAAGACATTTTACTTGACACTATCTTGAATTAGCCTGGATTATGACTGATAAAGCATGGAAAGCTTTGTTTGGTTCCTCACTTTTTAATTGGTACAGTTTTGGGTTCAAAGTAGTTGAAAGCGTTTTTTTTTCGAGTAGGGAACCACAATTGTTGGGAGTATTTGAATGGGGGCCACAGTTCATAAAAGGTTGAAAACAATTGTCTCTCGGAAGCTGCTAGTTTTGCAGATTATGAAATTAACAATGAAAACCGAAAAGCGGAAAAAAATTTTGATCAACTGTTAAGCAGCAACTCTGCGTAGCTAAAATCGATTGGTTATGGAAATGGGCAGTGGGAACTGGAAAGTGCTGTCAATTCTGAGATTATTTTTCCTGCAGCTGCTTCAGCTTTCCTTTCCCAGAACAATTTATCAAAAAAAATCTGACTTTCAACGACAAATAAACATTATGATGACAATACCAGTAGTATTGGTTTTCATAGCTTACTTGCAACATCACTTGTGTTGGCAGTTCTATTGCAAGTTACATAGTCGTTGTAAAAGTTGATCATCACTATTCCTTTGTTGATTTTCTGCAAATTACATTATACTTGACCAATAAACAGTAAAACCTTATTAAAATAGGAAAACTTTTAACCGTTTCGGACGCGGCTACGTCCATCATCAGCAAAATATAAACTCTTATAAAATGCTGTTTTATTTTTTACTGATGATGGACGTAGTTGAGACCGAAACGTCTAAAAGTTTCACAGTTTTAAGTAAGACGTTCCATAAAACTGATATCACAAAATATTATCATGATTGACCAGCTAATCTGAATGAATTTCTAAGGTTGGACTAAGTTAAACACTTGGGGTGATTATCGCTGATTAACTAAGTTTGAAACCTGCTAATGGGAACGACCGACGCTCGCGCGCGTGTTCCTCTGTTTTTACTCGGCCATTTTCCAACTACCGAGTGCGAAATTTCAGACTTTTGCTTATAACTTGAGAACGGTTGGGTCTAGCTACATGAAATTTTGACAGCAGTTTGAGATTAATGAGTTGTATGTTTGAACACAATTTTGAGGCTATAGGTCACGTGACTTCGGCTTTAGAACCCGAAAACCGCCCCGCAAGTTTGGCGTAAAAAGCGGTCTTAGTCAAAAACGGCTTAAGTACGGCAAAAAATATTTCATGGGTTATATGTCTCAAGATACCCTTTCATCCCAACCAACCCACTTTGGGCCGCGATGAGGTTTTTTCTTTTTTTTTTCCTTTTTTTTCCTTTTTTTCTTCCTAATTTTTGTACGATCTTCTTCTCCTAAACCACAAAACATGGAAATCTAATTTTTGTGTAAAGTTGTTGAGCTGCAAACGCAATCATTCTCCCGAAATGTTTTGGGGCAACTCCACCGGGAACCCCCCCAAAATGGGGCCCCCAAAAATCAATTTTTTGAACGGCTAAAGCTAGAGTTCTACTTTTTTTTGATATCAGTAGATATTTAACAGACAAATATTTTGACATATATTTGGGGGTGCCAACCCCCCAGGGACCCTGCCAAATGGACCCCCAAAAATCAATTTTTTGAACGGCTCAACTTAGAGTGCCATTGTTTTATGATATCAGTAGATATTTAACAGACAAATATTTTGACATAGTTTGGGGGTGCCACCCCCCAGGGACCCTGCCAAATGGACCCCCAAAAATCAATTTTTTGAACGGCTCAACTTAGAGTGCCATTGTTTTATGATATCAGTAGATATTTAACAGACAAATATTTTGACATAGTTTGGGGGTGCTACCCCCCCAGGGACCCCCAAATGGATCCCCCAAAAATCAATTTTTTGAACGGCTCAACTTAGACTGCCAGTGTTTTATGATATCAGGAGATATTTAACAGACAAATATTTTGACATAGTTTGGGGGTGCCACCCCCCCGAAAACCCCCCCAAAAATCAATTTTTTAAACGGCTCAAGCTAGAGTTCTACTTTTGTTTGATATCAGTAGATATTTAACAGACAAATATTTTGACATAGTTTGGGGGTGCCCCCCCGGGGGATTCTCCCAAATAGACCCCCAAAAATCAATTTTTTGAACGGCTCAACGTAGACTGCCATTGTTTTATGATATCAGTAGATATTTAACAGACAAATATTTTGACATAGTTTGGGGGTGCCACCCCTCCAGGGACCCTCTAAATGGATCTCCAAAAATCAATTTTTGAACGGCTCAAGCTAGGGTGCCATTGTTTTATGATATCAGGAGATATTTAACTGACAAATATTTTGACTCCACTTTTCTGGAGGTTCCATAATCAGATATGTTTGAATAATTTCTGATTTTACGGTAGACAAAAAGTACTTTTGAGTGTCACAGCATTAGCTATGCGTCGTCGTTCACTGGGTTTGCTGGCAAACTCCCATCTACTTTGTGGGTTGTTTGCGGCAATAATTCCTTTAAACTGAAATCGACCTCGTATTAGCTGTATTTCGCCAAAGTGTGTTCCGACTTCATATGTAGAGGTTCATTTTCAGCTCATCTTGCAAAGAATTGTTGCGACTAGTTGAGTCTATATCAAACAAAATATCTAGTACTCAGGGATTTTTACTTCTGTTTTTTTACAAAAATAAGAATTTTAAGACTAGTTTTTGTAAATTTTGGCGTTAAGAAACAAGTCTTTTAGCATTAAAAATATTCAAAGTAACATTAACCGAAACTGGAAGGCTTAAGCAATTTCAATTGTCGTCCGTTCTCGTGCTACTGTCAGTAATACCAAGCAAGGAAATAAAAGTTTCGTAGCTATTACTATAATTAGAGACAGATTATTTGCAACTTAAAAAACAGCAAAGCAAAAGCCAAAATAATATTTACATTTGCTGAAACTTTGTCAATTGGGATTGTAACAAGCCCTCACTAGCTGTTTAACATCCTACTGCTTTACATTCTGGGCATTTGAATATGTCATGACTCAATTGAGAGAGAATGTCTGGTGGTTATTGAACTTATTTAAACTTCTGTACAAGAGCTCAAATGTAAGAGGCATGGCACAGTTTTTTCTCCCCCAAAAACGTTATTGGGAATAAAATTGAGCTGTATGCCTTCGTCATTGTTACTTTATTGCTTTGTGATTTTGAGAAGAAACACTCTTTACTAGTAAAATTATTCGCAAGGCTTGCAAAAAAATCTTAAATCTGCTCCACCTCTACGACCTCAAACAGATTAAAATGTTGCGATAGCATACTAGATAGCAAATGCTGCTTTTACGTTTGTGCTTCGATTTATTGGCTATACGCTGATTTCGTTTTCTACGCTTTTTTTGCGTAGTGTCATTATCCAAATCGGAGGAGGCATGACACAATGCTCCTGAAATACGCTACTGGTCGCAACGGTAGCGATCCATTGACAATTCCGTGTCTATTTTAACCATGCAGTCAAAAAGTTTATTCCTGATTGAACTTTCGCGGTGGAAAGCTTGTTGCATTTATTTAACTGGCCGAAATGATCGCAGGTTGTAAAGTGCTGCAGTAAGATTCGGAGCGCAACGAAACAAGCAGCTCATTTTGTTATTTCTTGAAATCCACTTATTGTAATAAATTCGAACTTATTCTGTAGCCAAAATAGCTGAGGGTCTTTTTTGGTCTTCACTAGTTTTGCTCCCGGTAATGTGTCCCGAGGAACACAAGGCGCAAGTATCGTTTGCAGGGATGTATTTCACAAAAAGCCCAAGAGCTAATTCCCTCAAAACCTTGTTTAACACGGTCCTGTTAATGAATCAATAATCCGTAATTTGACAGTTGTTCTTTTGGAATGCTTTTGGAATAAATGCAAAAATAAACGATTAAGCAGAAAAATAAATAAACCAAGATTTACCACTTTTTCCAAAACAGAATCCGGAACATTTCGTGGATGATCACAAAGAGCACGGGCAGAACTGTGGCTGAAAATGACTGGAGGAGCACCTTCCACATCTAACACGTCATGCATCACACGGTCTGATACATGGGAAAGATCTACCAACATTCCGAGCCGTTGCATTTCTTCCACAACCAGCTGCAAATTAAATTAGAGGGGCAGAGAATACAAGCTAAAATATAGCTATAAATAGCATTCAACGTTTTACTGTTTGGCTTAAAAAAAAAAAACTGCAGAAAAAATTAATGGGGCTTCAAAACAAAGTATAATTTTATTCTATATTAGATGACATTGGCATAACTTTATCCTCTTTTATGGGTTGCCAAACGCAAAAAAATACTTGAAATTAAACATATCGTTTACTCGTGATTCACTTCTAAAGTTTTCAACTGGAAACAAAATTTGATTCATTTTAACAGTATTATTGACTTGGGTTTGTTTGATATATGTATATCAAACTAGGTTTATGCTAACTGGAATTAAATTATGAAAACTGAGTTGAGTTAGTGCATATTGAATGGAATTTTATAACATTGATTTATTAATTCATAAATAGCTATAGGTCGTAAATTGTAAATCGTTAAATCATAAATCATTGTCCGCAGGGTGACCAAGAAGGAAAAAGCATCGTTTTTACAATGACGTTGATTGCATGACGTGGGTTCAACCCTGACTCTGGTCACGTTGTTGGGTCCTTGAATAAAACGCTTTACTATGATTATCTGTACTTGGTGGTTTCAAACAAGCAGCGAATTCAATGGACAAGAATTCGAAAAAATCCGCAGAAACATCAACATTGCTAAACAGATGTGGATTCCTCCAAGAGCGAAGCAATTATTGCAGTGAAAAGTGTGAAGATCATCTAAGAGTGTTAAAGTGCGTTTACTCTGGATGAGAAGCAACCAAATTTGACGTTATCGACAACGTGGAAAATGTTTCACTGGTCGCAAACTTCGTGAATTGTTGGTTACTTCACTTACACAAAAATTGTTAATGAGTGGATGATCTATTTTGAGCCAGTGACGTAAACGACCACTCACGAAAGTTGCCAACCTTTGCTTCGCATCCAGTGTAAATGAACCTTAGTTTACAGTTTAGTTCACATCTTTTATTGTCACTTAAAGAATAAGAAGAAATAAAAAGGTAAAAAATAGCAAAAACCACGCATTGACGAGGAAATGCGAAAGACCAAAGTTGCAACCATTAGTGTAGCACGGTTGCCAAGTCCGCATCTCCTCTGCAAAAGAAAGAGACAGAAAGTGCGAAAACACAAAGTAAAACAAGAAAAAAAAAAAAAACTTCGCAGAATAGATTTTTTTATTTTCAAATTCATCCCGTGTTGTTCATACCGAGGCTGGCATTATTCCAAAGTTTTTCTTAAATTTTGAGAAAAACAAAGCCTCGCGTTTTAATGAAATTAGCTTACTATGAAAAAGTATAAGTTTTAAAACAAGATAACGATTTAGTTTTTCTGAATCTCCCCATCAACTGGACCAAGATGACGATTTAATTTCTCTGGATGTGAATCTGTGTTTGATTTCTGAATCTTCCCATCAACAATCATGGTTTTAAAACAAGCTAATTTTTTAAACTGTCCTTACTTTTCCAAACGGTGAGAGACCAATATCACTACCGGCATCTCCTGCCCTGAAATAAGCTCTATTTAAAAATGTGTTGTAAAAATATAACCCAACAGACAACTTCAGACATTTTGTGTAGAATAAAGGCATAATCTACTTATTCGTATAACAATATACAGAATGAGCCAAAAGTAGATGGACAGTAAAAAAAAATTAGGTGTAACATAGTAAAAGAAAACAGGTAAAATTAAAACGAAATTTAGTAACAAAATTGTAATTATATACCACTAATAACATAGTTGTAACAAAGTTAAAATGAACAATTGGATTAATGTAACTGAGGCATAAATCTATTCCTTATGCCGTCCACCTACTTTTGGCTCACCCTGTATAAAAAACGGGTATATACAATAAATACATTCTCATCTGGGTCATATAATAAACATTCTTAAATGACACTCTATACAATCTTAAAACCTAAATCCTCAGAAGCGCTTGTTTCGCTGAAATTCTATTTGGGTTTCGTTGAGACAACTGTTATGTTTGATTAAGTTTGGCTATGTTTTGTTAAACACAACATTGTTACAGCAATTTACCAAATATTTCATTTTATTGTATTCGCAGAATTGTGCCAATGCGTTAAAAAATTTCTTCTCAATATACAATTAAATGCACGTAAAAGTTAATACACCTTACAGTACTCTCTCTTACCACGGAGTGGGACAACTATGCGTTAAAGTCATGTATCTCGCACCAAGTTGAAAATACATCCGTAATGCAGCCAATGAGCTATCGATCATGTGACCACCTTCTACACCGATCAGAGAAGCGATCTTGCCATTTGAAATCGCATTTTCAATATCTGAAATTTAGCAAATTGTAAAAGATGAATATTTAGATTCTCAGTTTCGGGCAAATAAAAATTAAATTATAAACGTTTTTAAATTCTTGGGGATCGTTATACAGAAATGATGACAGTGTTTTCTTAAAATAGTCAATAATTCTTAAAAAATTATTAAACTTATTTACATTTTTACAAAACAGATGTAGTAAAATCGATTTTGATCTCAAAGGACCATTGTCAGATTTTTATTCAAACGTCATGCAGAAATGTTTAACACAAAAATCAACAATGGCAAAACGCAATAAAATTTTCCACCATAGGTTGCCAGCATACCATTGCATTCATATCATGTTCTCATAATGAAAAGTTGTAAATAACAAAACCTGAGATGTAATTGAATCAAATACTGTACTAGAAACTTGGTCATACCCGCTGCAGTTGTAGCAAAAGTGAAGGTGTTCGGTTCTGCTTCTGTGAATCTTATTATCATATCCATTTGCTCCAGTCCTTGTCTCACCGCATCCTTTTGCTGTGAAGAGCAACGAACAAAGCAGGCCCAGAACTGAAAATAGTGAACTTTTTACATGAGGTTTGCAATGGTGTTGATGAAAATTTTTCAATATCTTTTTGTCACCAAAGGTATAATCGAGGACACAACTTTCAACGCCAAGGACTGACTTTTCGAAGACAGACCCTTTCCAGGCCAAGGACAAAAATGATCGAGGCCAAGGACCAAGGACACAATTTTTCTAAATCATGGTCGGCAAATTTTCCATTATTTTAAGCGCAAAATTCTTTAAGATATTGCATTTCGTTAAGCTTTTCATGATAATTTGAAATTAGTAGTTTCTAAAAATAATGAATGCCATTTTGAAGTTTTACACGTAGGCAGCAATGTTGATTACATTCCGTAGCGGTATCGTGGTAATGAAGCAATTAAGGCCGTAACTCGTGAATTGGAAATGGAAATAACTAATAATAAGTAAAATTTTTTAACTTGGAAATGGTCAATTTTAAGGTCTTAATTTCATCAGTTAAGGCTCCGATACAAACGTCCATTATGCTTACGGATCATGGATCTGCATGACTAAGGATCTGTATTATTAATTATGATTATAGATCCCTACTTTTTCAGTGGTTTTTCGAACACAAACGTTATTGTTTGGTTAAACAATTTCTTTTTACAGAAATTTTTATTGAGCCAATATTTTCTTTACGTTTTAGTGCATGTGATGTTCCTCCATAGTCTTGCATCTAATACATATCGATGAATCTCCATAGTCTACATTTCGGCCGCCATACGATACTTTGCAAAATTTAACATAAGTTACTTAACTTCAAAAGGTAACCTGATAATTCCAGCTGGGCGGTATTAGGGAGGAAAGCATTGGAGACATTTTCCCCGGGGCCCTGCTTCTGAAGGTCCACAATTGTTGAAATATGAAAATTATAGATCATTATTTTTTGCTTAAAATGCCCAATTTTTTTACGAGAGCTTCGCCTCTTCTTCATGAATGTCAAAAATTGATCAAGTGCAGCGCGCATTTTTCCAGGCATTTGAGGAATCACAGTTATTAAATTTTTGTTACCACACTCGATTTTTTTTGAAGCATTATTTGCGATTCCTAGCGATGATTTTCAACTCAAAAAATTTTCAGCGGATTTCGTTTTTACCCAGACCGCATGCCAGTGATTAGAGAGTTGTTCTTTCTTGCCTCAAAAAAAATTCTGCGCAATATTCGCTCGCGTGTTTTCAGAACAACCGTTGTTGTTCTCACGTAATGTTTTGTTAGTAGTATCAGGGCTATTCTACATGTAACATATTTAGTATACCATAGGCCATTCCTGGTAACTGTTTTGCATTTGATTATCACGCTTATACTTTCTTCTGATTCCATATTCACGTAGGCACGGTCATGTTTTAGTGATAGCAACCCAAGTTTGCGTCCGGACCCTCGGATTCTTTGCTGCGGCCCAATTGGTTTTAGTGTTTTGCTGTTTGTACCACTCCACCGTAGGTATTAGCAGAGATAAAAAAGAACAATCTACACTGCGTTTGCACCCTCATTCTGCGATTAGAGCTATTACACAATGCCATTTAAAATATGGCTTTCTATGACTTGGCTATCACATTAGACATTTCAAATAATGAAAGGAAACGAATTGCCAGGCAAGAAAATTTTAAAAATTTAATGTTTGGTTATTAATTTTCCCTTTTAAACAATCAAAAACAATGCTGTCCTCGAGCAGAGAACAGGACATTTTCGAGGACTTGTAGGTTTCGAGGCCAAGGCTAAGGACTTGAGGTTCGAGGCCAAGGACTTCAAAATGTGTCCTCGAGGACTCCACCTCTGTTTGTCATAAATACTGCATCACAACACTTGTATCACGAATATTATTACCTTATAAAAGTTTTAAAAACAAACGTGTTATCTTTTTGACAATATGGTGTTGACTTTTTTCATGAGCACAACATTGCAAAACCTAATGTAAAAAAGTTGAGTGTAAAGCCCCCTTAGCGTAATTGTCACAACGAAAATATGTTCTCAAGTTTAGTAATGTGCATGTTTTCGCAATCGACCGTCAAATTGAGCTGTCTTATAAATCATGTTTGTTGTTTACAGCTTAATTAGAACAGTCTAACCAGAGTCTATGGTCAAACAAATTTGATCTTTTATATGATTAGAAAGCACAAACATTTTTTCACCCTACCTTTTCACATGAGGTTTCGCAATGACGTTGATGAAAATTTTTAACACGATTGTGTCATAAATATTGGTTATTGCGTTACAAAAGCTTGCATAACGAACATTATTCCTTCATATGAGACTTCAAAACTACGTGATATTTTTGTGACGAAATGGTGTTAATTTTTTTAGTAAACAACTTTGCTCAACTTCATGTAAAGAGGTTGAGTGATTGTCCAAATTCGATAGCTCAGTTGTGTAGCTCAATCGTGTAGTGTAGTTGCTTATGTACACCATTTGGTCGTAACATTGGTGTTTACTACGAAAACAGTTTTATTATAAAGAAGTCAAAAAAATAAATAAACTACTCCATGAGTTACACCACACGTCTGTCATGACAGCCTAACCACAAACTATAACAGCCAACTACAGGTACTTTGGGTGTTTCAAGGAATATCACCTCGCTTCAGCTAGGCTAGCTGGGTAGGCTGATCAACTCTCAAATGACCGCTTTGCTACATAGGCGTAGCCAGGGGGGAATCAGGGGGCCCGCCCCCCCCCCTCAATCCCAAATTGGTCTCCAACTAAATTTCGGCCCCTTCTAATGAAAAATCCGAAATCGGATTGCGAAGACCTTTTTTGTGGTCTTCACCTGTATGATTTGTGGTTTGCTCCCCCCCCCAATCCAAAACCCTGGCTACGCCCTTGCTGTGCTACGTAGAGTTGAGCAACTTTTCAAGATTGACAAGCCCTTAAACCCTGCCATTTGGCAAGGAAAAAATTTCTTGAAAAGAAGCCAAGTTTGTAAATTTTACTTCTTGCACTGGAAATACAGCGAATTCACATTATCGGTCGCTCAACCAGATCAAGTGCGCCAACTCATGTCTCCGCATACAGAATGGAAGGTCTGAGGTTCAAAATCGAAGAAAGTATTTTTAATTAAACTTGTGTCACAAGTTACAACACTGTAGATGAATTGCTAAAAAGAGTGCTAAAAGTGCTCAAATGAGTGCTAAAACAGTGGTAAACTGCGTTTTTATCAACAGACCAATCAAAGGGCAACATGTCTACAAACCCAGCCCCTTCAGGTCACAATAAACTTATCTAGATAGATACCTCATGAAAAATGTATTTTCCTAACCATAATTGCCCTTAAAAAGATTTCAAAAATAGCCAAACCACACCAACAGTATTATGGATTAAGTATACACTAAACAACCTTGATTGTCATTTTACAAATTAACACTAATAGCTAACTTTCTGTTCAGAGAATGTTAGTTAAATTGATTGTCTGTTTTTTGTTTGTTCATAATAGAACAGTATTTTCGGTCAAATGTCTTTACAGTAGGTCGCATATGAACGCAGCTAAAAGGCAAACATTGAAGTGCATTGTAATGGTAAACAACAAATTTAAATATTAAATAATAAATCTAGAACTATCCATTCAAACGTTTCAGTTTGTTTTGTCAATTATATAACCTATAAAGCAGGCCCGGCGCCAGAGTAGCGTGACTGGTGAGGGAGGGGCAAAAAATATTTGGAGGGCACAGATAAATTTTACCCTCATATTTGAAAGAGCAGACCCCCCAAAAAAGGTCTTCATCCTGGCCGTTTACCTTCTGTCGGGGCACAAGTCTCGTTCGGGGGGTACATTGCCTGGCGGGGAGCGGGGAAACCTAATGGTGCGAATCTCGCTTCTAGCCCACAAATTCAGTGGTGAAGACTAAAAAAAAGGTCTTTGGCGCGAAATCTTAGGCTTAGTCTTGAAACAAAGTTTTACTCACATTTGGGGGGGCACAAGCAATATTCTAGAGGAGCACCGGCCCCGAAATGCACTCCAGTGGCACCGTACCGGTTGCTTTTTTTCAGGGACAATCCTCGCTTGGTGGGGCACACTTCTCGCTTGGGGGACACGAGCAGTGATTTGGGGGGCACGGCGCTGAAATGCCACCCCGTGGCGCCGGGCCAGCAATAAAGAGTTGGAATGAAGTTACGCCGTTATTTTTACAGTTACTTTTGCGTTAAGGTGCATGTAAGACCTTAAACCAAATCATATAAATTACAAACGGATTTTCTTACAATGACACTAAAAACACAATTAGCTCCATGACTTCGCGTTAATTTTGTTTTACAAGTTCATAAATCATTCACGCTAAGGCAATCAAACATTACGCAAACGATAGTTTGAAGGCTTTACAAAGCTTCTACTTAATCTCAATGCCAATGCTTGTTTAAATGCTAGTTATTCGTACGATATATGAGATGATAAATATATCAAAATTCAAGTAAATATGCAAGCATTATACCAAGGCATTAACAGCTGTAGTAATATTTGCGGTTATTTGGCCTAATACTACGATCAGCATCATCGACGTTTAAATTTTGTAACCAAAACTACTTTGCGTCATCTCATAAATTAGATCATAAATAGATAGAAAAAAAAACACCCAATTGATTTTTACTTTCAGCTTTTGTAATTGTAATTCTTGTAATTATGTGTTTGTTGACCAAGTTGCCTTGGTCAAGAGACAGCGAAGGTACACTTCGCTCTTCGAGTCAAGTTACCACCTGCCCATCTGTTTATACCGGAGATCATAGCACTACGACCTGCAGACCGGATCCGGCCCGCCAGCTCATTTCATCCAGCCCGCCACATTTTGATTAAATATACTTTAAACTACAACTGGTACAAAAAAAAGTTACCAAATTTTTTGTAAAAGACTGGCGTTGTTGTTCAGCCTTATGCAATCTACTAATGTTATGATAGTTATTATGACACCACACACTCTGTTGTTGTTAAAAGTCAATTGCTTCATCAGCATCAATGCAGCATCTCCGCTTTTAGGCAGACCATAGGAGCTTACATGCAGCTTAAGGAGGAATGATTGGGACAATACCAGTACCAAATAATAGTACTCTACTCTTTAAAAAAAATAGACGTAATTCTGAGCCTCAAGTGATTAATGAAATATGGAAAACAGTATTTTATGTGATATGCAATGAAAGTGTTGCTGTTTTAAATGAGAATAATCTTCGTCAGCACTATATACAATAAAACCAAACATCTCTGCAAAAATATTCAAAGTTTATACGCGAAGGGCTACGCTTTGAAAAATCTTTCAAACTATGAAACATGTTTGCAAATGCTAGCATTACAGTTGTGCGAAGAATTAATGAAAATTCTAAATTTTTGTATTCTGTTCCCAATTCGCAACTGGCCCGCAGCTGTTAATCTCTCAATAATCCGGCTCAAAGCAAAAAAAGTTCGGTGACCCTGGTCGATACCACGACGATGGAGGCTTCACGCTATCGCTTTTTATGGCTGAACGTAAAACAGGGGAGCTGTGAGAGCCAAATTTTACGGTCTTTGGTTTGACCCGACCGGGAATTGAACCCGAGTCTACCGTTTAAATAGCAGCTGCTCTATCCACTCGACAACTGCTAATCGATTGTTGATCGGTGCTGGTCTGTTACTTATAAAGCGATTGCCTCTGGAAAACGAAGAGATGTGCTGATTTAATCTGGCCAAGTGCTGCCAACGGCTTGTTACCACAGGGACAGTTCCTAAGCAGCTGCTGTGTGTAGTCCTGGCACAACTTCACGCAAACAAGCCCTACAACTTGTTCCGCGGTTCAGCGTAATACAGCTACAAAAAATCAAAATTGAAAGGAAAAGCATAAAACTGCCGTAACACAAATAAGAATTTGGAAAAAAATTTTTTTTTTCTTTTGGACTGTTTTGAACCTAGGAGAATTGGTATCACCACATTAGCCGAAGTGCAAAGCACAGCTTGCTCTGCAAGAATCTAAAAGTGCGTTTGAATTGATATTAAGTAGCTAATTATTTGCTGAATTGTGTCAATCGAAGCGTGTGACGAGTTTTGAAACCTATTTCTGCTCTTGCGCATGGACTGGATAATACAACTGCTCTCAAGGAAACGTGCAGCGGTGGCAAGCGGTCGATAACACTATGCCCAATCTGACCAGTCTAGGAATTGAACCCTAAGCCTTTCTTTCCTAGTGCAAACGCATTGCCGTTCAACCAACGGGCAGGTAAACGAACTTTCCACTTCTAAAGGCTGGTTTATTAATTTAATTTGCTTTTAAGTTGAGCATTACTTAGGCCATGTTTACATTTACGTTTGACAACTAGGTTTCGCACCTGGGGCAGGGCCGGCGCCACGGGGAGGCATTCCGGGGCCGTGTTCCCCCCAAGCGACTGCTTGTGCCCCCCAAATGAAAACTGTGCCCCCCCAAGCGAGGACTGTGCCCCGAAGAAATTAACAGGATCGGGGCTACTGGAGTGCAAATCGAGGCCGAAATTGGTGTTTGGCACCCGCAAATTCGTAATTTTTGTGGACTTACACCGGATTTCACAAAGTTTTAAGGGAGAAAGACCTTTTCTTTCGGAGGTCACCTATTTTCGGCCGGAAAAACCGTTTGAATTTCTGATTTCGGCCGAAAAATCCCTCTGGATTTCAGTAAAGACCTTTCTTTTTTTGGTCTTCACCTTGTTCGTTTGATCGAAACTGGGATAAATTTCTCGTGCCCCTCTCGAATTCACATAAAAATAAACTTTTCATGCACCCACAAAATTTGTTTCTGCCCCCCCCCCCCCCAGTCACGCTATCCTGGCGCCGGGCCTGACCTGGGGAGTTATTACATTTCATCGTTATTTACCAAACATTCGTTGTTCGTTATGGAATTTCGTTACTTATTCATATTCGTAATTCGCTAATTCGTATGCGGTATTTCGTTATTCATGTTCGGTATTTGTAATTCATATTTTTCATTAATCGTTATTCGCATGCGTTATTTGAAGTTTTTTTTCGAATAACACTTTTTGTGCTGTAACCAGAGCCGTGTCAAGGCAGCCCCAAACCCCCCCGTCGGGGGGGCCCCAGCCAACATGGGGGCCCCACTTTTTACTTTACTACTACTACTTCAAAAGTTGGTATTGTTGCTCAGTGCTAGTATGTTTCGCAATATTTAAAACAAAATAAAGTGTATAATGAATTTGAAATTGCATAAGATACTGAAAATATGCTTGCTGTTGGCTACCTGTATGTCTCTGCCTCAGCGTTACAATTTCATCTATGGTATAATAGAATCACAATCCCTTTGTCTTAGCTAGTTTATCAATTCAGATGTTCAGCTTACCAGTCGATTGCACTACAGCCAGTCCAGAGTCAGTCTAGTTATGGTAACAGTCAGATTGCCTTCAGATGTCAGCTGTAGCGTAGCCAGGGGGGCGGGGGGGGGGGGGCTATATCCTCCCCATTGGCCTGTCAACCAAAATGCAGACTAATGAAAATGCCACGTTTTTAGCTCTTCTGAGACTGTTTTTTGTGCTGGAATGGACGAAAAAGTGATTTAAAGCGTCTTTTGAAACATACATTCAGGGGGGGGGTACTTTTTTAAAAATTAAAGTCACAAATCAATGAAAACTTTGAAAAATGCCAATAATAAACAATCAAATTTCATCGCTAGTGTAAAAACGCCAAACATTGGCTTTATCAAAAAATATATTATAAACTCAGAGATAAGTAGAGGGGGGGCTATTCAGTGTTAGTTAATTACCAATCACTTTTTTCAAATATCTTTCCATTAGCCCTTCCCCAAATCATTTTTTTATAAAATATAGACAAAATAGATTACTCCATGTGAGTTTTATTGAATAATAGGATTTTATGATTTACCAGCATGTAAACAAGAGAACTACAATGTTATCCTAAGCCACTTCCCACACAACCCATTAATGCAATTAGTTAAATCATGTTGCGCTGCCAATTTTTTATGCCACGTTTTAAAAGTATTATTTTTTATTAAAATAATCCTAAAATTAAGCCATTTTTGCAAAAAAATGCAAAATTTTGGAGCGCTGAGGGCTCCGCCCCCAGACCCCCAGAATAGCCCCCCTCATTGCGAATTTCTGGCTACGCGCTTGGATGTCAGCAAACAAGTTAAAATTTATTTCATTAAATCCTAAGTTCCTTGAGTTCAGTACAGATCTTTTTAGAATCATTAATGTCACTACAGCCGCTTACAAGGATCGCATCTTTAACTCATAATTACAGCTCCAGTACCCAGATTATTTTTCACGTAGCATTGTAACAATACAGTATTAATGGTCTTTGGAATTCAATAAAACTCACTCTCAAACGATAATTTTATTGATTGTACTGGTTCTTTCATATTTTGGATATCATTAATGTAAATTTAACTGTAAATTTTCGTGCTGTTCTACAAAATCCTGGTTTTGGAAAAGTAATGCGTCTTAGATATGTGAAAGTTAAGAGACTATTTAGGCAGATTGCAAAAATGTGCAAATTTAAGCGTTTCGGAGGGGGCCCCTTCTTGAGTTTTTGGGGGTGGCCCCGAACCATCCAGGCACGGCCCTGGCTGTAACGAATAACGAATCGAATGCTACCACATACTCAGTTCGTAACAGAAAAATGAAATTACTTCGTAACTCTGTGCCAACTGTTACGTCATAATTGTGTCACTTATAGTTCTAGCCGGTGCAGTCAATGATTGGCTGGTGTTGTTCTACAACATACATTACAATTATTCGATCTCTTCGACTGCTGTCAATTAATACGCTTCGGTCATTAATTTGTTAGAAAGAAAAAATGCTGGTATAAGTTTCAATAACCGAAGCCAGCTCTCCAAAAATGAACATGAAACAACATGAGTGAAAGAGGTAGAGGGTCGAGCACGGAAACTTGGATATTTATCAATTTGATGGTAAGAACTATACTCTTTTTCACTAGAGCATTCAATCCTGCAAAAACTATGGATGCTGCAAAGCGCTAACTGTGGAACGATGCTGCAAATAGATCCTGACAATAGCAAACTGTGGAACGAAAGTACTCTATCTATTAATGCAGCTGGAACGTGAAAAAAATTTGGTGATTTGAATACTTTATTGCTTATTCTTTTTTGTTTTTGAACAGCGATCAAATTTCATTTAGCGTCATTTAGTTTTGTGATTGTTTGTTAAATGCTTTTTGTATTATTTCTTAAAGCATTTATGAAAATACTGTTCCAAAGTTAACATCATAAAATTTTGATCGAATTCTAACTCAGTTCAGTTTGGGTCAAGGAATAATTTAGCTTTAATTGATCGCATTTGATGAATTTATTAATTGGCGTGTATAGAGTAGGCTACTTACTATTCTGTTCTGTCGCAATACGTTTCAGATAAAGTTTTTGAGTCAATAAAAAGATAAACTTGCCCAATTCAAAGTTTGCTGTTATGAGCAATTTTAATTTCGTTAAATTTTTGGTTTATTTAAATATAAATATTCACTATTTGTTATTCATATAATTTGACCAAGTAATACCAAATAACGAATAACGAATAGCAAACAATACCAAATAACAAATAACGAAGAGCAAATAATACAAAATTACAAATAGCGAACATCAGATAGTAATGGAATTTTTTGTGACAGTTTCCGAAAGGTTACTACCGGTCATTCGTTATTTTTGGAGCATGCAGTACCACCATTTTTTGCTATTTTTCGAATTACGAACATTCGATAAATAACGAAGAGCATGTAATGACCCCCTTGGTTATCAAATGCGTCGCGTTTGCGCATAACAAAAAAAGTCGTTAACACATAGCGGTTTTGACGACGAGGAACGAAACCTTACGCATGTGTGAACGGTCAAAGTAGCAAAAACTAGTTTTCAAATCTGGATTTTGAAACCTACATTTTTCGAAGTTTTCAGACCTGAAATGAATGACTGAAAAACAAAGTCGCAGCTAAACAAAAGAGTTCTTACCGAAACCGAGCGCTGCAACTGTTTTCGCAACTTATCTTAATCCCACACGATACACCTTATGTGATCGAGTTTTCGTGTCAAAGCGTAAATACATTAAAGTTTGACAATTCGCATCGCGAAATTTGGAGTAAAAACCGCTCGGAAAATATAAATGCCAAACCTGGTTTCACGATGCGAAAGCTCGTTTACACTTGGCTGAAGTTTCGTTCTTGATCGCAAAACTGCTGTGTGTAAACGCAGCCTAATGAAGTTTTAATTATTATTTTTTTAGGATTTGTCTTCAACACTTCTCAAATAATTGCATCTAAATCGAGCTAAGCTGAGTTAAAAATAAAAGTTATTAAAGATTAAAGTAACTCCAGCCTTAGGCGCAGCCAGGATTTTTGATTGGGGGCTCCAAACCACAAATCACATGCATTGACGTCATCAGAACTTTTTGTGGGGCAAAGATATTGTAGACTTGAAGATCAGAAGCCTTGGCCTGGTTTGGCACATAACCAGAATTTTGCTAAGGGGAGAGGGATTAAACCAATAAACCAATAGTTAAAAAGTGAAAATGTCCAAAATGGGACACGTGTAGGCGAAGCCCCCCAACCAGAGGTGGAAACCGGTCGGGTCTACCGGCACCGGTCGGGTCGACCGGCCGGTCGGGTTGCCGGTCGGGTCAAGATTCTTCGACCGGCCGGTCAAGCCGGTTAAAAAACCGGTCAAATTCTCCCTTCTGGCAACTAAAAGACATCTAAGCATAAAATATATAATATACTTATATATTTTATAATAAATAAAACTTTTTATAAAAAAATCACTATTAACAAACCGCATCTTTCGAAAACACTTGTTGAATGGTTTCAAGCTGTGACTAATATGCTGTGACCATTAAGACATGCACATCCAGGGACGTATTTAGGGTGGGAGTATTGTGCCATGCCCCCCCCCACTTTGGACCACGGCACAAAGCAAAAAAGTGCAGAATATACGTTAAAATCGCGTAATCAGATTCTAATAAAGCATGCATGTTGAAGAGGCTTGCGCTACCCAGCATTTTAGCATCCTTTTAATCAACTTAAGAGTAGAAGTGGAGCAGATTTCAGATTTTTTAGTACATGCTAAAATCTTGCCGCTTAAAAAAGCTTTTTTCAACTTATAGTTACCACACTCTACATAAGGCAGGAAAGACATAATGTAGCTCTTATTTTTTTTGTACATAATTAGCCATGGCTTGTTCTGAAGTGCAACATTTTTACAAACTGCTGGGGCACATTATATTTTGAATATTTTCTAGCCAATTTCATAACAGTTTAGTGTTTTCAATGAAAATAACGGACGCGTTGCGTTCATCGGGATAGTTATTCATACCCACTTCGTACTGCCGATGAGTTTATTTATTGGTTTGACGTTTCGCATCCCAAACCGGGAAGCTTCTTCAGCACAATTTTCGGCAGTGCTGCCTTTGCAGTTACAAAAAGATAAATGAGAAAAAAATGACAGCAGAAGGTAGGCAACAGCAAAAACATACGAACATTACAATACTTGTACTATTATACCCAAAAACTTTAAAATGATGTAGCAATAGCATTATATAGCATTAAAATTTATGTCACTAACAGCGTGAAAAAAAGGAATATTGAAAAATGATGTCACTAACAGCGTAAAAAAAAGAATACTAAAAAATTATGTCACTAACAGCGTGAAAAAAATTAAAAATATTCATAACAACTGGGCTAATTCACTAACAGCTTGAGAAAGTATGAAAAGAATCTATTGCAAAACATTATGTACTGAAAAAGGTTTTTAGCTCCACAGAGATTTATATACGGATGGAACAATTAATATAAATTTCTGTGGAGCTAAAAACCTTTTCCAGAACATAGTGTTTTGCACTAGATCCTTTTCATACTTTCTCAAACTGTTAGTGAAGTAGCCTAGTGGTTATAAATATTATTTTTGTGGTTGTTAATTTTTTTCACGCTGTTAGTGACATACGTTTCAGTATTTTTTTTTTTACGCTGTTAGTGATATCATTTTTCAATATTCGTTTTTTCACGCTGTTAGTGACATCATTTTCAATATTATATAATGTTATTTCTCCATCATTTAATGTTTTTGGGTATAATAGTACAAGTATTGTAATGTTCATATGTTTTTACTGCTACCTATCTTCTGCTGTTATTTTTTTCTCATTTATCTTTTTGTAACTGCAAATGCAGCACTGCCGAAAAACAGTTTCGTGTTTGCTGCTCGGCAAATAATCTGTCACCAATAGCTAAAAAATTGTAACTTCAGTTTTTGGCCTTTCGCAATATATCATTAGAAAGAACGTTTAATAATTTAGCTTGTACCCTGCAGTGCTTTTTATGCTTATTTTGTGCACGTTTTGCGCTGCTCAAAACAGGTCTTTCAAACCAAAACCTAACCAAAAAAGGTCTAAAAATTGAATCATTTTTGCAAAAAACGCAAAAATTTTTTTTTGACCGGTCGACCGGCCGGTCAACCGGCGATGATTTTGAAATTTACCGGTCGGGTCGGGTCGAGAAAATCCTGACCGGTTCCATCTCTGCCCCCAACTGCTGGGCATTTTCTTTATTTTTTGGAAAAAGTGGTTATTTCAAAGCCATGTTTTAATGCCATTTGATCTCGTTTTGCACGTGTTCAGAGCCATTTGAAAGAAATCAATTTTTAATTTGAAAAAACTAAATTGTTAAATTTTCTTTTTATTTATGCTTGAAGTCCAAAACAGTTTAAAATCTTGCATTTTGAAGTTAAATTTAATAAGTACCTGTAGTTTGGCCCAGGTAGGGAAAAGTGCCGTACATTGTCTCCAGCAATATTTTTGCAGTAAATAATAATCCACTCAAAGATTTTCCTTAGAGATTTTTGTTCTGTCATGAAAATAACCAGTTATAGAAGTGTATGTACGGCCAGGGGGCCCAGGTCCCGTTAATCTAGATTCAATAATTTATTCAATGAGCATTTCCCCTAGCTAATTTTTTTTCAAAGTATTTCGTCGCGTAAAAACTGCCCAGGTGGAGGTGAGTTGTTACTGAAAAATGGTCCAATAGATGGTTACGCCTACGAACCATGTTGTTGCCAAACCGAATTTATAATGTGCGGGGCCGTGGCACTTTGCATTTTTGCAACATCTTCCTGCTGATGATAGGTCAAAATCAAAATAAAGTCTTACCATCTGAGCGCGGGGGCCCCTGGCACTGTGCCATTCTGGAAATCCGGCCCTGTTTATTGCATTACGTTCATAAAAAGGTTAGATGAGGACCCGAGAAGCAACTTTTAGAACAAAAACCCTTAATTTCAATTGGGTTAATCTGCACATTTAAATTGGTCAGAAAAATTAAACCGGGGGGCCTGGGTAACCTGGTTGTCAATATTATTGTTAGTTACTGATGCACGCGAAGATGCCAAAAGAAACTGAAACTGAGGAAACATTGGCTTTTTTGTAGCATTTTTGTCATTGATGGCATTTCAATTGGGGTGGAAGGCGAGCCCCTTTGGCCACCTCGGCTACGCCTATGACTCCAGCTACGCTACACTACATTCAACTAAAGTGACCTCTGATGGCAATAGCAGTACAAATACATACCGGCCAGTTGGTCGAGCGGTCACGCGTTCGTCTTTGTTGCGGGAGGTATAAAGTTCAAATCTCGGGCCGGTCAAATTGGACACAGTGTTGCCAACGGCTCGCCACCGCTGTGACATTTCTTCAAAAAGAGCTGCGTTGCCCGGGCGCAATGACGCAGAAATGGGCACCGCTGACTCGTTACACGCTTAGCGTAATACAGCAAAATGAAAGATATGATTTGATATTACAAATCCAATTCCAATTTGAGGTTCAATCTAAAATTCTGAAAAAACTAGTTAAAAACAAAGCACTGTAACTCTACATTACCAACCAACCTGTGCCCCAACTTTTCCCATGTTTAGCCGTGGTATATCCGTGTGAGAATTATCGTAATACTCCGCAAAGTTATCATGCAAACTGATGTCGTTGATAGAATTTTGCAAATTTTGCCGCATTTGCCATGCCCAATCGTTGTGACTGAAAAGCACATAAAATATTGCGGGATATTAGCCCTTTTCTAACCCATTCGCATTAAAGCGAAGTCCCGAAAGAACTTACAGCAGTGTCTACTGGAAAATATGTATTCTATTATCCCTACTCGAAAAGCTCCAGAAGGGCATCAATATTCTTTAGTTACGGTAGGTCTGGATTAGCGAGCTATTCACCATTAAGATGAAGTTACAGTACTACCGGTAGCTAGTTTAAGGCTCTGGCTTTTAATTGCTTGTGAAAAATAATCATGATATGCATGAGCAATAAGATTCAATATTGCTTATCATCATTATGATTCAGATAAATCAAAAAAGCAATTATCATTGAAATAAAAATGTGGGCAAATTAAAGGAATAATTTTGGGAAAGAGGATTACTGTCAGGCGCGTAACCACGATTTTGTTAAGAGGCGGGGGGTCTAAACCAAAGGTTAAAACTTGTTTGTTTTTTGAAAAATGATTTAAATTGGGAAGGCTGCTGAGAAAACAATTGCAACCCAAGCCTGTTACTGACGGTAGTAGACTATTGTTTTTTTGGGGGGGGGAAAAATAGTCATTTTTATGCCATCCGGATAAAATTTTGCTGATTTTTAGAACTTCTTGAAAGAACTAAATTGTTAAGATTCGGAAACTAGTTAAGTAGTTAAACTGCCCAGCCGTTTTATTCCTACGTTTGCTTACAGGTCATATCTAACACCCGCTTACACGCTTGCATTTTGCGGTTAATTTCAAATGGTTTAGGGTGGGGGACGGTAAAGTCCCCTCAGCCTCCTTCCCCTCTGGATACGCTACTGACTACTACATTGCTTTTGTTGCAGTACTAAATTCAAACTTGGTTCTTTAATAAAGTAGTTCTGAATTAAACAATCGATTTTAAAACCATAGTGACAAATGTGACTGAGCTCAATTTGGCCCAATAGCTTTTTCCGAGCGTATAAGAAATCGAGGATTGTTCAAAGATCCCGATTCAATTGACAATTTTTGTTCTGTACTAAGTGGTGCAAGTAGTAACATTTTTGATGGTGACTAACAGACAACAATCACGAAGAAATAAAGACAGCAGAATATTTTACCCGTCCACAACCGGTGCTTTGGTAAGAATTTCGTTCGCTTGATCCATTAAATTTTTTACTGTTGATCTTTGACTCAATGGCACAGCTACGGCCACAGCAACAGCTCCCAAAAGCATCAAAACTCCTAAGAACATTAAATAGATTACTGTCAAGCCAATTCAATTAGTGCTGAAATTGTTTCAATGATACTTATGACCACATGAGAAACGTAGAAGAACGGCAAAGAGATGCTGGTTATAGCTTGTAATCGCGGGATTGGGTGCTGGTAGTTTTATCTTGAAAGTCAAAAGCAGCTTTCATTTGAACTACAGTTTGTTTTTTTTTTCTTAACATTTTTTCTAATATTAAAGGTAGTGTTGTTCCAATGGTTGTGTGAGTTTTTACAGCTCTACAGATACTTTAACTCGTCAGCGAAACGATAAATCTTTTAATGTAGTCTTACATAACCTTTCATTCCATGAAGAAAGTTGAACAATCACGAAAAAACTCCTTGGTAGTTGTTCGGAACTTTAAAATAAGGTTTAAACTAAGAAATAAATTACCAGGCTAAATATTTTTCAAAAAAAAAATGTATTCATTAATTGCAGAAATGATTAATTGAGCGTTGATCAGTTTTCGCTTGTTTATTTTCGAAAAAAGAAATGACGTCATCACAAAGAATGAACAGCTTTACCTTCAAATTAATGGCTTATTTGCTAGTCCGAGCTCAAAGCGGTTTCAATTATTTATGTCGTTAGTGAAAAAACATTAAATCAAATGCAAAGTAAACAGCTATAAACTTGCGTTGTTGAGTAATCACTACGCTGTGCAAGCATTTACCGCTGAGAGCATTAATAACATCAATCTTGTTTGCTTAATCGTTATAATGTAGGCCAAAATATTTATTTTTCTATTGTTTAATGCAAATTAAAAAGTTTTTTGCGTTATGCAATGCCAAACAAAAGCTAAACGATCCTTTGTCATACTCAGTTTCAATGCTGATACCTCTGATTTTCTGTCGCAAAAGTTGCCTTAAAGTGCCGAAGGCTAAATGTTGAGTCTAATTTGGCCCTGACCGTGCTGGGGTTAATGCGGGGACACAGCAGCTCAAAAATGATGGACCCAAACCACGGCTTTTCACCACTCTTTTGTTTTTTTATCTTGTGTTGGTTCTTCGAATTGTTCAGTTGGTTGAGCGGTAACGCCCTCGTCTCTGGAGTGGAAGCCATGACGTTCAAATCTCTGGCAAGTCTAATCGGACAGAGTGTTTTCAATGGCTTGCCACCGCTCTGACATTTCTTCAAAAGGAACTGTGTTGCCCGGGTGCAATGAAGCAGAGGTGGGCCTCGCAATACAAAGATAGGCCTCGTTACACGCTTTGACGTAACACAGCGAATATAAGGAAGTTTGAGTTAGCTTGGTTTTTCGAGGCATGACATGAAGCATAAAACTGCAAATGATTTTACAAGATTGTGCTTTGAAGTGATATTTCACCACAAAACTTCTAACTAGAAGAGATTTGATATTGTTGTTAGCACAAGTTGAAGATTTTTGGTTGTAGATTCTACACTGGCTGCTATAGTTCTCTTCCGGTAAAGTGTTTGGGCAATAGTCAATTAATTTTGTATAAATGCAATGTGCGAAAAAGAGATAACCTTAGAAGTAAGAAACTGGTACTTTCAGTCGCCAAAAGCACACGATTATAAGAAAGTGAGAGCAAAAGTTCAATCATTTTGACAGTTTGACAAAAAAAACTTTGCGGCGATATTCGTTTCCTTTTTTTTTTAGATGGAGCCTTCACAAGGACATATATTTGGCAACTAACGGTTTACCAGACCTCACTTTAATGCAATTTCATCAAGTTGGTTAAAAATGTTTTGTTCTATAGGAAACAGAATTTATGCATAGTTCAAAGATCTACAGTTTATGGGAAATGGCTTCTAACCTAATGGCTGACTAACCACCATGCAAGAGCGACGGAAGTTCCATAATAGATAGTGGTTTGGGGACCGTTCGAGCAGCTGTGGCAGAACTCAATAAAGTGGCTTTTTGAAACTTAGCCGCATATACAAAGCAGGCCGCCATTCAAATGAAAATCAGTTACTCTCTTACTACAGTAATTTTGATGCAGATTTAAGGCCACTCTAATGAAAAGTTATGAAAAATGTGAATAGGACCCGCTATCGATTGCTCTCTGAATCGCCTCTGCCCTATCTTTGACCAAAAATGAATTTATTAGAGTGCCTTGCACAAGCAATGTTTCATTCTGCTGAAGATATATTCTATCTTGATGTTTAAGAACAGTTGACTTGTTTCGCATTGTCTAGTTAAAGCTCAAAAAAATCCACCGTTCGCCGCGAATATTGAGAATGTTATATGAATTCAGAATTATTGTAATTGGTTGCAAATATTTTCAACAAAAACGAAGAGATATCCCTCTAAGAAGTTTATGGCAACCCTAAATCTCTTCTCTAAGCCTGAACTTCCAGGGAAAAAAGAGACTGAATAATATTAATCTTTCCAGCGACATCACGTGACCAATCCAAAATTTTACAACCCCTAATTCTGAAAATTTAAACTGAGAGAGTAAATTCAGGGTTTCCAAAATTTTTTAGGGTGATATGCTTTTATATTTGCTGAATATCTTTGTAACCGTAGCCCCAAAATGAGAACAAAAAAATTTAAAACTTGTATTTTAATGTTTGCAATTGTAAACTACTAGAATTGGCTGGATGCTTCACCTCTTTTAATATTTACAGAATCAAACAATCATACAAAAAAAGTCGAAAAACAAAAAGCTTTCGACAGAAAAAAATAGTTTGTTGAGAAGTGAAGCATTGGCGTAGACAATATTGTTTTAAGTAATTTCCGATCATTATTTTACGAGATCATTTTAACAATTTTTGTCTGTAGAGAAGCTTTAGTAAGATCATCAATCAAACCTTCCATTATACTCACTCTATTACGCCTAAGCGTGTAACGAGTTGGCGGGGCCCATCTCCGCGTCATTGCGCCCAGGCAACACAGCTCCTTTGGAAGAAATGTCGCAACGGTGGCGAGCCGTTGGCAACACTGTGACCGATTTGACCGGCCCTAGATTTGAACCTCGGACCTGCCGCTCCCGAGACAAACGAGTTACCGCTCGACCAACTGGCCGGTTAAAATCGTTTTCATCAAATTTTAAACTTTTCGATTGTGCGACTTTCTACTCACCCACAATGACTATGGTAGTTTTGTTGTTGCTTTTCCCAGTTGTACTGATGCTGCTGCTCTCTGTGGAAGGGACGGAATATTTTCGAGGCATGTTGAAGTATTTTTAGATTGTTACTTAATGCTGCTGTAATTGAAATAGGAAAATTTTGTATCCTAAACATTTAGTATAAATAAAATCTTTTTTATTGTTTCTTTACTTTCTCCAAATGTGCAAAAGATTTTTGAAACTTGTCTAGATTTCTTTTCCTTCAAACTAGCAAGAGTTAAGGTATTAAACTTTTTTCTTCGCTGACAATCAGTCGACCTCTGGAAGGTCTCCCCGGCTAAATTGGATTACTAGCTTGAAACGTGAAAGTGATGATGATGCCCTCAATCGCATATTCGTCTTGAAAGAGGCGCTGCTCACAATCGATTTTATTAAGGAAATGAAATCTAGTTGAATAAGAAGATGACGAAAACCTTGTTTCATTATTTTCCTTATCCGCCGAAAATAAAGAGATTTAATCTGCTTGAATCCGTACCATTAATAACTTGCGATTCAAAATTTTGTGACGTCAAAAAAGGATGACTTAGTAAAATTTTCTGTAGAATAAGGAGAGCGATTTTTTTTTGCTAACCAAACGGTTTAAATTTGTTTTCGCAGAAAAGGGGAATACTGAAACAAGGTTAAAACACCTCTTTATATAATTCTTAGGCAAAGTTTTTTGTTTTTTTTTACATTTACGCGCCTATATCGTCGATTCATTCACGAAAACTTGCATTTTTTTGCAAATAAATAATGGTGTTTTGTAAACAACCTAAAATTTAATTAAAAAAAGAAAAATTCATATGTATTCACAAAGATAGCGGCAAAAAGTTGTTCACAAACTGATGACGAATACTGTTGTATTATCGAAATGTGCTAAACGTCTGAATGAACGATTTAAATAAACCTGTGCAGCTTTACTCTTCTTCCAATCCGAAAACTGTCAGTACGACGTAGCCTATTACTGCGGTTCTGTATTTTAATGCTGTTTTTATGTGCAATTGCGCGAAATCGCAAAGCTTTAAAAAAAGCCTTCCAAAAAGAAAAAGGCAAAGATTTTACATGGAAGGTGCAAAACAGCTATTTACTGCAGCTAAACGGCCAAGTCCATTACAGCACCGCACTGTTTAAATTTTTTCTGCAAAATTCACTCTACCAGAAATCAATCAATAATTATTTTTTTACTGTTGTAGTTGCATGTTTATCCTCCTGTCACCGAAAGCTTCAGACGCTAACTATTGGACGATCCGTACACTTTTATTCCAATAAATATTTCATGTTTCCAGGAATCTGCACCTGCTTAAGAGTTTTCAGTGGGCCAATATTGCTGTGGATATCTAGAAATGTTTGTCCACTGAAATTGCTGTTTGTTCGAATTTCGAAACCATCAAGCAGAGTTAATAATCACCGTAAACAAAAGCGTCTTATCGAAGGACGCAACAACGTGACAGGGTGTGCGTTAAACTGAGATCATGCGATCAGCTGGGCCATCGTAAAATAAAGCACAACAAAAGCTGTTTCAACAGATTATATTGTAAGTGCGCTGCAGGGCATTCACTGCTTTACATAAATTTTGTCTACCGGCCAGTTGATCGAGTGGTAACGCATTTGTTTCAGGAGCGGAAGGTCGGAGGTTCAAATCTCGGTCCGGTCAAATCAAACACAGTGTTGCCAATGGCTGGCCACCGCTGCGACATTTCTTCGAAAGAATCTATGTTGCCCTGACACAATGACGCAGAGCAGGGATGGAAACCAGACGGGTCGACCGGCACCGGTCGGGTAGACCGGCCTGTCGAGTTACCGATGGGATCTAGATTCTTCGACGGGTCGGCCAAGCCGGTTGAAACACCGGTCAGATTCTTCTTTCTTGCAGCTAAAAGACATCTAAGCACCAACCGAAATATACATACTGTATATGTTTTATAATAAATAAAACTTTTTATGAAAAAAAGAGTATTAACAAACCACACCTTCTGAAAACACTTGTTGAATGATTTCAAGCTGTGGCTAATATGCTGTGACCATTAAGAAATGCACATCCAGGGGCGTATTTGGGGGGGGTCATTGTGCCATGCCCGCCCCCCCGTTTGGGCCACGGCACAAAGCAAAAATGTGCAAAATATACATTACAATCGCGTAATCAGATTACAATAAAGCATGCATGCGGAAGAGGCTTACGCTACCTGGCATTTTAGCATCATTTTAATCAGCTTGAGAGTGGAAGTGGCGCAGATTTCAGATTTTTTAGTACATGCTAACATCTTGCTGCTTTGAAAAGCTTTTTTCAACTTAAATTTACCACACTTTAGACTGGACAAGAAAGACATAGCTTTTTTTTTTAAAGCTTTTATCTAACTAGCCATGGCTTGTTCTGAAGTAGCATTTCTACAAACTGCTGGGGCACATTATATTAATTTTTTATCTTGGCCTTACGCATAATATCATTAATATCATTGGAAAGAACGTCTAATAATTTAGCTTGTGCCCTCCAGTTCTGTTTATGCTTATTTTGTGCACGTTTTGCACTGCTCAAAACAGGTCTTTCAAACCGAACTTTAACCCAAAAAGGTCTCAAAATTGAGTTATTTTTGCAAAAAACGCAAAATTTTTTTTGACAAAAGACCCCCGTTTCGAGTCACAAATTTTAACACCTCACCCAATCCCCCCCTCCTTTTGAAAATTTTTCGTTAGATGCATTGAACAGTGAACAAAAACATTTCGCAAAAAAAAACGGTTGACTGGGCCGGTCAGAAACGACCGGGCGGTCAACCGGCGTAGATTTTGAAATTTACCGGTCGGGTCGGGTCGAGAAAATCCTGACCGGTTCCAACTCTGACGCCGAGATAAGTTCCGTAAAAAGTCTTTACATGCTCTGGCGTAACACTACGAGTAGAATGAAAGATTTGGTTTAATTTGTTAATTTTGTTTTTGATCAAAAAGAATAATAATGATAAAGAAAACTGCAAGCATAATGCAATTTTTTGTATAAGAACAATTTTATAAGAAGACGAGGTTCATTTTTGATCAAAATTTAGGAACAAATTAAGAACAATGTTAATAGGCTCATCATAAAAAAAAAAAATTACCGTAAAAGCACTGGCTATTACAAAAGCAGTAAATAGAGCTTTCCTGGCCTTTTCGATATATTGCCCTTGTTGATTCGTCTAAGAAAACAAGTTGAATAAACTGATTCCCCAAAAGCTTTTTGTTTTTCCTTTAAGAAAGCAATTCAAAAAATACTTTTTTGGTTCCCTCCAAGACAGTTAGAATTTCCCACAATGTCAAAATACTGTATTTGGATTAATCACTTAGTTACTGATTCTAATCAAAAAAAATCCCCGCAATAGCTTAAGCCATTTAAAAATCAACTGTTGAGAATCCCTTTAGGGCGGGCACTTCCTTCCAAAATAGTATTTTGTCTCTTGTATCTACTTACTGACATTAAAAAACTGCTATGTCTTGCTCAAGTCGTTAAAAAAAATTGATTTTTGGGATCCAGTTTGAGAGGTACGGCAGGCTCAAATTATATCAAAATATTATTGTCTTTTAAATATCTACTTCTATCAAAAAAATACCTCTTTAGCTCAAGTTACTTTAAAAATTGATTTTTTGTAGGGGCATTTTGAAGGGTTCCTACGACGTTCAAAAAATTGATTTTTGGGTGACAAAAAAATTAAAAGGGCATTCAAGTCGAAGGTCGTTTTGCTCTTTTTTTTTTCAAATAATTTTAACAGATATGAAGAGTAACTTCACTATAGTTGAATTTCTACGACCTTTTGTTCCCGAGATATAACAGCTTCAATACCTTAAAGTTTTTTCCCAAGATATTTTGCCAAGTTTGCCCGATTAAAAACATTTCAAAAGCTAACTACATATTCCTAATCCTCTATAAGTGTTTTACGGAAGAGTTGTTGTCAAGACGAAGTAAAGAGTAAGAATATTGTAAATTATTTGCCGCAAGCAACAAAAGCAAGCTTTCCAAAAGTTAATCTTCTATCGCAATATTGACAAAATGGCACACTGATGTAAGAGGAAAACTATTGATTTTGAACAGTAATATCTTGAAAACGGGAAGACGTAGAAAGTCCAAATTTGGTGAAAATGCATAGAGGCTTATCCCAACATTTTGGTTTCAACATATTACCGGATGCTTGAGATAACTCGAGCAGCAATGCTTTGAATGCGTTGCAACCGACAAACCAACACAATGGTCAATTAAACTACAGCGAATTGCAATAATCAAGTTGAGACGGAATTAAATCGACTCTTTCTTATCGCCAGAAGTTTAAAAATTACTGTGCTGCAAGCATCACGCCAGTGACGCCACCACAAACAACCTTGAAAAGCTTAATTTTTTCTCCGCAGCGATTCGAAATATCCAATACGTTAAAAATAAGATAAATTACTTGGTGTATCCAACTAGTACGTCATAGAGCTGATAATTATTAAGCTTTTCCTCAAAAGTGAATAAAGCTTAAAGTTCGTTTTTTTTTTCAAGAGACTAGGACTATATTTTGTTATTGTTTTATGTATAATTCAACTTGGCCGGTGTTCGGCTTACCCGAATCCCGAAGTTGTAGATACAAAATTGATGTTGTTAAAAAAAGTTGTAGAAAAAACATAAAATTGCCTAAACAAAATATGTCAAATTTTGTGACAAAACAACGTGTTGCAAATGTAAGTTTGCTGGAGTACGCAAGTGCAAATAGAGACGATGGATTTTTCAGTGACATCAAAATCGTTGCTGGTCAAGAAAGCATTTTTGCCAACCGGTTAGTACTTTCCTGCTATTCCAAGTACTTCGAAGACATGTTCAAATCCCAAATGCTTGAAAGAGATAAAAATACCATTGAAATTCAAACTGTGGAAGGAACCATATTGACAGCATTGATTGATTTCATTTACGTAGGTGCTATCACTATCAGCAATGAAAACGTAATGAGTTTACTAGCTGGTGCTGATTACCTTCAGCTGGAGGAAGTTAAGCAGCTCTGCTGTGAATTCCTTCAAACGACCATCACACCACACAATGCGTTGGGAGTTCTGAGAGCAGCAAGTTTGTACAGAAGTAATTATTTGGAAGATCAAGCAGCGGAGTATATTACCAAAAATCTGGATAAAGTGACATGGACTAATGAGTTTAAGAACCTTTCCAAAAAGGACTTGATTTCGTGTATTTCAAAGTTGGACCAGAGTCAATCTGTGGCAATATCAATTTACCAAGCCATTGTAACGTGGACCAAGCATAGACAATATCGAAAAAACGAATTTCTTGACTTATTCAAAATGATAAAACTCAAAAAGACTTCCATCGATTTTTTGGAAGAATTTGTTCTAGACGAACAATTGGTAATCGACAATTTTGAATGCCAAAAGATAACATTAGCTGCTTACAGAAAGTTACTGGAAGACCAAAAAAATAGGCTAAAAGAATCGGTTTTGCTTAGTTTAGGAGGAGATAAAACTCCTGATAAAATAACAAGCGTCTACAACTGTCAAAGAGATGAAACACCTAGACACTTTCCCCACTTAGCTCAGAAACTAATCGCTCACTGTGCCTTGAAGCTAAGCAATTACATTTACGCCATAGGAGGACATGCTGTTTCCAACAATGAAAACTTAAATGTGAATGCAAACGTTTGGCGACTCAATTTGAAGAAACGTAACTTAAATTGGGAAGAAGTATGTCCAATGAACGAAGAACGATATGTGATGGGTGCTGCCGTTTATCACGATGCCATTGTTGTTGCTGGAGGAGCCGGTGGTGATGACGAAACGCTAGCATCTGTCGAATATTACACCGCTTCTCTCAACGAATGGAAAACTATTTCTTCTATGAATCAGCCTCGATCTGGAAGTGCTCTTGTTGCAAGTAATGACTACTTATATGCTATTGGAGGCTATGACGGTAAACAAAATTCAGCCACTGTTGAAAGAATGAAAGATTTAAACGGAGAATGGGAAGACGTGCAATCAATGCAGGTACCAAGAAGATGGTTGGCTGCGGTCAACTGTAACGGAGTATTATATGCGATTGGGGGTCAACTTGGAAAAGATATAAAATTACAAAGTGTTGAAAAATACCAGCCCTCTTTAAAAGCGTGGGTTTATGTTAATGGAATGAACTTCAGAAGGAGTGCCCACGCAGCCTGCGTCTTGCGTGGTAAAATATACGTAGTTGGAGGTCTTGGGCCAGATGGAGAAGTAGTGAAAGAGGTTGAGTGCTTTGATCCAGCAAAAAACAGATGGAGCATCGTAGAAACGATTAATGACAAATTGTATCACCATGCTCTTATAGCTGTATGAAATGATGTACAGAGCTTGATAAAACTATTGGCCCAAACTTCTCTTAGACCTTTTCTATATGAAGGTGTTGTGTAAAGGCTTACTTGCTTGTGGCTATCTATTCCAGTTCTATAACTTAGTTCAGGTATAAAAAGAAAAAACACGACAAAATAAAACAAAAAAATAGTTCTCTGTGAACAAATTTTTAAACCCTGTGTGCTTGGTTTTTCCGTTTCGGCGAATTTTGTTGAGTTTAGTTAGTTGTATACTAATTGTAAATTTAGCTAATTCTATAATATATAAGTACATCTGCGAGCTTGTTACGTTAATAGACTAAATCTCGAGATTTAGTCGTTTCAGCATGCATTGCTAGTAGATTTACATGATAGGCCTATATTCCTATCAGGCGCGTGGCCAGAAATTCGCAATGGGCGGGGGCTGTTTTGGGGGTCTGGGGGCTCGCTGCCGGAGGCCAATGGGGGTCTGGGGGCGGGGCCCCAACGCTCGAAAATTTTGCATTTTTTTGCAAAAACAACTTCATGTTAGGGCTATTTTGATTAAAAAATAACGCTTTTAAAACGTGGCTTAAAAATTGGCAGTGCAACCATGATTTAACTGGTGGCATAAATGGGCTATTTGGGAGGTGGCTAATGGTAAAATGCTAGTTTTCTTGTTTAGATGCTGGTGAATTATAAAATCGAATAGTTCAATAGAACTCACACGAAGCAATCTATTTCGTATACAGTTTATAAAGAAAAATAATTGGGGGGGGCTAATGAAAAGAGATTTGAGAGAAAAGATTGGTAATTAACTAATACTGAATAGCCCCCCCCTCTATTCCTTAGTTTATTGTATATTTGTTGATGACATCTATGTTTAGCATTTTTACACTTCCGATCAAATTTGATTGCTTATTTCTTACCATTTTTCAAAGTTTTCATTTGTTTGTTAGTTTTATTTTCGACAAATTAGCCCCCCTCTGAATAAGTGTTTCAAAAGAGGTTTTAAATCACTATTTAGTCCACTCCAGTGCATGAAACAGTCTCAAAAGCGCTAAAAACGTAGTGTTTTTTTCCATTCTGCATTTAGGTCGACATGCCAATGGGGAGGGGGGGCTATAGCCCCTGGCTACGCTACTGATTCCTATTTGCTTTATTGACTGTGTTGGTTTAAGAAAATCGTTTGGTTAAACGACATGCATTGCCGGTCGATTTAGTATATTAGCTTAATAATGCTATATCTGAGCACTTTTTGTGTTGATATAAACATATTGCGCCATTTAATAAAAATCTTTCGCAAATTGTCCAAACAGTATGCTTGAAAGATATAATAGAGTCTAGTTTTTTAAAATTTAAGTAGCCTAATATTTTTTGGTTTATAAATGTTGTTATAGCATTAAATCTGAAAAACAACGCGTTGCGAGCATTACCATTCGCGCTTAAACGCGAAACATCAACATATATACACTATGTAGCTCTTATGGGTTCATTCAGGTTACTATCGAAACCAGCGTTTGGCGCCAGTGGCGTCGCTAGGGGGGACGGCCCGCTCGGGTGCCACCATTTTGGGGTGACACCATTATATCATGTGAAACCATAACTCCAGTAATTTGTGATGAAGACTTTTTATTTCAATTCATCCACTCACGCTGAAAACCTTCTGCATTTTCGGCGAAGACCCTTTTTTTTGGTCTTTGCTTACTTTTGGACCGAAAACCCACTGAATTTTTGGCGAAGACCTTTTTTTTTGTTTGGTCTTCACTAACAGAAGGGTGCGTCACATCATAAAGGGTGACATCATGAAGGGTGCGTCACATCATAAAGGGTGACATCATGAAGGGTGCGTCACACATACAGGGTGACACCACTCACTTCCGCCCCGGGTGTCACCATCCTTAGCAACGCCTCTGTTTGGCACTTTACGTTAATCGCCTTTTTGTTTTAAATCTTAAGTTACCGGCAACAAAACGTTCTGAGAACGACACACTGTGAATATACCCGTGGCGTAATATTATATGAAATGCGTTGGATTAACAAATCCCAAGCTCGCTTCCGATTCGCTCTATTCTCTTTCTTGCAGACCTTGTATGATATCACTTTTACTCTGTTTCTACAGAACCTTGCATTGCTTGGTTTTGGCAGCATTACCAATCCATAGAAATAGTACAATACAGCGATAAAAAATGGCATTACGTTCATAAGCAATTCGAAAATGCGCTTTCGGATAACACTACGATTAGTTCAATTCAAAAGTCACAAAATTAGGACATGTGTTTTCCTCAAAAGCTATCACAAACTTAGAGGTAGCATATAGATAGACAGATTGGCTGTGGTTTTAGCTAGGTACCGGCAGCCTAGTGTAGTAAGGAACCAATGTTCCCTTTAATTTTTTGTAGTCTGTGTGCGCACAAATTTTGGTGTGTGCGTACTTCCTTGGAAATGACTAATATTTGTAGGATTTGTGCAACAATGCCTACAGTAAATTTATGCGTTCTGAAAGCTGTGTGAGCGCGTACACGCGCACAGCTTAGAGGAAACACTGTACAAAACTATTGCATCTGCAGATTTAGGCTGACAATTATCCTAAACCAGGGCCACCGAGAGGAGGGCAGGGGGGTACAATGACCCCGGGGCCCATGAGCTCGAGAGGGGCCCATCGAAATGACACTGAGAAACGTGAGGCCTGAAGACCTTTTTTTTTTTTGAAATCACCTAATTTCGACTGGAAAAACCGTAAGAATTTCGGTGGCGACCTTTTCTTTCTTTTTTTTTTGAGATCACCTAATTTCAACCGAAAAAATCGTTAGAATTTCAGTGAAGACTTTTTTTTTTTGTGGAGATCACATCATAATTCGGACAAAACTGCGGCATTTCCTCCGTCTGTTTTGGAGTTCACAAAACCGGAAATCCGTCAAATTTCAGCTGGCCCAGGGCCCACGTTCGGCTCTCGGCGCCCCTGGCTTAAACATTACATAGTAATTCTGTTACCGTAAGCTACTTCATAATATTGAACTGAGACAGCGATATCCTTTATGTCATCACATCATTTTGCTTGTTTCTAAGGTAGGCAAAACCGGTACTTTCCGAACTAACTACTGCTAGGATCCGCTGCAACAAAAATAAACACATCGCGAATCAAACGCAAACACGAAGTAGCACATCAAGTGCCTTAACAACTACGTCACAGATTGGTGGAAAGTGCCGAATTTTAGTTTTGATGGTAACCTGAATAAACGCATAAATGCTATATATACGTTTGTATTATGTGTGTAACCGCGAATGGTAAAAAATTGCAACGCATTTTTTGCATTTTCAGCGTTATTGACGTTTACAAACCAAAGAAGATGGCGTATTGTAAAACCAAAATCTAATACAGTATATCTTTACGCATACAGTAATGAGTACTTTTGGACCCTTTAGAAACATTTCAGTTACACTGAAGGTTGTTTTCATATCGGAGTTTGACGTACACAGATAAGTTAATTTACTAAATCGACACGTAAAGCATGTTGGTTCAACCAAATCAAACACATTTCTAAACTAACACAACCAGGTAAGCGAATATAAATATGTCATGGAATACAAAAATTTAGTTAAAACGACAAACAATGCGTGTTGCCTTGAGTTCAAGCAATCTCGAGATAGAACTAAATCTCAAGATTTATTATTTTATTGCAACGGAGCAAGCACGTGGGTATAATATTATATCACGTATATTTGGATGAACTTACGACTTGCGCCTCACAGCTCAAAAATAGTAGATTTGTTGTAACAAGTAATTCGATGCTTGTTACTGTTTCTTTCTTTTTCTGAAAAAGCGCACTCTTCGATTCATGTAGTGAAGGAATAAGAATTGGTTCATTCTAATTTGAATTTTCAAGGAAATAAATTGCACGTAACTTCTTTCACCTTTCTTAACTGCAATAGTTTTGAAGCACCAGTCGTAACATAATCGTAGTGGCAGGTTATTTTATCCTCCTAACAATGGGTTGGCAAGCTATAAAGGTCCGTTAGTATTTGATTTATCTGGTAGAAAATTGAACTCAACTATAATTATCACCGATATATCACGAATAATTATAACTGAAAATTGAACTCACTTATAAGTTAAATTACTGTATATAAGACATTATAACTGATTAGTGGCCGAGTGGATAGAGCGTCTGCTACTGAAACAGGAGACTTGGGTTCGACTCCCGGTCGGGTCAAACCAAAGACTACATAAATTGGTATTTACAGCTTTTCTGCTTGACGGTCAGCATTTAAAAAGGAGAGTGAAAAAAAGAGACTAGGACATAAGCTTCCACCGTGTGTGGTAGACACGAAACAACTTGACGCGAAGACCTCAAGGTCCATTAGCTGTATCCTGGCCACGGCAACTTGGTGAATAAGATGCAATCACAATCACTTCAAAAGGATAGCTAATATGATAAAGCGTCGAGTGGGAGATCGAAAGGGTGCTGACTGCTAGTTCGATTCTCTGACTGGTAATACGCCGTTAAGTCCTTGAGAAAACATTTAAGATTTATTCATCAATGGGGCCAAGCGCTCCACCATTAGAATGAAATCTTACCATTAGCCACCTCCTACATAGCCCATTTACGCACCCAGTTGAATCACGCTTTTGCGCTGCCAGTTTCTATGCCACTTTCAAACGCATTAATTTTTATCTAATTAGGCTAAAAATCAACTTATTTTTGCACAAAGTACAAAATTTTCGAGCCCTAGGGCTTCGCTCCCAGACCTCCAAAACTTGTAATTAATTGTGATTACATTTTATTTACCAAGTTGCCTTGGCCAGGAGACAGCGAAGGGACCTTTCGGTCTTCGAGTAGAGCTGCCATCTGACCACCTATCTACCACAAACAGCCCCCAGCTGCAGATTTTTGGCTTCGCGCCTGGCCTGTACTTATTATTCTTAGCAGTGATTGCTTTATCACCTAAAAGCATGTTTGCAAAATGAGAACCTCACGCCAAAAACATGCTAAGCAAGATCACAACAGTTAATTACCGTTTTACCAGCTCAACTTATATTTAATCATCCATACAAACCTACAAAACAACACAATTAGAATTATAAGAGGCCGAATATCGATTTACAGGCTGTCCACGCATCTTTGAACGAAAACAATGAAAAAAAAAATATAGCAATAAAAAAAATGACAAGGATTGTGAAAAATATGACAAAACTTTCAATAATTCTGGCTATAATTTGAGATCTTGCAACCATGCTACTTAAACAGAATGGCTTGTACCTAACTTAATCACACAAACACTGTCTAACAAACAAAGATAACATTTACAAACCAATTAAAGCCGAGGATACAAACGGCTTAAAACAATATCTGCGAAAATTTTGAAAAAAGCATACCAACATATGGGAGCCCCTCAGACCCCCCAACACGCATTTTACCAATGTATAACTGCAGTAGTGGCCAACCCACATCTCTTTGCCAGGTTTTATGCGGCTTTTTTTCACTGTCCTCTTACTTCTACCCAGGCGCGTAGCCAGAAATCTGCAATGGGGGGGGGGGCTGTTTTGGGGATCTAGGGTCAACCAAAAAGGTCTTCGTCTGAAATGGGAACGGTTTTTGTGTCTGAATTCCAAGTTAAGACCAAAAAAAGGTCTTCAACTGAAATTGGAACGGCTTTTGTGTCCGAAATCTCTTGAACTCTGAAAAAAATACCTACATATATTATGAATGCCAATGCGGGAAGGGTTATTTTCTATTCAAGTGCAGGAAATCAGTCTCAAAAGTGCCAAAAACGTGCTATTCTCCATGCAAATGGGGGAGCTATGCCCCTCCTCTTGCTACGCTACTGCTTCTAATCTATGTTGCAAGATAACAACGTGGAAAATTTTGATTTTTTTTGCATTTCATCTTTGCCCGAAGTCGGTTTATTGAAGAAATGAGTACTTGAGGTAATAAAGAGGTACCCCGAACCTTTTTTTACAATTACCCTTTTTTGCGAAAATACGTTTTAATCCATTTGACTAGGTACCATTGGCAACCTTGCTCGTCGCAATTATGTGACACAAACAAATTCATCATTTCACCTGAAGTAGTTTATGAGATAATCACGGTTGAATAGAAAATAAAGAATATCACGCTACGAAGAAACGTTACTGATTGCTAGGTAACAATGCGAAATAACGAAAATAAATTTTTACTGGTTGTTCCATGATCGAAAAAGTTGTCTATATGCACAAAAGCTAATAATTCTTGCAGCTTGGTAGAAGTAACTCAAGTGGCCTTTTGTAGCACAAGGCTGGTATAACGTAGTTCTGTAGCCAGTAATATTTTTTGTGCATTCCACGAAGGAAAGTATTTCAAATATTACCAACTCTATCATGATTTTAATCGAAACAACTCCCTTTAATAAAACCAGTTTGCTGACCAGTGTTTAGTTACCTTGTTGCAAGTTAAACGTTTAAACTCGTACAAAGATTTATAAGAAATGAATGCCCTCACAGTGCAATTTGACAATAAAATTGTTTCGAAAGAAACTCGAAAGCTACTTTCAACAGAAGATGAAAATGTTCTGGTAAGTGGTAAAAATCGATACTGTAAAAAGATACAGTTCAGGGGCGGGTCCAGAAATTTTAGCAGAGGAGGGGCCTGCTTGAGATATAATATTTTTGCAAACGTTTTTGGACGATTTTCCCTTTCAGTTTAGGTGCAACCAGTCACCATGTGTTATTCCGAAACAAATTTTCATACACAGGCTGTTAGTTTTGCCTGGCGCGTAGCCAGAAATTTGCAATGGGGGCCATTTCGGGGTCTGGGGGCAGAGTTGCCCCACTGCTCGGCGAGTTTGCAGTTTTTTTTGCCAAAATAACTTAAGTTTAGGCATGTTCTTGCAAAAATTAATGCTTTTAAAATGTAACATAGAAACTAACAGTGCAAAAACATGATTAAACTGGCTGCGTAAATGGACTACGAGGGCGGTGGCTAATGGTAGCATTTCAGCCTTTTTATTACAAGCGGGTAAATTATAAAATAAACAAATTACAAGTTTTAACCTAATTCGTCTGTATTTATATTAAAAAAAAAAATTGGAGGTGTTGCCTTTATCGAAACATAATCATAAAAATTAAAAACAGTAACCGGTATCGCTACTTAATAGCTTACCTCCTTTTCCTCCCACAAAGTAAGGCTATGGTTTAATTGGTTTAATCCCAAAAAAATATAAACAATAAATCACAAACAATGGTTTTAATTCATCATACACAGTTGCAATTGAGAAAAATTCTACAATTGAAGTTAACGTCCTTCATAAAAACTTGAAAAACTTAAAAATAGCTTGAAAAAAATGAAACTTGTAGAAAAAAATGACAGAGGTTCAAAAAATGAATAAAAGTGAAAAAAAAGAAAGTGGACAGCCTGGATTTATTTATTGATAAACAACACACTGTACAAAAACTGAACAACTTAGAAAAGTTTAAAGAGCTCCTTTGTGGGATGGATTTTGCGAAAGCGGACAGCAATAATTGTATGTATAATAATGAAACAAAAATCTTCAGAACATCCAAGTTTTTGGCGATCCGATACGTCAGGGATGATCGCTTTAAAGTAGATTGTAATTAAACACAGGAAAATCAGGCATTAATGGAATCAAAAGAAATTAAGTTCGTCTCTAGCAAACGCCATCATCAGCCCTAATCAAATAAAACCTTAATCGTTATAAGATATTACTTGGGATACACGAATGGTGGTACACCCAGCCTACCAAAGGGGATCGAAACAAGCGACCAATGGGCATCCACCAGCGGTCGCAATTGTTGTGATAGGGCAGCCACCGCCTACTCTTTCGAAAATGGCCACTTTTTCCTTCAGGGTAGTAAAGCCCAATTGGGGTTCTGAGCGCAGGACTTGCGCTGCAATATTAAACCTTTTTTAGGTTAGGGTTTTGATTTTTTTAAATTGTTTTTAATAAATGAACTGAAACGAGACAAAAAAGGAGGACAAGAGAAAAGGCAATTTTATTTTTACTATGTACAAATACAGTAATAGACCTATTAAGGCATAATTACAACCAGGTGTCTTAACCAACCTGAAACTACCTTCACAATAGACCGTAACACACAGCAGAATCTAATAAGCACAATCACAACTACGTTCTCCAACTAAACAGCACAAACGATCTATCAAATATGGTACATCTTGGCTGTGTAGCTTGATGACGATATTCATAGGGATTTGATTTTCGCAAAACTCGGACAAATTAAGCAGGGAAAATCGGAGAAGATCGAAAGCCTCTATGTAATAATTTCAACGGGAAATCAAAAGCCGTAAAATTTGCTTTAGAAAACATCAATACTACACAAGGAAACAAATATATCGCGAATAAACAAAACTAAAAACAATTAGCTTGTAATTTTACTTCACCATTTCCAATTCGGGATCACAATCGCGTTAGAACAACCCAAATACAGAGCGAATAGTAACTTTGTCTTGAAACCCAGAAAAAGTTTTGAATAATTGTGCGACTCAAAAAAACACACAAATACAACGCAGTTCAAAAAACAACCAAATGATAAAATAAACGCGTGAAAAATAAATCAATTAAAATACTATAAGAGGTTATACTTTTGTCGAAACATCACAAACTTTAAAGATCTGCGTAATGCTTAGCTTATAGCTGAATAAACGCAGGCCGCAGGAAATCAATCTGTAAAGTATCCCAAAAGTTACGTCTCAAAAAACTCTGCCCGACTTTCGCAAAATTTTGTACAAATAAATATTAATTTGTAGCCTATGATAATCGCGAAACTACTCTAGATTTTTAAAAAATTAGGCTAAATGAACATGAGACGCTGTATTCAAGCGAAAGATCATTCTCGGTATCTTTCACTGGAGCCAAGCACTCGCCACCGGTGACCAAGTTGCAAGTTTAAGCTAATTGAGAGGGAAAGCAATCCCAAAAAAAGAAACAGTTTTTAACGAAAAACATACAAGCAGAACAAGCGACGAACGCAAAAACCAACATTGCAGAAAATTGAAAATTTCCGACGGAAAAGTTTGCCTTGATATCATTTCATTTCTCACGAAACATTTTTCAAAGGTTAAGCAATACTAAAAAATACGCAAAACGAAAATGATAATTAAAAAAAAATTAACCTGTATAAAATAAATGATGAACTTCAACAATAAATTTATAAATTTTTTATGTTTTGTATCGAATGTCATCTGCTAGCGGATGCTACTCAACCATGAACCTTGATAAAAATAAGGTACAGTTTACCAGAGCATAGCTGGAGTTTAGTATTACCGAGAGCCTAATTTTCGACACTTTTGTGGGAAAGAATTTCGACGCAGTTCAATCGTAAACCAGTTTTCATTGAGGATAAAAACGCACTTTCTTCTTCAACGTACTCTTAAATTCAGCCATTTGGACCGCAACTTTGCCCTGCTCGTAGTTCAGCTGGGTCATTACCTGGGAATTAACCTGAAAATATGAAAATGTAAAACGAAACATGCTCGAGTGGATAGAGCATCTTCTACTGAAACAATCATAGACTCGGGTTCGATTCCCAGTCGGGTCAAACAACAGACTCAAAAAATTGGTATTCACAGCTTCTTTGCTTGACGTTCACCAATTAAAGGGACACTGTGAAGCCTCCACCGTGTGTGGTAGACAGGTGGCAGCTTGACTCAAAGGCCGAAGGATTTCTTCGCTGTCTCCCGGCCAAGGCAACTTGGTAAATCAATATGCAATTAAAATTACTACTACGCTAGTTGCATTGCCGCACAATAAATCTCAGATGCCATGAGTGATTCGGAAAAGATTCAAGTCAATTTTGCAATCAGTACGCTTTGAAGCCCAATCACTTAATTACTACAGGAGAAATCAATTGATGCGACGTTGTTTATAACTTCTTGTTTCTATATTTGCAATAGTTTTTTTATAATTGCAATAGAGAGCAATAAGGGACATTCGTTCTTTACCCGCGTCATAATGCTAAGAAGATCGTCGTTGTGTGCGTGCTCTTTTAGGGCTTTGCATAAAGCCGTCACGAACCAGGAACCTTCTTTCGTGTCCCGGTATGCTTTTGTTCCTGAAACGAGAAAAATGATTACAACACAGCAGAGCTCATTCAGAAAACAAGGCTACTCACCACTGACCAACTTAAACATGATTTGAACAATCTTAAGGTGTTGCAGAATTTAAAAGTCAAACTTCGGTCTAGCCACGTCAGAGTTGTAAACGGGCCGGCTAGTATAGGCCCGAACCCGAAAGCTAATTTAAAGCCCAAATCATGCCCGAAAAAAAAAAAAACGAAGGTTAAGTTAGGTCTGAAAAATATAGCAATGTTGCCAAGTTACAGTACATTTATTTTATTATTGTGCACCCAAGACAAAATGCACGTCTCAAACCGGAATTACGCCCGAAATTTTGTCAACTTTAGGCCCGAACACGATCCGAAAAGCCCGGCCCAACTTACAAGTCTGAGCCACTTTATATTCGTATAAAAAACAACAACTACTGTCTACAGACAAAGAGCGAGCTTTCTGTTTTGTTTACTTAAAAAAACGTGAAAATTATCTGCTCTATGACGTCCTTAGTGGAATTTTCAAGGGATTTTACATTAGTTTTCAAACCGCTGCAGAAAAAATTTGGCTCTTCAAAGTTGTTTAGAAGGAGTAAGCTTAGTGGAAAAGTGGAATTACAGTCAAAATTTAAGTTATCATAAAAAGGACTAATCAGTTGATAAACTTTTCGTTGTTTGGTAACCGTGAAATCACAATCAGTAATGGCTGCACCTACAGTAAAAAACCGGTAGGAGGACCATCTCGTAATCAAGAACACCCTGCCAACAACCCGACCGCTTGATTGTGGTGCTGTGGGTGGTCAATAGTCAGGTAACCAGAGTTCCCCTATAAAAACCCCAGCCACACAGACGGCCACAGCTAACGGTTTCTCGTAAGTTGCCGCGTACGACCTGCGATGTAAGTGGCTATAGTATTCAACCTAAATAAAGTACGGGGGTAATATGGTGGATAAAGTAGGTAATGTCACCACAAAATAGTGTATAGCAAAAAATTCGACCCTATTAAAGACCAACAATCAGAAATGGAAAATGCTATCATAGCAACAAACGCCAAGTGACCTACCTGCAGCAGTGGCAAAAGCTTGCAACATATCAGCTTCGTTATGAGCTGGGTAATGCATTACGTTTTCTTCGACATCACCTATAGCGTCATGACGCACCCGGTTTCCAGGTTGTTGGTTCACTGCAAATGTAATCCGTAAATGAACAGAACGTCATTTAGCAAATTATCTCCGCACCCCGTCACCCAAAAGTTTAGCGACTTTTCTTCCATAAACAAACTGATTTTTATACCTACTTCGCGCATTTCACGACGAGAAACGTGTTAAATGCAAATCATTCAATGTGCAATTGACTTCAAGTAGCTCTGGTTTGTTTGTTTTTTTTAACGTTATATACTTGTAATTCAATTGTATTGTATCAAAAACAGAAAACGAGACTTAAAGCGGAAATGTTTTTCTACTTCTTATTAATTCTGATCCAAACCTAACCAAAACTCAAATACAGACACTAAAACTAACCCCATAGCCAGCCCTAACCCAAACCTTAATTTAACCTTTAAAAAGTAAACAAAAAAACGCGGATGAACATTCCGCATTTTTGTTTCATTTTCTTTGACCTAAAATTTTTCGGTGAAACAGTCACCCCTATACAAAAAATATAAAACAAATAGGTGGGCCTCGAAGGGAGTCGTTGAAGCATGTTTGAGTTAAGTCACGTGGCAAAACGCGCAAGAATATTCCCGCAGTGTACCCATTCTTTAGTAACATCGTTATGCTATCTTCAAGATTGACGATACTGCCAACTCCCACTATGAAAGAAGTTTTTTTCGAAAACAAAAAAAACAGTACCTAGAACACTACGCATAAATGCAACTCACAACTGGCTGTCTCATTACATGACGTTATTAACTTACCAAGCATAGGCTGCTGTCGGGCTTGAGCCATTTTTTGAGTATCTGTAAAAAATTTGACAATAGCCAACCGAGTAAACATTACAAACTTTCCGCTGCGCAAATCGCTAAAGTATATCAACATTAAGAGCTTCAGTATAGATTAATAACTAGACAAGAACCGCCTACCACTAAGGCTCGACACAAAATTAGTCTTCTAGTTCTAGTCGAACATAGCACGATCTACTTCGAGTAAGCTTTGCTTTGCAAAAAATCTCGCGATCCTATGATTTTGCCGCCCAGCCATGACAACAGTATTACAATAGGATGCTCAGGGTCAAGTTTCATAATATACTGTCCAAAAACTTCTACTTGACTGATATACTGTACTTTTCGTACACAAGAGTTACACAGTATTTTTTTATCATACCTTGTCGGCAAAATTGAAAGAAGAATATTTTCGGTTTTCCGAATAGGCTTGGGCAGCTCGAACCGGTAAAACCATTAATAACTTGAGACACAGATATCGGTTGGTTATCGCTTCCAATAAACCAGTCTTCGTTGTTATCTAAAAAGAGTCAGCAACTTTGCATAAGTTTGAATTTAAGTTACCATCACTAAAATAGAAAAAACATTGATTCAGTGCTTGAGAGGATAGATCGTCTGCTGCTAAAACGGTAGACATGGGGTCGATTCCCGGTCAGACCAAACCAAAGATTATAAAAACTGATATTCACAGCTTCCCTGCTTGACCTCCAGCATTTAAATGGGATAGAGTGAAGCGGCCATGGTGTTAGTAGACAGGTGGGCAAAACTGGATACGTGGCAGCCTGACTCAAATACCGAAAGATCTTTTTGCTGTCTCGTGGCCAAGGTAACTTGATCATATTTCCCTTTGAAAACCATTTATCATGAATTAAAAACCTCTTATTACGCACAAGCATTAAACAGGAAACTGCACGTAGCTGAATCACTATAGTAGGAGCCTTGCAAATGACAAAAGAACATGCAGTATAATGAAACCCAAGTGCCAAGGGAAGTTCACTTATGTTGAAACAATTCTTATCGTTTACTGAATTTTCAATGCTATTTCTTCCTTTGTATCAGTGGCTCTAGTTACAAAAGAAACAAAGGAACAAAATTATGTTTTTCATTCTGTTGTGAAATGCTTTTAACTACAGCAGTTATTGGTACGAAAAAAGAACCAAAACTAATCAATAATTTCTGCAGTACACTTAATCAACCGAAACATCAGACCTAGGTAAGTTTTATGTAATAAACTATGTGTCAAGATCGTTGATACTAGGCTAGAGTACAACCTTTAATCTCTAGAATTGTCAACGTCGACTAAAACTAGAGAACGATTGAGATGTTAATTGACGAATCGAAAATGGCAGTTGATAGTTCCTTTAGCTTCTGAATCTCAGAAAGCAGCACATCAATCTTAAATTAAAACTTCTATTTAAGATTAAAACACACACCACTCTCACTGAACAAAATCGCTCCACTAACACTTCTTACGATCGACCAATTAAGATTGTAAAGACCTAACCGCGACCGACCAATTCAGACCGCACTACTGGCTACACAAGCCAACCACACATACACAAATTCGGCACAACTGCCTACGAAACTACAGGGTTTATACGGAATTTTTCTGACATATTCCCCGGACTTTCGTCAAAATCGCACCTGTTTTCCCTGACTTTCGTTTAAAAATCCCTATGTTTTTCCCTGACCCAATCCTGCAAAACATACTTTTTACCTGCCTTTCAGAATATAAACGAACAGTATAATATCAACCAGCAGCAAAAAGAACTATGCACACCTAATGCATACATACACAGAAACATCAATTCAGCAGCAGAAATAAGAATTTCACAGGTGACCTGTCGTAATTGTATCTTAAAAAGATTGATTGTATCCTAAAAAACAATGGATCTTGATTCATAGGAGATAAGAACTTGCCAAAAAAATCTCCCTGACTTTTTCGTTGAATTCCCTGACTTTCCCTGACCATCTCGAAAAAGATATGTTTTCCCCTGATTTTCCCTGACCGTATAAACCCTGAACTAATATCTAAAATCACCCACTCTTAAAATATTAGAATGATGAATGAAAAACGACCCGGCTATTTATAGCACGGCAAAAGCTATCGAATATTCCAGAAAAATCCTTGATACGTCACAATAGAAAAAGTTACGAGCTTACGATAACATAATTATGACGTCACAAACTTCAAGTCTAAATGTAGCAATTAAGAAGTCGTAAACAACCTAAACAATCGATAACTGCAGAAGATAGTAGAATATACTAGAAAGGAATTATCTCGAACATTCTAAATCAAAAACACTGCACAACTAATGAAATAGTCACGTACACATTAAAACACAGCAATAATTATATCTCAGGCATTCAAAATTATTATATATGACACTATGCAACTAAACTTATGTCGAACAACAATCAAACCTTGAAGTAGTTTGTTGAAATCAAGAAATCAGCATTTTCAAACATAAAATTCAGGTTACGATTAAGCAAAAATATATAAAACGGACTTTCTATTCATTAACAAGACGTATTCTAAGAAAGGTTTGGGAAATGTGTTATTCTACTTCTTTTAAAAACTTCAAACATAGGTAGAATTACGGTCTTTATGTTTGGCCAGCATCCACGATATGCGCACTTATTTCAACAAATTTCAACACTTACGTCTGTCACCATGGGATCCTATGAACACCAGGCTGATTGAAGTGTTTTGATTGCGGGATGGACTTTGAAATTCTCTTAAGGTCTGTTCGATTTCCTGCAAAATAAATCAACATTAATGGAGTTCAGGTTTTTTTTGCAGGTGATTCGAATCGCAAACTACTGCTTTTGAAAAAGAAAGTGACTATATCACGGACAATTTTTAATTTTAAGAGACAGAGGGATACTAGTCAGCGCATTTTTCATTTGCTTTTTTAGAAGTTAAGATTAGGGTTTGAGTGTTCGGGTGAGGGTTAGTTTTAGGATAAAGGTTTGAATTTCGATCAGAATTAATAAAAAAGTAGATAAAAATTTCTGGTGTAATAGTCTTTCTTTAGAAAAAATTTTGCAAAAAAATGATTTCATATTCGATTTTTATTGCGGTATTCCATCGCAGGATTCGGTTTTGTAAACTGCAACCTTCGATAAATCATCCATCAAGCACAAAAGGTTGATAAATCATCCATACTGCTGAGAAAGTGGATGAAAGCAAACTAATAACACTACAATTTCTCAGGAACATCGTTTGATTCTTTTTTTCTAGCACCCCAACTTGACGTTCAGGTTTAAAAGGAATACTGGAATAATACAAAACATCTACCCTGTGCAGTAAATAGTTGTGCATTACCGGCAGCTAGACTTCAAAGGCCATTGTTTGAAAAGTACGAAATAATCGAAATACTTCAGTATTATTTTTGTTAACAGTTTCTACACTCTTTTCTAACTTACTCTCTTTGTTTTATTCTCACACATGGTCACCGTAAAACCGAGTTGTTCCAAAACAATTCGAAGTTGATATGCGTCAACTTCCGCTCCTTGTCTCTCACTTTTTGCAGTCGCAAACTTCGTAATATTGATCAGCAAAGCTCGGTTGCTGTTCCATTGCGTGACTGGATAAGCCTGAATAGACAGGTTCAAACAAGAATATTAGAAGCATTTCGCACCGGTTACACAAGTAAAACATTGCCCATACTTTGGTGGCAATTTGATTAGATCACCATGATAGCTTATTTGGTTGATTTTCCCATTCTCTTACGAACGAAGGTAACGGACCGCCAGCATTTGGGTTAGGTTTAGTTGGTGGTCAGTTGTTGTGGACCCTTCTTTTCTATTGTTGTGCAACGGAATGCCGCATCATAGAACCACAGAGATGTGCTGAGGATTTAGGAAGTGACGTTTCCACACAACTAAAAAGAGGGTCACCAACCACCACGCATAAGACCACTGCTGAATGTTGATGAATACGCATCAGTCGTTTTTAACTGCCATCTAGGTAGGCGGCTTCAGTATTCTACCCTGGAGAAATACAATAAACGCGATCGCTTCGCTGTAACTTGTCACTTGTAAAACACCTCCAACCGTAAATATTTCTAATCGGTTTTATTTTAACTGCCAATAGCCATATAACGATGTAAGTGACGCAAGACTGATCGACGAAGCAAACTGTGAAAGTGCAGCTTGATATCAAAATTAGTATTGATTGATTAAAGTGTCTGCCCATCAACTCTTAACAATGCACAACTTGTTAACAGACTTGTTAACAAAAAATTGCGTCGGAGCAAAAGATCTCGTAAGTGGCAGATGAGACGACTACGAAGTTATATGACATAGCAAACGTAACAGGGATTTTTGCCATACTCGTTTATGACGCAACTTTGAGCAAAACATGCATTATATTCTATCAGCATTGCGTTAGCATGTTTTTTTTTTATTGTACAAGTTCTTAGCTGCGACCAGCGAACACGAGCTAGCACGAATGGGCTGATGACGCAACGTGGTAAAAAACGTTGCAACATCAAATTTAACTTACTCACATGAATGAAACCAGATAAAAATACACCAAAACTTCGCTCATTACTAAATTCTATACAAGAAAAGCATTTTCCATTGGAATCTATTTGCAATAATTTGCTCACGCTACAACAATGCAGCTTAAAACGCCACCAGAGTAGCGTCACATAAAATATTTTTAGGGGAATTCCCAGTACAAATCCCCAGAGATGTGTAGCTTGCACAAACCAAAGTTTTCTGCTTACGGATTTCGTTCACTGTAAACATCCAAGGCAAAAATTGTGCACCCCCAACTCAAATTGCTTAAACAATGTGTTTTTTTTTTCGTTTATTATCTTACAACACTGGTGTCGAGATGACGTAAAACAACAATTGCGAAAATATTAGTCATTTTTATCACAAAATGACGTAAACTCGGACAACTCATCTAACCGATTGCACTATTACTAATACATCAACTTTTTGTTTGCTGCGACAACTAAGATGATAAAAAAATGCTAATCATTAAAATTCTCGTGAAAAAAATCGCTGTCACGGAAAACACGGTATTGCGGCAGAATTCGATGCCCTCTGTTTGAAAGTAACCTAATAAAACTGAATATTATCGTAACTTTAGCTCTGATCAGGGTTGCCACAGAAACTGCAAAATTAAATCCCAGGACTCTTTTAGGTTATTTTCGAGGACTGTTCAAGTGTTCGAGACTTTTTTACAGGACTGAAAATTGAATTTTCACTATTGCTCTTTCATGTATCTACTTTTTTGTACTTAATATTAAAGAACAAATTTGATGTAGAGCATTATTTTGCATCTTACTACTGTAGTTACTGACTATTAGCAGCAAAAGAAGTATCGCATTACAATAAAAAAGCAAGGGAAAACCTTCCAGATATCATCCAGAAGTTATAAACAAAATTTAAGACTTTACCAGGACAGCAAAAAAAAACAAAAAAAACAGGACTTTTCAGGATATGGAAACCCTGTCAAAAAAGAAAAAAAAAAGAAAATTTAAAACAACTCACATCATCATGACGTTGTTCTGCTGTACGCGCATCGACTTTGTTAACTTGTGTATCATTTGTCGGCCAATAATCAGGTGTATCGGAAATATGCAAATTGGCAGTGGAGAAAGTACAATCTAAAAAGTGAGATTAGTTGAGAGTTAATAGGTTTCTAAGCAGCCGGGAGTTATTGCAAGTAGCTGCGAAACCAATTAATGAGACAAAACCTTGATTGGAGATATTTTAGTAAAATTCATTTTATGACCCATCATGACTCATTATTTTACCCTTTAGGATGATTTCAGTCACGTATCTTTGCCAAAGTTTGCGTTACAAATTTAACTGCTACTTCTACTATTATTGGGACTTTGTGCGTACGCGCACGTACTATTTTCCTCTGCTTTGCTCGTGACAAGTTGCTGTTGCCCAAATCATTTATCTGCTGATGATGAAACTAGTAATGTCTTGAAACGTTCAGTAAAAATATGTTTGCTCACGTTTTGGCTCTTTGCTGTATATTGATTTGCTTATTACTAATATAAGCTTAAATTTTGAACATAACATGGGAATACATCAAAACGTTATGCATGCCAATTTCGGGGGTCCTAGATAACGTGATGGTGATTTAAGAAACCAAAACAGGAAAAAAACGGTCATTTCTTGTGAAAAATTTATTTATTCGATTATAACCCAAAAACGGGTGGATATGCAAACCTAAAATTTGGACACAACGTGGGTACAGATAAGGCTTCATGCGTACCAGTTTGCGGGCCCCCGATCACGTAAACGCAACTTTAAAGACAGCTAGACTGGAAAACCGTAAGAAAGCTTTGCACGGCTATCTCTTGGCTTTAAGACAGCGCGGAAAATACAGATGTGATTACAAGTGCAATCAACTATTTGGGTTCAACTCCGAAGAGTGAATGAAAGACCCCACCAAAAAAGAATTATATTTCATTATTTCCAACCGGTGTGAGCTACGTGCATTTTGAGACTTATTCAATACAGAACAGTTACGCCTATGCAAAAAGATAAACGGTTTTGAAATAAAACTCCCTTACCGTCGAGTTTAATCCAACTCGGGTCTACTTTTTCATTTCTTCGTTCCAGTTTTGCTTCGGCAGTATCAATGTAACCTACACAAAATTTGATAAACAAAACTACCAAATGCTACCACAAAAACTTTCAAAAAACTTATAACGATACAGAGCAAGAGATAAATTAAGCAGCACCTTGGTATTAATAAGCTAGCGATAATTAGAGAGGAGCTCAAATCGCGATTTGGCAACCACGTTTGTTCCACAGTCAGTTAACTTGGTTTGGTTATATATACACAATTACACATATATGTATAGGAAGAGACTATTTCAGCGGAAATTTTTATCTACTTATCAATTCTGACCTAAATCTAACCCAAACTCTAATCTTTACTCTAAAACTAACCCCAAACCTAGCCCTAAACCAAACCCTAAATCACACCTTCATCTTAGCCGTTTAAAAAGTAAACGAAACATGGGCGGATAAATATTCCTCATTTTCAGATATTTTCTTTAATTCAAACATTGTCGGTGAAATAATCACTTCCATATGTATATATCAAGCTTTGAAGTTGCAAACTTGCAGTGTGTACGAATCAAAGTAGTCTTTAACATTAATTCTTGAAAACTTATTGTTTTAAAATAGTTTAACAAGAATTTCACTCACTTGTAGCTTGCACAGTTGTATTTGTATTATTAATAACAATAGGTTTATCACTAAGGAAACTGGACTGCACGAAATTTCCTCCTGATATTACAATATTTCTGGATTCTCCGTGATTTGTAACTTGTTTGGTATCTCTTGGCTGGCTTTGAGTCGAAAAGATTGTTGTTCGTGCTGAAAAATACAAGAAACAAAGTGAACACAGACGCCAAATACGTCTGAGTAACTACAAAGTGATACCGCAAGCGATATCTGAGGACTTCGCGGCAGTATCCAATTTTTACTAAACTTTGTTAGGCTACAAAATTTGCAAGAATATGGTTGTTGATAGTTAGATCAAGAATTTAGACGCGATTTTTTCAAATTCTGTATTATTAACTTGCTTATGTGATTGGTTGTTCAAAACGGGTCTGTGACTTTTTGACGCAATCGGTTTAAGGGGATAAATTTTTACGGGGCAGATTTACCTGATCGGGCAATCTGTTGGAACACTTAAACGAGGACTGAAGGTAAAATTAATGAGTGTGTCTAAAAGTAGATTAAATTGGTGTTGACTCCGTCCATAATAAACCCAGCCGTTCCTGGAAAATTTTACTTCAAATACGACTTAGGGGTATCCCTGATTTTAATTATCACTGGCAACATTGACAACGTTAGCGAGGCCATTCCAGTTCTAGCCTAAGGCAACGCAGCAATTAAGCTATGACATATTGAGTCGTTTCGGTGCGCACCAACCACTTTGATCTTGCCGAACTGGAATGGCGTCGCCAATGTTGTCAACGTCAGGGTTGCCAATAAAAATTAAAATCAAGGATGCCCCACGAGGTGTTTGAAGCACAATAACTCTAGAATGGCTGGGTCAAGAAGGATGAAGTTACCGCCAATTTAATCTAATACGACTGTACCAACTTTAAACAAACCCATTGATTTTGCCTGCAGTCCTCTTTTAAATTCTTACCTCAACTCTTAAGATGCTTTGACATAAAAAATTATTCAATTATATTCCTACCTCTAGCCCTAACCCGAACGTGGCTACATTAAAACCTCTCGCATCAAAACGTCCCGAATTCTGATCAGATTCCAATAAAGGCCATTTATTGATACTGCGCTTTCTCGTCCAAAAAATATGATACAAGATATTTCACAACTTACTAGTTCGAGCTGTATGGGTTCCGGTGCTGGGATGGGATGTTTGGGAAGGAAACTGACCGGTTCCACTGCAAGAAAGTTTGTCAGATTTAGTGAAGATTCACATTTATAATTAAGTTGGAAAACTATTGTAAAGTGACAAAAGTTAAAAGCTTACAATGTTTGAAAAAGTAAATTATGTAAAAGAGAACGAATCTTATTTTCATTTCTTTAATGTCATAACTTTTTTTTATCACACGCTTATTGACAAGAACAATTTTATAAGAACTGTTTTTGGTCAAATTTTCTCATTTTCGGTAAAATTTTAACAACAATGACAGCCATGAAAAATAATTAAAAACATCAGCCAATTAAAACAGAAAACGAAATGGTAATCAGGTTTTAGTGATCATAGCCATTAACTAGTAGACTTGACTGTTTTGTTCAATAATCACTATCAATAACAAAACACTTTTTTTAATCAAACAAAGTGAATCGACAGCGTGGTCAAAAAGCTAAGAAGTCATTTTTAAGACAACCCTGATTGCATGATCTGGCTTCAACTCGCAGTCTTATACCCAGGTCATGTTGTTGCATTCTTGGACGAGACGCTTTGCAACAGGTTATCTCGGCTTGGAGGCTATGAACAAGCAGCACATCCAGTGGACAAGAATGCGAATAATTACCAGAAACTTTGTAGAAACATCACTGCGATCATTTGAGGGTTGATAAGCCTACCTAGCTGACGAGAGGTGATATTCCTTGAAACAGCAGCTGTACTAGGCTGCTATATTTTGTTGGTAGACTATCATGATAGACATGTGGTGTAACTCATTTGGGGATTTATTTCATTTTTGACTACTATTAATCAACATTTAATTAACATTATCATACTATTAATCAACATTAATATAAACAACACTAATCAGTATGCGTCGGTTGTTCAATGGGCTTGCATGGAAGCTCTCATCTAATGGCTCTTAAACTTGAATTAAAAAGAGAGATGTAAATTTATAGGACAAGTTTATTATTATGATTGTTAAACCATTTAGTTCTTTTTTAGCTCTACATGCTTAGTAAACTGAAAGGCATTACTGTGCACTTGTGCAGCTTTTACCGAAACCTTAAACTGAAAAGTAAGTTTCTTGCATGGCTGCCTTTTTTTTGCTTTGTTTTTAACATTGATTATGATTATTTGATGTCAAGATTGCTGCTGTTCTTAATTTGTTCTCAACTTTTGTGCAAGAACTAGACATGTGTTCTTCTAAAATTGCTCTTATAACTCGAATTGTTTCATAACAGCAAGCACAAATACTCAGCAATAAACAAAAAAAAACAGTTTTTTTAGTTACTATGGTTTGTGTTGAGATCCAGATAATGGTTTAGCATCGCTTTGAAGAAAATGGCCATTTATCTCTGGTGCTCCATCAGATTGAACTGGTTCAGGTTCACCACAATGTTTTCGAAGCAATGAAATAGCTTTCTTGTATGGATCAGCTGCCATCGTGATAGGAAAGGCATACTAAATAAAAATTGTATTATGCTGTGTACGTCAGTGCTCCCACATAGTTAACAGAAATTTAATCATTTACAAACCATAAAAATTTTAAGTTTATGAAACAGGCTGTAGTTGGTGGTCAGTTGTCGTGGACCTAGCAGTCTCCACTGTAGGAGGTTTAGCAGTAGGTTATTGATTTTAGATTTTAAACTTTTACGGTCTGTGAATAATCGATTCTGTTAAAAACTAATATTCGTTCTAGTTGTATTTTACATCATGCTCTTTCTGAAAGCATGTAAGTTCTTTAACAAATCAGCATCGATAGTCTTCTATTGTTTCATTACTAACATATTACTAACCCAGCTTGTACTGTGCCCATATGACTTCTTATATAAATTCAATAATTGTGCAGAGTTTAGCGAATTTACGAGAAAATCGAAATTTCGCAAACAACTTGGATGCTAATAAACTGCACAAATTCAAGAATGGTCTCAATCTTTTTACTAACAGATGCACTTACCACAACAATAATGAAAATATCGTCACAAAAAGCTTGAGAATCTTTATGGATGTTTGAATTGCCTTGATACGTTACTACTAAAAACACAGCATAACTGTAAATAAATAGTGAATTCTTACTTGCTGTAATACAGGGTGTACTGTGTTTGTTAAAACTGAATCATCAACAATTTCTTGCAGTTTACTTGATTTTGATGAAGCCAATTCTTGTGGTGTTCGAATGTTGCCTGATCAAAAAAAAACAAAAACAAGATAATAGTCAATATGATATTACGACTTTTGGTATCTAAAAGTACCTACCTACTACCTAGGTCTGCAGGTACTAATAACTTAGCAGTAGCCAAGTTTTCAGATTTGGATAGGCTACTTACTGCTACTAGACTTGGATAGGCTACTTACTACTACTTACAGCAACTGGTAGCAGTAAATAGCCTAACCAAATCCTACTGCTATTGCTACCTGCACACCTAGGCTACCAGTACTGATCTATAGTATGATTGTTTTTGGCTCCAAATTTTATATCATTCATTGGCTAAAAACATCACTATAGGTGGTCTAACTTTCATACAACAGGTTATATCACTCAAATAATGCCACCAATGAAGTGAGTTTGAAATGGAATCGCTGTCGAAAGAAGAATCCTTTTACCTTCCTCATCGAACATCACCTTCCTTAGTCAGTGAGAAACTTTTGCAAACTCATTCCTGTTGTGATACCACAAATTGGTACGGAGTCAAACGGACTAAATTGTATTTTTGTGAATAAGGGGAATTGGGGAGAAATTTTATTACCTAAAGCAGTTCTCATTTCTTCAATAAAACCGATTTCAAGCAGTATCTCTTTGAAAAAAACCTTTGTTTCAGCTTATAAATTTGAAACAAATATGGAAAATAGTGTTATGAAAGACTAAAAAAAAGCCAAATTTGGTAGCCTAGAGTAGTATATACCAGACTTGTCAAATAAGAAATAATTAGAGCATTTCTAACAAAACTGGTAGTGGAAACAAATAAATTATCAACCAAATTGAGATGTTTATTTAACAAGATTTAATTGCATCAGCTGTTGATTGTTTGGTTATTGATGAGCTTAGTATAGCATGTTGGCATTCAAATGTTATTTTTAATACTGTCTAAATTTGGTTAAGGGTATCTAAATTTGACGATTAAATATAATTAATGCTAGTCACAGGATTAAATGCCAGGTCACAGTAATGTCAAAAATGATGATAGAGCTCTTTTCATCATCGAGAGATGCGGAAACTCATAGAGTAGTTTCATGCATAGCAATTTGGTTTCACTGAAATCTTTTGTTTCAATCTGGTGATAGCTAATCAACTGCTAATGTCAGTTCAACACCACTCACTCGTGAGGACGTATCCCAATAAGGTCAACTGGCACAGTTAAACAAGCTATGAGCTTAAGTCTGAAATACTTTATAAATTTATCAATATGTGTTGCTGAATTGCCCAAAGATTAGATACATTTGTGGTTTATTACTCGGCGAAGCATGGAGCTACTCTTAAGCATATTCAATAAAGTCAGCATTTTGGTAATGCAATGAAGAACAAATTGTAAGCAAAGCCAGTAAAACAACTATGAAAATATCACAAACCTTCCCATAACTTTTCAGCTGTCTCTTCTCGAATACCAATATTTCTAAGAAAATTGCTGAAATTTGATTGAGCCATCCTGGAGATTTGATCGATTTGAATAATTGTTTAATAATGAATGAGTCAATTCAGTAAATTTCACACGATCTCAAGGTTCAAACTATATCATCTGATATATATCATATACTTATGCCCTACTAGGGCCTAATCAATCCAAATCAAAATTTAATAAATCTTTCATTACACTTGCTGTATTATGCCAAAGTGCTGAAGCATGTAACAAGTTTGCAAGGCCCATCTCTGCGCCATTGCACCTGTGGGCAACACAACTTATTTGGAGGAAAGGTTGCAGCAGCAGCAGCGAGCCATTGGCAAGACGATGTCAGATTTGATTGACCCAAGATTTGAACCTCAGACCTCCCGCTCCAGACACGATATGCGCTATCACTCAACCAACTGGCCCGTCCTAATCAATCCACACTTTACTATTGATACAGTCCTGATATCACAGTATCGGTTGTAACACAGCAGGGCTAAAGGAACTTTTGACACTGCAAAGATTACATATTTGTAAATCATAATTACAGTACTAATGATCGAAATGTTAATTATTAAAGCAGCATTCAACTTAAGCTTTTCATTGTAGATCAAACTGCACAGATTGGCCTAAAATGCATTTTTGTCAAATTTAAACTTCTATGTCTTACTGTTTTCAAGCTATTGCAGTTCAAAATTAACTATTTTTCTCTTAATCCAGTGTAGGCATTGCGACAAAAGATTAACTTTTGAAAAGCTAGCTTACATTTACATGAAAAGCAGCTAAGGCACAATTATGAACAGGGCCAGATTTACCAATGGCACTTTGGCAGAGTAGCCATGCACCTCCGGTATAAAACTTTCGAACCCTAACTTAAACCCTAATCTTAATCCCTAAAAAGCAAATAAAAAAAGCACAGATGAATATTTCTCTTTTTTGTTTTATTCTCTTTAACTTGAAAATTTTCAGTGAAATAGTCACTACCATATTAATATTATGTATCTTAACAAAATTTCAAATATTCAAAAGAAAGGGACAACAAAGTTGTAGCATTAGGAAATCTATCTAAGCAGAGTCTGGAGTGGGGTGCAGTAATCAGGTATTAAAACAAAAATTGAAAAGGAAACACCATTTAAAAGGAACGTTACGAAAGCAATCAAGCAAACATCAAAATTCACATAAGACATTACTAAAAGCAGACAAAAAATTTAAAAAAAAAAAGATAATATACTAAAGTTTTTTTGCTGGGTAAAGACTGCTATGGGACAGAATTTTATCTGCAAATATTTAATCCTTTTCTTGGTGAAGTTTTTTTTTTTTTTTCAAAAGTTTTATCACAATAAAATTTGTCATTTTGGCACTGCTAAGCCTAACTGATGAGCCTTAAAATTAGGCTAAACAGCTATCTTAGGCAAGCAAATGTTTTCATTTTTTTTGTCTGCTTTTAGTAATGTCTTTCGTGAATTTTGATGTTTGTTCGATTGCTTTTGTAATGTACCTTTTAAATGGTATTTCCTTTTCAATTTTGGTTTTAATACAGGTACTTTTAATATTCTTAGCACACAGGCATATGTCATAAAATTACGATACCGTACCGTAAATTAAACAATACCATCCCAAAAATAGAACCCAGAGGCACACCATCAAGCACTTAGATAGACACAATCAGATTCGACATCATTTACTCTAAAACCTCCTATCCAACAAATATGATAAAAACCATAAAAATGCAGTCCTACTAAATTAAAATGCATCTTAGTTTATGTAGTTAAGTAGAACGATTAACCATGTCAAAAGAAGCAGCAAAATCAAAAATAATAAGCAAAGCATTTAACCAAGAATCAAGCAAATTTAATATGTCACCGTGAACTTAAACCACAGCAATGAAATGCACAATAAGCTAACTAGTATTTACCTAGCAATCCAGCATACTAAACATTTCCAAACGGCAAGTTATTTGACACACACAACAGGGTGATACTGGTACTACTAAAATATAAACAACCACAAGGACCAAAACAATCACAAGGGTTAAGGTTTATCCATGTGCAGTGTGCTTTAGTATGTTTTAGTAGCACCCCAACACAGAGGTATTTAAGTGTATGGTAATAAGCGGCAAAATACTGGCAGTAGCATCAAATTCAAACAGTTGTAGCATTCTCAAAGCTGCGAAGGCTAAATTAAAATAATAAGCTATTAATAATATGTTGGTAGTGTCTGCTGCACCGGTCCGGTTTCCGATATATATCAAATTGCTGCTGCACTGGCAGCCTGTTATATTGCTTTTTTCTAATTGATTCAACGTAAATACGGCACTTTGATGCATCAAATGCGTAGCCCCAGCAGTGTAGTGGTAAGCACGCTAGCCTGTAATGCGTAGCGTAGGGGTTCCGTTCGTGCTGAGAGCACTTGGCAAGTACCGCGATTAGGTATAATCGCGCTGCGTTATTTGTTTTCTTTCTCTTTCGAACCTTGCATTAGAGTTAGGGTTTGGGCAGCGATGCCAGCTTGAGAGATGTAAATTGAAGAGTAAAAAGAAATGATCGGTGCCGCCAGTGCAGCAGCGATTTCGTGTTGGAAACCGTGCCTGTGCTCTAGACACTGCCTAATATGTTTACTGTACTAGGCAAATTCCTGGTTGAGGACCGATACAGGATATCTCTATCTTCCATTGACATTTGAGACTGACTGCGTGATTAAAACATTTGGGTGTCATTAAGTACAGCACCAGCTGTTGCTTTTTTTTTTTTCAGAAGCTCTGCAACTCGCGTACGAGTGCGTGTGCGCTTTCTCCTCTCCAATCTAAGCTATTCCCCAAATCTAGCCCTAACCCTAATGAGTGCACGCATGAGAGGAACGAGAGCACACACACGCTCATACACGAATCGCAAAGATTCCAAAAAAAAGCGGACGGCTCATACTTAACGACATCCAAACATTTAATGTCAGATGTAGTGTACTGTAAAATGCCTAGGCTATGACATATCGTTATTTACACTTACTGAATTGAGTATACAGTGTCTGGTATCAGATACTCTGTAGAGAACTGTACTGTGCTGAACTGCACTTTGCAAGACTTGCTCTATGACTCCTAGGCTAGCCTACACAACACGAACTCTACACTGTTCTGTACAGTATCACTCAGATTTCAAATTGCACTCGAAGTTGAACCAAAATATTTACCGTAAGTTTATCATTTCTTTATTTTTTACTATCCCAGTAGGCCAGACCAAATTCGCCTACAAGAAAAATCAGTGAAAAACTACAGTAGCTTTAGGCTATAGTTTAGACCTGGTCCTTCTTGGACCTGAACCCGCAGGTGATTCCCCTGGTAAGATTTTGAGAAGTTCGTCGATGCGTAACGCGTAGTTGTTGTGATCGAGAATGGAAGTACGGTACGGTACGTTCAGAATTTGCGCACTACGTATCTCGCAGTTTGAACGGCACCGTACCAGAGCACCGTACTTCAGTTCAATTTTTGAAGTGTACCGTACCTACGTACCCTGTTTCGGTATCGTACCGGCGTACCGTACTTCAGTTCCATCTTTGAAGCGTACTGTACCTACGTATTGTACCTTGTTTTTTTTTTTGCGAACCGTTACTCCAATCGATCTGGTTAAACAACGACCCATCAATAACATATGCAACTTATGTTGGCGTGTTTTTTGTTTATATCTGATCAGGCTCGGTGCCAGAGTATCGCGACTGGAGGAGGGGGGCACAAAACAATTTTACCTTCAAATTCGGGGGTGAAAACCAAAATATAAAAAAATAAAAAAGGTCTTCAAACCGAATTACACCGCGCGGCTCTGTGCCGGTTGCTTACTTTCGGGCCACAATTTTTGCAAGGGGGGGCATGATCTTCGCCTGGGGGGGCACGACGAATCCTATGGTGAGGATTGCCGACAGATTCAGGGATAAAGACCAAAAAAAAGGTCTTCGTAGTAAAATCTTAAGATTTGTCGTGATGTTTACTCGTGTTTATGTCCCAAAACGAAATTTTACTCATACTTGGGGGGCAGAAACAGTATTTTGGGGGCACAGTGCCTGAAAAGCATTCCGGTGGCACTGGGCTTGTTACTTTGTTTTGGGGCACAATCCTCGTTTGGGTGGTACATTTCTCGCTGGAAGGGATACAAGCTGTGATTTGGGGGGACACGGTCCCAAAATGTCCCCTGTGGGCCTGGGTCTGTATCTGATTCGTATTATAAGTTAATAAGCATTGGCTTAAGGGGTACTTGAACTTAATAACATGTTGAACTTAAAAACTGCTGAGTTTTATATACCGATACTTCTTTTTAGACCGTAAAATTTTATAGAACAAAAACTAATGCAACATCTAGAGGTGATTCTTTGTGCTTCAGGAATTCTCTATGTTGAGTGATAAAAAAATGACAATTTGTTTGCGAAAATTCAGTTTTATTAAAAAAAAAGACATGGAATAGGCTACTACTACAATGACAAATGTATTTTCTTGTATTTTTGTACAGCAAAGATATCTGCATTTGTTTAGTTGGTCAAATTGATTTTGATGTATGGGAAACCTGTTTACGGGTCGCGATTCACGACGAGGCGTTATTCCAATGCAATTTATTGGCAGGCTACTTTTCTCCTCAATAATACGAGAAACCGGCGTAATGTACAAAAAGTCAGGAAGTTTTAAAGCTCTGCTTATTCAGCTAAAGCAGGGGTCGGCAACCTACGGCCCGCGGGCTGGATGCGGCCCGCTAAGGCATTTTACCCGGCCCGCGACCTTTTTTCAATGATAGATATGCAGCAATAAACCACCCAAATGATTCTCATCTCCTGGCCAGTGGCGGATCCAGAAAATTTTGGTGAGGGGGATGCATCCCCCCCCTAAATCCGCCACTGCTCCTGGCGAATAGGCCTACCTTTTTTTGTGGTCTTCGCCATCAATTCGACTAAAAAAAGGCATGAATTTCTGGCGAAGACCACTCTCTTTTGATCCGATTAGATGGTGGCGGCCCGTTGGAACCTTGCTAGGACTGAATGTGGCCCAGTACTTCAAAAGGTTGCTGATTCCTGAGGTAAAGTGTCGCAGTTGTTTCCGTTCAAATTTGTTCTATGTATGACATGCCACACTGGTCCTAGGCTCCTAGCATTTATTGGTAATGGTTATGACATCACAGTTGGCCATACGTGTGACTGCAACTTGTGACATCATAATACAATTGTAATGATAAATTAAGAGGCTAGAATGGTTACTTTAAAATAGCCTATAGACCAGTGGTTCCCAAACTTTAAAAGAAAAAATTCACAACGGACCTCTTGCGATTTTTTTAAAGCTTGGCGGCTTTTTCTGTAAGGCTAAAAAATTGGACGATCACAACCAGAAGATCAATGTACCGTAAAGTGAAAAATAGGCCCACACAGAGCAAAAATATATAGTAATTCACTAATTCAGTTAAGGGTATTCAGGACAAGAGCACTTGGGAAATTGTTTCACAAAATGAATAATGATTTAATGACAATATGACAATAAGTGGATTCAGTACTTAAATTGTAAAATTTTGCATGGGGGGACGCTTTTTCAGCGTTGACTAAACCTTAGTGAAGAACAGCCGACAGGCACGTACCGTGTTTACCCGATAATAAGACCTACCCGCAAACTAAGACCTAGCGTGATTTTTGAGGATGATTTTAATGTAAGCCCTACCCTTAAAATAAGCCCTAGTTGAGAGCGGCAGAAAGACGAAAGAGTCAAACATTCTTTTTTTTATATTTATTCAAACTGCTTTAATGCGGTGTATGCCATCCTTTTCAAAAAATCTTTTTGAATAAATTCTTGAATCTTGAATAAATTGTTGTTAATGAGTTTCTGAATAAAAAACATGTTAATGGCAAGTAAATGTAGATCTTTTTTCGTAATTTCTGTTTATTTAAAATCTCGTAATTTTTACTTTGTAACTTCATTTTTTGATATATCAAAATAATACATCCCCCGAAAATAAGCCCTAGTGCCATATTTTGGAGTAAAAATTAATATAAGCCCTATCTTATTTTCGGGGAAACACGGTAGCCAGGATTTTTTGGGAGTTTGTTCCGTGAACGAACTTAACCCAAATTTTCATTGATCCTGAATGGGATTAAGGCGATTTTTCAGTGAAAATTAGGTGATCTCCAAAAAAAAAAAGGTCTTTGCCGAAATCCGATCGCTTTTTCTGGCCGAATTCGAAAATTTAAGCGGTTTTTCCGGCCAAAAACAGTAACTTTTTCCTCCCATAAACCAGCGCTCAAATCTCGATGGGGTGACGCTCAAATCAGCTCGATGGGGTGACGCCTAAATCTCGATGGGGGACGCTCAATCTCGATGGGGGACGCCGTCCCCCCTACAATTTAAGTACTGAGTGGATTTGAGTATTGTCATTAATTTCATTATTCATTTTGTGAAACAATGTCCCAAGTGCTCTTGTCCTGAAACCCCTCTAACTGAATTTGATTTAGACTCACTTAGTTAGTGGTTTGAGCACTTTCGGTTTAGGAATCTCTTGACTATGACTCTTGTCCAGAGGTGGGCAGTAGCGCGCTACTGTAGTAGCGCCGCTACTATACAAACCGAGAAGCGGGTAGCGGTAGCGACGCTACTTTTTAGGGCAAGTAGCGGTAGCGATAGCGCTTTAGAAAATGAACTATCCGCTACCGCTACTTATTTCACGTGCTTATTGTAATATGTTTAATGAAATCAAAAACAGATACATTAGTAATTGGTATATTTGGTTTACAAAATTATTAGTACGGGTGAGAATGCCGAAATAACTTTGTTTGTGACGTTGTAATGATGAATTTATTACGTTTTGCTATTTCCAACAATAGATTTGTACGGGTGATCATTGTCATCTAAAGTCTGAGCTAAACTATATCCACACGGCCGTGGCTCGATAGCAGTTGTATCTGAACAGGAGTAGCGTATAGCCTAAGTCTACTACAGCTATAGGTTAGTTATTTTAAACTGATAGTAGGTCTGTTGGCAAAAAGCGATCTAAAAAATTGCAAAGATGCAGTTAGGCACCGGATTAGAGACTTGCGCTTGCTTAGGCCGCATTAGACAGTTAGAGGCTGGCCTGGCAACAGAGTAGTGTGCTTGTAAGGAGGGGGCACAAAAAAGATTTTTTGGGGGGTGCGGTTTGAAAACAACGAAATGCAGTAATTTTTTTCATTAATTTTACGTGAAAACCAAAAAAAGGTCTTCATCGAAATGCGGTAGCTTTTTCCGTCAATTTTAAGTATACAAATCAACAAGGTTTATTTTAGTTGATGATCAAACAAAAATAACAAAAAAACAAAACAAAAAAATAAACTTTGAAAAAAATTTTGGGGAGTTCGGTTACTGTGATTTGTTGTTGCTGTCAAACCATTTTTTGTTTGTTTGTTTGTTTGTTTGCAAAGCAATGTTCAGGGTTGATTAAGAGCTTGTGTTTGTTTTTGTTTCAACAATAAGTATAAAATATAATTAACGAAAAATTTCGAAGCATAGCTGTAATTTGAGCTATCTAAATCCATGGTTCTCAACCTATGGGCTTCGACCCAAAGTTGGGTCGCCTGAAAATTCTTTTGGGTTGGTTGGTTTCTTTTTGTAGACATCCATAAAGGGTGAAATATGCATAAAACCATAAAGCAATAATAAAAAATGACTCAGCAAACCCGCAGAAGTATGTGGATTCCCGAAGTGAAAACCTTTTTTTTTGGTCTTTACCTCACTTTCCGCAAAAATGGCTCGTTTAATGTCACACATTTGACTTTTTCAATAACTTTGGATCGCTTTGAAAAAAGGTTTGAGAACTACTGATCTAAAGAATATAAGCGCTCTATTTTTGATCACAAAAATGTCGTTGATAATTTATTGGATACTTTTTTTTGAAAGAACAATATTACTTTTATAAGAGCACGAAACTCAGTTTTGCTCAAACTTAAAAAAAAAATTTGGAGCAAAGCTAGCCTTAGCAGAAAAAAAAAATTTAAAGAGCATTATCTGATTCAACTCATTTGCAGATAATCAATGGCGTTCTCTTGATCTTTTTTATATTGCCATAGTTGATTTTAATGATTTTTCTTGCAGTAAGACTTAACTGTGATTACATTTTATTCACCTAGTTGCTTTGGCCCGGAGATAGCAAAGAGTCCTTTCGGTCTTCGAGTCAAGCTGCGACCTACGTAGACTGTGGTAATTTTCTACCTGAATTTTAACTCAATTGCACAATGTGTATATTATGTTTTAAGTGATGTATATATTGCGTTATTGCTGCCTGATGAGACTTGAGCATAGGTGGGCAAGTTAATGCAATACGTTAGCTTCGTTAACCTCTAGTCCGTTAACAAACTTCACTCCTCCGTTAACGTTAATCCGTTATTTTCAGCTTTAATTAACGGAAGTTAATAAAGTCCGTTAGTTCGTTAATATATTTCGTGTAATTCACATTTCTTTTTATTCACTCGCTTCTAGGACACGTATTGACGCTGTTGACCTGATTGTAAGGAAATATTTATTGCTATGGTGTTTTTTTTGTGTTTTGGAAGTTACATTTTACAATCTAATCTAATTTCAAGATAAATATATGTTCAAATGCACTAAAGAAGCTGCGATCGGAAAATCTTTTGAAATTGTGAACAGCGATAATTAATAGACCCGTGAGGCTGCAGCTTATTATTTGCTACAAAAAACAGCTCCTTTCTTCTAAAAAACTTGTGCTTTTACGCAACAAGTGTTACCAGTGCAAACTGGTTTGTAACGGTACGATCATACCATGAATAAATTGTGCAAGATATTAACGATAAAAACCTTAACGGAAGTTAACAGAACTTAACGGAAGTTAATTTAGTCCGTTAACATGAAAAAACTTTTTAACGGATTAACGAGTTAATGAAAAAGTTAGCTTCGTTATTAACGGATTAACGATTAACGGACTTGTGCCCATCTATGGACTTGAGCAAGGTCGAAACGCGTCGCCATAGCGCAGCGCATATTGCATTAAATTGTTTTCAGTGTATTGCTTATGTTTTACCACACTTGGCGGAGGTTTCACACTATCCCTTTAATTGCTGAACGTCAAGCAAGGAAGCTGTGAATACCACGTTTAATAGTCTTTGGTTTGACCCGACCGGGAATCGAACTCGAGTCTACCGCTTCAGTAGCATACGCTCTATCTACTCCACCACTAATCGGTTATTAATAATAATGATCTACTTTAAAACAAAAGTTAACTTTTAAATAAACAAACATAGATATGCCACTTTATACCTAGTTTAATTTACGTCACTATATATTCCAACCAGGGTTAAGAGCAGATGAGGTTGAAACTACCGTACGTAAAAATACAAAAACACTCAGCCCAAACCCAAAATATTCTGATTTCAAAAAACGTTAGTTTTTCAGGTACGCTTTTCAAAAGACAGTCTATGATAATCTAATTTATCTTCTTAATTATCCCATTATATACCCAATTATTCATAAGTAACTACGAAAAAAAATTTACACGTTGTTCAAAGTAGCGGTAGCGGTTAGCGCCGCTACTTTCGTGGTAAAGTAGCGGTAGCGCGCTACTTTTGAAGACGAGTAGCGGGTAGCGGTAGCGACGCTACTTTTTAGGGCAAGTAGCGGGAGCGGCGCTACTTTTGAAGTAGCGCGTGCCCATCTCTGCTCTTGTCTTAGCCTTTCTCAAAATTAGTAATTTACTAAGTTTAATGGGATGGGTGCACTTACTTGCAGTGGCTTATTCCTTTCTTTACCAACAAAGGTCCAAAAGACTGAGCTTTCAGCCAGGCTTTAGGAGTAGCTAACAAAAGTAGTAGCGGCCAATAAACTGAACTTTTCTCTCCGTGACGCCATAGGGGAGTTGGGTTGTGTGATTACAACGAACGCATACGAAGCAAAAAATGAATCTCGCAATCATAGATTGCGTACCTCTTGAACGCACAAAAGTCGGAATCAAAATTATTAAGCTATGAGCCAAATAAGGCCTATACCAAATTTCTTTCGTAGACCTTCTGAAAGTGCTTCACGGACCCTAAAAGGTCCGCGAACCCCACTTTGGGAACCACTGGTGTAGACCGAGTAAGTGGCGCGTCACAATGCTCATTGTCTGGTTCGTACTGCAGATCGTAGTAAAATTCGCCCATTTAAATCAATGGTAAAATTCTTACATACACGCAACTTCAAACAAATACTATAGGTTAGTGGGCGGCGTTTTTTGTTTGATTTTACCTTTATTTGAAGGGCCAAAGCTTCGTGATTCCATTTCAGGTTATTTCCGTGGTCAAAAGTTTTTATAAATGCGTATTAAACTCCAGTGATGGGCACAGCTGCGCTACTAGCGCCGCAACTTTTTCGGTAGCGGTAGCGGCAGCGCCGCTGCTTTTTTTCGTCACCAGCAACAAGCGGCAGCGCCGCTGTTTTTTTAACCGAAAAAGCGGCAGCGCTTCAGCGCTGTTTTTTAAGCAGATATTCTGCCGCTACTCCAAATAAACTCCTTCCAAGTTAGTCGTCGCGCGCAGACGTGGTTTTTGAGCACCGCAAGACAGGAAAATTAAATCAGAATTTTTGAGCAAAGAAAAGTTCTTTTTGGCAAAAAAACTTAACGAAAACCATTCCGAAAGTCTAGAGATTATTTTGGCAGAATTAAATAAAAAAGCGCTGAGTGGAATTGCATTAATTTCTAAAGAAAGTGAAAGAAGATTCTAGCTTAAGTCAACGTCTCACACAGCTTCAGCAATGAGACGCCATTATAATTGTAACGTCATAAAATAACTTACAATCATCATGCCTGGTAAAAATAGAACTTCATTGAGGGAAATTCAAGTGGCTGATAAAAGCATTGAAGCTTCTTTACAATTACTGGTAGAAAAAGCTGTCAAATCGTTTAAAGAAGAGTGCAATAAAAAAATTGAGGTTCTAAAAAGCGAGCTTTTGGAGGTGAAGCGCAGTCAAGATTTTATTTCAACTAAGTATGATAAATTGAAAGATGAGTATTCTAAACTTATAGAAAAGAATAAGAAACAAGATGCCGAAATCCCGAAGTTAAAAGCTGAATCAAATGAAATGAGTGCACAAGGTGCTAAAGAAGCATCTAAACTCCACGCACTCGAGCAATATGGTCGACGCCAAAACTTGGAAATAGTAGGCATTCCAGTTACCTCGAATGAAGATACCAATGCAATTGTGCAAGAAATTGCTGAATTATTGCAGGTAACAATCTCTTCTAAAGATATTTCTACTTCTCATCGCCTTCACACTAAGAGCAAGTCTAACCCTCCCCCTATAATTGTCCGCTTTGTAAATCGCGACGTTAGAAACAGGATTTATAGTAACCGAAAAAATGCTCGCAATGCTGATTTCACAAAGCTTTCAATCAAAGGTGTGGAAAAAATTTTTATCAATGAAAATGTAACTTATCTTAAAAAGAAGCTATTTTGGAAGTCTAAACAAAAAGCAAAGGAAGCTGGATTTAAGCTTTTTTGGACCATGAACGGTAATGTCTACGTAAAGCCGCATTTACACGGGCGACTTTTAGCTGCGAGAATCGACATTTTGCCTTTTTTCTTTCTCAAATCGCGTAGGTCACTTACACGGCGCAAGATTCACGTGTGATTTTGTCTGCGCGATATCGCCAGACACGCCCCCCGAAAAATCAAATCGTAGCAGTCACTCACACGGGAGAGATTTTAACGCGGCGCTCGCATTCGATTGCAACTCGTTGAAGTCACTTAAGCCGCATTTACACGGGCGACTTTTAGCTGCGAGAATCGACATTTTGCCTTTTTTCTTTCTCAAATCGCGTAGGTCACTTACACGGCGCAAGATTCAAGTGTGATTTTGTCTGCGCGATATCGCCAGACACGCCCACCGAAAAATCAAATCGTAGCAGTCACTCACACGGGAGAGATTTTAACGCGGCGCTCGCATTCGATTGCAACTCGCTGAAGTCACTTACACGTTGAGACTGCGTGCCAGTGATTCTCGCAAAATCGAGTCGGCGGAAGAGTCGCTATCGCACTGGTTTACTTACACGGTGCGAGATAGTTTCAAAGCGCTGCTTGCTGGTTTTGAATTTGCAAAAGCGAACTGCTGCAAAAGCACTTCAAATGCGCCGCTTGTCAGCTTTTGCATTTGAAGCAATCACGCTTTGGAATTTTGAAAAGAAAATGCGTGAAGCCAACGCGAGCGTAAAACGAAATACTGGGAATACAATTAAGCAGCTAATGTCAAAACTTGCAATAAAAATGCAAGGTGAAAGATGAAGCAGCAACGGCGGCGTGCTGCTCGAGCCGAATGTGTGATAAGTAAATGCTATTTTGAGTTGGCTTGGATGGAGCAAAGTCAAGCGGGCATTAATGCTCATAATTTATTATAAAATTCTGTCATTTACCCTTTAGGTATTGGTTTTTCTCTACCGCAACCCATCTCTGACTGTGTGTCTTGTTTGGTTATGCATAATGTTTGGTAAAACAATAAAATTTATCAATATTTTTGTGCAGTTAATTCTAAAAACACTTTTGACATTACTTTTTTCTCCAAGCATGTGTAACTGACAAATTCATATTGTTTATTTGCTTAACAGTGCACAAGTATTTTAGTATTTTATAGGAGATCTGTGCTGTCATATACTATTCGAATTGCTAATGGTTAAATTTTATTTTTGTTTTTAGAAGTTTACTTTTTGAGTTCTTCTGCGGTGATACCAGGCGCCTTTTATCACTACAGAAGTGCTGGCTCTTTTTCAATTAAACCAACATTCAAAAAATCCACGATAGCATTCATATAATACGTGTTTTCATGTAATTTTTTTATGGAACTACTAAACCACAGCTGTTACGAAGCACCAATATCCACAATAATAAAACAAGTAGCGCATGCATTTGCTAAACGCTAGGCAATTACAGTAAGTATAGTGCGGAGGATGAATTATTATGAACAGAGCAAAAATACGCCAGTGACTTCATGTCAAAACTCATTCCTGGCGTTATTCAAATGAAAAAGCCCCATAAAAACACTCGAAATTGAGAACATGATTTCATTATAAACATCATTTTCATGAAATTAATGTTTTATCACAATATGCGGGCCAGTAGGTGTTGTGCTTCTTCACTTAACTGTGGTTATTTTAACCGCAAGAACTGCCGGTAGGCTCTAGCAATCTTGGGTCAGAAAAGAAAGCAAACGCTAACACGTTTTTAGCCGACAAAAACCAGTGGATGGTACTTGTATACAAAGTGCTGGACCCAACGAGTGAGCATAGATGTGAGCCTATCAGCCTACTCTGCCAGCACTGTCGCAGCACCGATTGACCTTTTTTGTGTTGCCCCGCTCTAGTTTTGATACGGCCGCTTTTTCCTTTTAGTTTGCTCAGTTTGTGCGCCTCACTTTAGTTCCTGCAGCCAACGCTTTAAAAATTACGCGCTTTTTGGTAATTCCTGCACGCCTTTGTGTTTGGCCGAGTTACTTCTGTTCTAGCATTCCTTTTCATTCAAGCAACTGGCAAACAGACGTATTTCATTTTCAAGACCGCTCGTATGGCACTCTTTAAAGTTCATTATTTTCAGGCTAAATTTCAGATATATTTTGCCATGTCTTACTGTTCCAAATTATGCATTTTGTCTGAACAATGCAGTTCAAGTTGAAGAATTTCAATTGTGGTTTGCCCAGACGTACAGGGTGAAGGCTCCATATTGTAACGAAGGGCTTCTGTAACAAGCACCTCCATTTCCAAGATATATTGCCCAAATGCTATTACTGTGAATTCATTGTCTTAGCTATTCTAGGGTTAAGAACAACCGAAAAAGAAGAAATGCCAAATCAAAAAAGAAACTAAATTCTGTACTGATTCAAAACAAAAGAGCTTGAATAACTTCGAGAGTATAGAGTGCTGTTGCGCATTGGGCAGGTAACAAAAAACTTTTTGGCTCTCGTTCAAACGAAAATTAGAGCTCGCTTTTTTGCTTTCCGCAATTTTACGATGCTGCAAAAGCAGCTAAAAAGGCGTTTACAAGCAGACAGACCATAATTAGGTATTAAAAAACATTGTCGCTATAATTGACATCAATGATCTCAAAATTTAAGAACCAATTAAGAGCAACTGATGCTCAACATTGGCAAAAAATTAAGAACAGTCAGCCTCAACTCAAAATTTACTGGTTCTGATGCAAACAGTGTACTTACAGTACTATAAAAACAAAATACAATTAAGGTACTGTTTCCTGTGGTTAATTTATCATACATTTTAAGGGTTAAAGCCCTGCTTGATTGGCTTCACAGTTATCAGCAATCAGCTCATGACTGCCGTATCTGCAGTAGACCAGTGACAGCATCAACAAGAAAATTATTTCTTCGTTTCAAACTAATATGAAGTAAATTTAATCACAATTAATTACGGTAAAAGCACTACAGACTATTTTGTACCATGAACACAATATTTTATGAAGTAAACTTAGATAATCGCAGCCAGAGACTCGCAAAGCATTTGTGCATTGCGCTATGCCTGGGCGACTCGTAAATTGCATACGATTTGCTGTTTACACGTGCGCGACTTTGTCTTGTGACTCTCGAGACGCTGAAATCGACCTCATGTAAGTGATCATGGGCGAGAACGATTGTTGCATCGAGTCGCGCAAAAATATAATCGGCATCGCAAATCGCAGGTGTTACTTACACGGCAGCGATTCTTGCCAAACGCGATCGCGGCAAGCGAGTCTTGCCTCGTGTGAGTAACCGCTTTGCGAGAGAGATTTTCACGCATAAAAAATCGTCGAATCGCGTTGCAAAAAAGTCGCCCGTGTAAATGCGGCTTTACACGTTGATACTGCGTGCCAGTGATTCTCGCAAAATCGAGTCGGCGGAAGAGTCGCTATCGCACTGGTTCACTTACACGGTGCGAGATAGTTTCAAAGCGCTGCTTGCTGGTTTTGAATTTGCAAAAGCGAACTGCTGCAAAAGCACTTCAAATGCGCCGCTTGTCAGCTTTTGCATTTGAAGCAATCACGCTTTGGAATTTTGAAAAGAAAATGAATGAAGCCAACGCAAGCGTAAAACGAAATACGAAAAATACTATTAAGCAGCTAATGTCAAAATTTGCAATGAAAATGCAAGGTGAAAGATGAAGCAGCAACGGCGGCGTGCTGCTCTAGCCGAATGTGTGATACGTAAATGATATTTTGAGTTGGCTTGGATGGAGTAAAGTCAAGCGGGCATTAATGCTCATAATTTATTATAAAATTCTGTCATTTACCCTTTAGGTATTGGTTTTTCTCTACCGCAACCCATCTCTGACTGTGTGTCTTGTTTGGTTATGCATAATGTTTGGTAAAACAATAAAATTTATCAATATTTTTGTGCAGTTAATTCTAAAAACATTTTGAAATTACTTTTTCTCCAAGCATGTGTAACTGACAAATTCATATTGTTTATTTACTTAATAGTGCACAAGTATTTTAGTATTTTATAGGAGATCTGTGCTGTCATATAGTATACGAAATGCTAATGGTTAAGTTTTGTTTTTAGAAGTTTACTTTTTGAGTTCTTCTGCAGTGATACCAGGCGCCTTTTGTCACTATAGAAGTACTGGCTCTTTTTCAATTAAACCAACATTCAAAAAATCCACATAGCATTCATATAATATGTGTTTTCATGTGATTTTTTTATGGAGCTACTAAACCACAGCTGTTACAAAGCACCAATATCCACAATAATAAAACAAGTAGCGCATGCATTTGCTAAACGCTAGGCAATTACAGTAAGTATAGTGCGGAGGATGAATTATTATGAACTGAGCAAAAATACGCCAGTGACTTCATGTCAAAACTCATTCCTGGCGTTATTGAAATGAAAAAGCCCCATAAAACAACTCGAAATTGAAAACATGATTTCATTATAAACATCATTTTCATGAAATTAATGTTTAATCACAATATGCGGGGCGGTAGGTGTTGTGCTTCTTCACTTAACTGTGGTTATTTTAACCGCAAGAACTGCCGGTAGGCTCTAGCAATCTCGGGTCAGAAAAGAAAGCAAACGCTAACACGTTTTTAGCCGACAAAAACCAGTGGATGGTGCTTGTATACAAAGTGCTGGACCCAACGAGTGAGCATAGATGTGAGCCTATCAGCCTACTCTGTCAGCACTGTCACAGCACCGATTGACCTTTTTTGTGTTGCCCCGCTCTAGTTTTGATCCGGCCGCTTTTTCCTTTTAGTTTGCTCAGTTTCTGCGCCTCTCTTTAGTTCCTGCAGCCAACGCTTTAAAAATTACGCGCTTTTTGGTAATTCCTGCACGCCTTTGTGTTTGGCCGAGTTACCTCTGTTCTGGCATTCCTTTTCATTCAAGCAACTGGCAAACAGACGTATTTCATTTTCAAGACCGCTCGTATGGCACTCTTTAAGTTCATTATTTTCAGGCTAAATTTCAGATATATTTTGCCATGTCTTACTGTTCCAAATTATGCATTTTGTCTGAACAATGCAGTTCAAGTTGAAGAATTTCAATTGTGGTTTGCCCAGACGGACACGGTGAAGGCTCCATATTGTAACGGAGGGCTTCTGTAACAAGCACCTCCATTTCCAAAATATATTGTCCAAATGCTATTACTGTGAATTCATTGTCTTAGCTATTCTAGGGTTAAGAACAACCGAAAAAGAAGAAATGCCAAATCAAAAAAGAAACTAAATTCTGTACTGATTCAAAACAAAAGAGCTTGAATAACTTCGAGAGTATAGAGTGTTATTGCGCATTGGGCAGATAACAAAAAAACTTTTTGGCTCTCGTTCAAACGAAAATTAGAGCTCGCTTTTTTGCTTTCCGCAATTTTACGATGCTGCAAAAGCAGCTAAAAAGGCGTTTACAAGCAGACAGACCATTAGGTATTAACAAACATTGTCGCTATAATTGACATCAATGATCTCAAAATTTAAGAACCAATTAAGAGCAACTGATGCTCAACATTGGCAAAAAATTAAGAACAGTCAGCCTCAACTCAAAATTTACTGGTTCTGATGCAAACAGTGTACTTACGGTATTATAAAAACAAAATACAATTAGGGTACTGTTTCCTGTGGTTAATTTATCATACATTTTATTAAGGGTTAAAGCCCTGCTTGATTGGCTTCACAGTTATCAGCAATCAGCTCATGACTGCCGTATCTGCAGTAGACCAGTGCCAGCATCAACAAGAAAATTATTTCTTCTTCGTTTCAAACTAATATGAAGTAAAGTTAATATCACAATCACAATTAATCACGGTAAAAGCACTACAGACTATTTTGTACCATGAACACAATATTTTATGAAGTAACCTTAGTTAATCGCAGCCAGAGACTCGCAAAGCATTTGTGCATTGCGCTATGCCTGGGCGACTCGTAAATTGCATACGATTTGCTGTTTACACGAGCGCGACTTTGTCTTGTGACTCTCGAGACGCTGAAATCGACCTCGTGTAAGTGATCATGAGCGAGAACGATTGTTGCATCGAGTCGCGCAAAAATATAATCAGCATCGCAAATCGCTGGTGTTACTTACACGGCAGCGATTCTTGCCAAACGCGATCGCGGCAAGCGAGTCTTGCCTCGTGTGAGTAACCGCTTTGCGAGAGAGATTTTCACGCATAAAAAATCGTCGAATCGCGTTGCAAAAAAGTCGCCCGTGTAAATGCGGCTTAAGAAAACTAAAAGACGACAAGCCCATTCTAATCAAGAATGAACAAGACCTAGACCTTATTAAATGATTTTCATCTTAACTATAACCTATGACTTTTTTGTGGTTATTCTGCATTGGTAGCCTTCAATTCTGATAATACTGCTGCTGATGGCGTTTTTGACTCTTCAGATGTCTTGAATGCTTGTGTTAGCTTGTGAACCCATAACTTTCATCCCTTTAAATACTATGAAATGGATAGTCTCTCTTCATTGTCATTTAATTCTAATTCGATTAGCATAATTCACATTAACATTCGTTTTCTACAAAAAATTGTGATTCTTTGCAAGAATTTTTGTGTTTGCTTCCTACTATGCCAAAGATTATTTGTTTATCGGAATCCCGAATTAATCAAAAACCTTTAATTAATCTTGAGTTACGTAATTACAAACTTGAACGTATTGATTCACCCACACCTGCTGGAGGGGTTGCAGCTTATGTGTCAAATGAATTACGCATTAAAATTGTTTCGAATCTTAGTTTGAACATTGATGGATGCGAGAATATGTGGATAAAATTATTTCACTTGGATATTATTCTTGGGGTTATTTATTGGCACTCCAAGAGCAATGCTAAACTTTTTGATGAACTAAATAACACATTAGAGCAACTCAAAACAACCAAAGTTTACTTAATCAGTGATATAAATATTAACATATTCTCAATCAACAATGCTAAATATGCTAGAGATTGCGGTAATATGCTTGCTAGTAATGGCTATTTTCCTCTTATAACTCTTCCTACTCGCGTCAATGATGTGTCTTCTACTCTAATTGATCACCTCATAACTAATGATTACAAAAATTCTATTTTTCCTGGTATAATCAAAACTGATTTGACTGACCACTACCCTATATTTTGCTCTATTAATACATTTACTTTCTCCAACAAACTAAACCAGCCAATGTATAAACGTGACTTATTAAATTTTAATGCGGAAAATTTTTGTGAAGATTTACATAAATCAATACTAAACTTTTTTCTCAAGACAATGCAATTAATCCCGATAATTTAAATATGATATTTAATAATTTTGTCAATATTTTCAAAACTGCAATTGACAATTACGCACAACTAAAAAAACTTTCTCGGAGACAACTCAAACCGTGGATCACTCGTGGACTATTAATCTATCAAAAACAATGCTTTTAAAACTTGGAAAGTCATTAAATCACTTCTTTCTTGCTCTCAAAATTCTTCAACTACTCCTAATGAAATAAAATACAATGGTAACTTAATTACGGGCTCAGAAACCATTTCTGAGTCATTCAATAGTTATTTTTCCAATGTAGGTCTAGACTTATCTGCAAAATTTAACCAGCATGATACCAACAGTTACAAAAAGTTTCTCCCAAAATTTAATTTTTCCTCACTTTTTATTCAGCCTACTTCTAAAACTAAAGTCATACAACTAATACATTCTCTAAAAAACAAAAATTTGTGTGGCCCTGATGAGATTTCAGCAAAATTTGTAATTTTAGCTGCTGATATCCTAGCTACCCCCCTTAAAATTCTATTTAATTACACGTTTGAATGTGGCATATTTCCAGATTGCTTCAAAACTGCCAAACTAATCCCGATTTACAAACAGGGTGATAAAACGGAAATGGGCAATTACCGTCCTATATCCATTCTTTCTACCTTTTCAAAAATTTTAGAAAAATTAATCTACAATAGAACCCAATCATTTTTAGAAAAACACTCCATCATCTTACCAACACAATATGGTTTTAGACCTGCTTATTCTACCTCACATGCAATGATTGACATTTTAACTTCAACCCTAGATAACATTAATGTCAATAAAAACACAGCTCTACTAGTGCTAGACCTAAAGAAAGCTTTCGATACGGTGAATCACGACATATTGTTAAATAAAATGAATCATTATGGTATCAGAGGAATTGCAAATAACCTATTTGCTTCTTTCTTAACTAACAGAAAACAATACGTATTTTTAAATCATACTCAATCTAACTACAGGTACATCAAATGCAGTGTTCCTCAAGGCTCGGTTCTTGGTCCTCTGCTCTTTACAATATATATCAATGACATAAGTAGTTCCACTAATTCTGCTCCTAGGCTGTATGCTGATGACACATGTCTTATTTTACAAGATGATAGCATATCCAACTTAAAATACAAGATAAAAGGAGAAATTAATGCAGTGAACAAATGGATGATAGCCAATAAATTAACTTTAAGCATGTCTAAGTCCAATGTCATTATTATAAACTCAAACAAAAACGGCAAGTCGTCTAAAAACTGTTATAATGAAGTTCTACCGATCATGATAGTGAAAAATGCTGAATATTTGGGTGTTACTTTTGACGAATCTCTTTCTTTTGATTGTCATATCAAAAACTTGATAAAAAGGTTATCGCGATCCATTGGAATTCTAGCAAAGGTAAAACCGTTTTTAAACACTAAGGCTTTATTAAATTTATATTATGCTATTTTCCACTCGCATCTGCAATATGGTTTAATTACTTGGAGCTCAACTTTTAAAAGTTATTTAAAAAAATTAAGTACTTTACAAAATAAAGCTGTCAAAATTGTCGGAGGAGGTAAATATTATGATCGAGCAACACAATTTTATGCAAAATTGCGCATCCTTAAATTAGTTGATATGGTCTTTTTTGAAAAAGCATTATTTGTGTTTAAATTTAAAATGAAAATGCTACCAGATGAATTTAGCAACTACCTCACTGAAGCGAGTCAGGTATACGAAAAGTTTACCAGAGCATCCTACCAAAACAATTATTTTATTTCTCTTTTGAATACGTCAAAAGCTCAAAGATCTATAAAATACCAAGGTCCTCTGATTTGGAACGCGTTGGATGCCGATTTAAAAACATGCAAGACATTGCAATCTTTCAAAGCAAAACTTAAAAACTTACTCTTGCAAAAATATGATCAAGAAACATAAGCTTAAATATTACGACTATAGTTTTTAGTTATTTTTTTATTTTTTTTTTATTTTAACAATAAGAGATTCCTGCTTCTCCCCTTCTCCCTCTTTCTTCCCTTCTCCTTTCCGCCGCTATTGTTTGTTTGTTTGTTGGTGTGTTCTCAAAAAAAAAAAAGATTAGATATTACGGAACAAAAAGTAAAGCTTTAATAACAATAGGTGGCTGCAGATACGAAGACAAAATCAGTTCCTTCGCAGTCTCCTTGTGCCTGTTTTGCTATAATTTTTACCTTGCTCTGATTTGCGCTGAATGTGTTTAATTTATTTTCATTTTGCATTACTTTGCGGGTTTGTGCTGTTTATTTATAACAAATAACAAAATAAAGTTCAGTTCAGTTCAAGACTTTTTTGATTCGCATTTTCACACGTTACCGCTTGGAGTCTTTACTCTCCGTTTGTTTTCACTCTGCTCTTGTTACCACGTTATTTTAGTTTAGTAGAACATACAAGGTTACCATTGTGACGTTTTGTCGTAGCTCGCATATGTATTGGCGAGTTTTAACGTACGTGGTGTTATTTTTTCTGAACCAAAATTGAACAAATAATGTAGCTAGTAGCGGGCCAATTTGAACTGATAAAACCGATTTCAATAAAGCCGATTTCGAGCAGCATCTCTTTAACGAAAATGCGATAATTACCGTTCGATAAATTGCTAAAAACTTGCAAATCGCTAAGATGGTTTTCCGCGATATTTCCTCAAAATGCTAGCATTTAGTGAAACAAATGAAGATGATTTGTTGGCTATCTGGTCGCAGACCACAGTACAGTTCGTGCACTGCAAGTAGAACAGTGCAGTAACAGGCCCGGAGCCAGAGTAGTGGGTTTCGGGGGAGGGGGGCAAAAAAATTTTGGGGGGACGCTTACGCAGCCGAGACCAGACGCCTTTGGAATGCCTCAGCAATCTAGTGAATATTTTGCTTCAAATCCTATGTTATCCTCCTTTGGTATGGATTTTGCCCTCAAATTTGGAGGTAAAGACAAAAAAAAATAAGGTCTTCATCGCAAAATCTTAGGCTACTCGATCTGTCTTGCTCTTTCATAAAAAAAAGCGTTTGTGGTGACTTGTTTTTGGGCAAAAGTTTGCCGGTCCTCTTGTACTAGCACAAAAGTTTGCTCTCGCTTGGGACGCACAAGCAGTGATTTGGGGGGGCACGGCTCAAAAATCCCCCCTCCCCCTGTGCATAGGCGTAGCCTGGGTTTTTGATTGGGGGGAGGGCCAAACCAAAAATGACATGCAATGACGTCATCAGAAATTTTCGAAAGAGGAACTTTTTGTGGGACAAAGATATCGTAGAATGTATGATCAGAAGCCGTGGCCTGGTTTGGCACTTAACTAAGAGTTTTCAAAAGGGAGAGCGCTTAAACCAAAAGTTAAAAATGAAATATGTAAATTGGGGACGTGGGTAAGCAAAGTAGTTTACTCAAACGTATCACAGATGGAAGTTTGAGGCCGAAGCCCCAGCTGCTTGGCAATTTTTTTGGAAAAAAAGCTATTTTAATGCCATTGGATCACATTTCGCATGTGTTCAGAACAATTTGAAAGAACTAGATTTTTAACATTTGAAAGCCAGTTGAAAAAAATTAAATTGTTTTAATTCTCCTTTTACTTATAATTTGGTCGAAAATACGTTAATGATTTTGCATTTGGGGTTGAATTTTGTAAGTATTTTAGTAGTACATAATAATCCCATCGAAGATTTTCCTTAGAGATTTTTGTTTTGACGTGAAAATAACCAGTTGTAAAAGTACTTGTAAGGTCAAAAGGCCCCATGCCCCTCCATTCAAATTCAATAATTTGTTCAATGAGCATTTCTCCTTGCTATTTTTTTTTCAAAAGTATTTTTTCGCCTAAAAACTAGCGAGTGGAGGTGAATTGTTATTAAAAACCGTACAATAGATGGTTATGCCTAATTGCCATGTTGTTGTCGGGCCGGATTTACATTGCGCGGGGCCCCTGGCACGTTGGAGATTTTTGCAGAATAAGTGTAGACCAAAAATAAGGTCTTACCATCTGAGCGCAGGGCCTTTGGTACTGTGCCATATGGTAAATCACGCCCTGGTTATTGCATTACGTTTTTAAAAAGGTTAGATGAGAGCCCGAGGTAGCAACTTTAAGATAAAAACCCTTAATCTCAGCCAGGTTATTCATTTTAATTGATTGGCAAAATTAAACTGAGGGGGCCTTGCCCTCTAGTCGTCAATATTACTGTTAATTACCGCTGTACGCTTGTACTGTTGAACGCAAAAAATGCTGAAAAATATTGAAACTGACAAAACAATAGGCTTTTTTGTCACATTTTTATCATTGGTCGCATTTCAATATTGGAGGGGGCCCGGGCTCCATACCTCCCCTCTGGCTGCGCCTATGTCCCGTGGCACCGGGCCTGAGTAGTTACATCAAGGCGAAGTAAAATAAATTTTGCTACAACAGTTCACAGTAAAACTAAGAATTGAATTTATAGTGCGCTGAGAATAGAACAAACAAACAAATAGAACCAGGTAATAAATAAGCTGTTAAGACAGCTTAGTTATGGAGTTATATTCGTAGAAAAAATACTTAGTGTAACATGTATCGCTTTGAGCATCATTTGCTTATCATGTAGGCTACGTCATTACTAAGTATCTCCTTCGACTTCGTAAACATCAATATCTTAAACGCTCGATCTACTTTTGCGTCAAACTTTTACTTACTTGTCTACCATTTAAGCCTGTTGATGCCGATTTTAACCTGTACCAGTATTTTAAAAGCTTGAATAATTTACATTCGTAAATAAAGTTGAAATTTCACCATTAGGTACCGTATTTGAATGCCGTTGGTTTTATTCTCTTTATTTTTTTAAAGTAGCGGCAGCGGCCGCTGTTTTGCATGCAAGTAGCGGCAGCGGCGCTATTTTTTCATTTAAGTAGCGATAAGCTGCAGTGCCGCTGCTTTTTTTTGCCTAACAGCGGCAGCGCAAGACTTTTCAAGTAGCGGGTGCCCAGCTCTGTTAAACTCATTTTAAAAATGGTACTTTTGCACCGTAAAATAGCGTTTTAACGCTTGTTTAATGACATTTGATATTTCTGAGCAGAGTTGCGATTGGCATATAGGATTAAAGAGTAAAATGGTATTGTGTTTCGCACCTGGATGCGATCATACAAGCGAAAAGATTAGAAGCAAATTCTACCGATTTTTTAAGAATAGCAGTTTGGCTTCAAAATGGGAATTACGCTGCAGGTAAGCTTGTTTTATAATCAAAACTAATCACTATAGGAAGTCAAGTTTTTCGATAGAAGATTAGGAGAAGATAGAACACAAAACAGCTAGGTGCTTCGATGGAGGAAGAGTCGGGCAAGTTGACCTTAACCCTGACGAAAAGGAAAACTGCTAAGTTTTCTAATTTTATTTCTTGGGCACATTTTTGCAGGTTTTTCGACTAGTCTCAATTTCTGTCAAAAGCCCTGCACAAAGGACGTGCATGGAGCGCCAGGAATCCAGGTCCGAAGCTGGAGCGCCTCGCTACCCTAGTGATGATCTTTTTTGTTTAAATTCTAGTCCCTTTTTTGGCGAAGACACTTTTGGTTTAACAAGTAGTTTTTAAAAAATTTTAAATACTTCCTCAGTGATGACCTGTAACCATGATATCTGAAGTACGACCTAGGTATTCTATAGTACAGAATAGATCCCTGCCGGTAATATTTTCATTTTTGAGAATTGTTCTTGGAGTGCCCGCTAAAACATCAATCCGGCCCAGTGGTGCACCGAGAATTTTGAAAGAGGGGAGGAGAAAATTTTTTAAAAAAGGAATACTTTCGCCGCCGAATTTTTGGCCTTTTGTACCGAGAATAGGGGTTTTCACGCTATTTTCAGACAAAAATTACCAAACTTCGTTCTCGTTTGCTAACATATTGTCAAATAAATCGATCTAATGGCTTTTGTGGCGTCGCATTCGCCCCGCTTTCGAAAATTTTGGATACGTTTGTTTAAAATGGTGACTTTAATTGACATCTTGGTCCAAAATTTCACCATAATTTTTGGGGATTTTACTTAGGCATCTTTTTTTCAGACTTGAGGCAAAGGTGTGGGGGGCTGGGGGCATGGCACCGTGCCCTCTGCGTGCGCCACTGATCCGGTAATCAAAGTGTGTGAAGGGTGTAATCTTCTAGAACAAATAAAATTTTGCTTTAACTGCTTTAATTGTTTAGCTCAGAGTTGTAAGTCGGGCCGGGCTTTTCGGATCGGGTTCGGGCCTAAAGTTGACAAAAATATTCGGGCTTATTTCGGGTCTGAAACGTACTTTTTGTCTTAAGTGCACAAAAATATAATTAAAATAACCTTGCAAAATAGCTAAATTTTTCAGACCTAACCTTAACTTTCGGGCTTTTTCGGGCATGATTTGGGCTTCAAAATAGCTTTCGGGTTCGGGCTTATATTTTCGGGTTCGGGCCTGAACTATTCGGCCCGTTTACAACTATGGTTTAGCTCTCGTTCAAGTTGCGTTCCTGAAATCTTGGATAAGACGTTTTGCAAATTTTATCTTAACACCTTGGAATCGAACAAGCAATAACTCAAAATTGAAAAGCAAAAATGGAAAATTCAACCAAAAACACTCATTCCTTTTACTTTCAGCGTTTTTTGCTGCCTCGTGGCGTAGTGTAATTTAAGAAAGAAATAATAATAGCATTTTTTGTCTAAAAAGCCCATTTCTCTGCTAAATATCATACGTGACATTGCTATGGGACTGGATGTAGGGGGATTTAGCTCTCCTAGACCTTACCCCTGCAGGCTCCGCCGCGCTTACCGTATACGCCTGTAGTGTATATGCGACTTTAATTTTGCATTCACAAAATAATACAAAATCATTTACTTTGCTTTGACCTTTCTGCACCATATGAGCTGTTAATTTAGAGCTGTAGCCTTCATTCATTTCTAAAATCGTCGTTGACCTTTTTTTGGTCTTAGATTGACGTTGACTTCACATTTCGCTATGTTCATGATTGTTTAGCAATTGATTTTCTGTACAGTATATCCTGTGAAGTTGCTTAGAAACGCTATTCTGCACTGTTAAAAATTTTTCCCGTAAATATTACAAAAATCCTGGCAGCAATTTGAAGGTCCAACCGTACGTAAGAAAACGGATTTTCACCGGGAACTTTTCAACCTAACAATAGCTAGTAAAATTTACTACATGGCTTGGCAGCAATTTGAAAGTTCATTAGGATTTCAAAAAACGGGGTTTTACTAGTAACTTTATAACATAAAAATGTTTACTTAAATTTACTGTGTAGCTTGACAGCAATTTGAAGGGACATTCGTATTTTAAAAAACGGGGTTTTATCAGTAACTTTGTAACCTAAAAATGTTTAGTTAAATTTACTTCGAGGCTTGGCAGCAATTTGAAGGGACACCCATATTTTAAAAAACAGGGTTTTATCAGTAACTATTTAACCTAAAAATGCTGAGTTTAATTTACTATATCGCTTGTCAGTGACGTAAAGGTACACACGTATTTCAAAATACTAGAATTTATTAGTAGTTTTCACATACCGGTAACAATTAAGCAGTTGCATTTACGGTATCTCCAAATTTATGTTTACTACCAACGTGGAGAAATATGAAAATACGGTTTGTACTATTATACTTTCACTTTGGACTCGATCAATTCAACTCAGTGATAACTTTCTATTGGCACAAGCTTTCGCGGAGTCCAGCAGGTTGTAGTACACTTCCTAAGTGAAGTTACAGTTGCTTCTATTTGGTTCAATTTTTCATGGCAAACCGAAGAAGCAATTGTAATATCGCTTAGGAAGTCGACAAAACCTACTGGACTCTGTGAAAACTTGTGCTAAAAGAAAATTATCACTGAGACGAACTGATCAAATCCAAAGTGAAGAGAACAGATTCAACAAAAAACAAACAGATGAACTATAAAATACACTATGTCAATATTTTCTTATGACTGTTGGGGGTTAAATAAATGGTGAAACACAACAACATGCACAGTGATAAATCAATCACAAAAAAGTTCAATAAAAATGAAGCCCATAAAAAAGCCAGCGATGACTGCAAGACTTAAAAGGATATTTAAGTCAAGTTTTTCACTTTTGACCAAAATGTCGAAAAAAGCCTAAAACGCATTCCTACCAAATTTGAACTTTCTACATCTTGCCGTTTTCGAGATATTACGGTTCAAAATTAGCAATTTTCCGCTGATTTCAGTGTTGCCATTTTGTTAGTATTGAGACAGAAGATTAACTTTTGCAAAGTTCGCTTGAGTTTACTTGAAAAGCAGCTAATTTACAATTCTAACCGTTTACATTGTTTTGGCAACAACACTGCCGAAAGCACTTTTTGAGAGTTACGAACATGCAGTAACTTTTTGAAATTTTTGTTTATAGCATTGCAATGGCAACCCTGGCAAAATTTTTAAGAAGAAAAAGCCTTTCGAAGAGGAAATATAAACTGTTATAGTTCAAGAACGGAAGGGTATAGAAAGCTCAAATTGGGTGAAGTTAGTTTTCAGATAGCCAAAATATTTAGAGAAAACGGAGCAAACAATTTTTCGACTAGATTGCCTTTCTAACATTTTTTTTTTTTTGTATACACAGTTTTCGTTTTTTTTTTTAGCATACACAGAAAGCAACAGTTTTTATGTATTGTGCCTCAACATAAAGCATTGAAATACGCAAAAATGATATAAACGAAAGGAAACGTGAAGTTTTAAAAGGATCTAAACTCTTAAAGTAAGCAAGTGTTGAGGTTGATCTAAAAAATCTTAAAATCAAAAATGAATTATCGCAATGTGATCCCACTCCCGCTCCTAAACTCAACAGCAGAGATAAAGCATGCGATGTCACGTTTGTGACCCTATGATGAAATTTTTTTTTAATTAAGGATTTTTTCAAAAAATGTTATACTTGTTGACTGCGGAAAAGTTCATAATCATTTCTTATGCTTTCGCTGAGGTTGCTTAAGTTGAGGCCCTGTTTTTTCGAATAACGAATAAGATTGTATACACGGGACTCATTCTGACTTCTTTGAACGACTTTTCTTGTCTTTGATCCATGCGAAATACCTAAATACAAAAATCTTAAATTGGCAATTCTACTGTATAGTGTAACATGCTGATTTGTTATGCTTTGAGAAAAGTGCTTAACGAGATTCCCCATCTTTGAATTATAGACAGATAACGGTCTGACCCAATGACAATGAGGTTACTTTCATTGTTTTGCGTGCTTCTGGCCTAAAGGCTACCAGCGCGGAAGCCTAGGGAAGAGCCACCAGTACGGCAACTACTTAAAAGAAGCAATGCGAAAAAGTTGTCTTCCTACAGGATTCGAACCTGCAGCCTTTGGATTACCGGTTTACTGCTCAACAACTTGAGCTAGAGAAGACGTCTCCTTACATGCTTAATTTTGGCTATTTAAATCCAGCAACTTGCTAGATCTATAATTTTACTAATAAGTCAATTATGATGTTTTTGAAGTTTGCAGGCCAGAGCTTGTTCAATTGTTTCGCGTGCTTTTAAAGTAGGCATGCAAGAAGACGTCTTCTCTAGCTCAAGTGGTTGAGCAGTGGACCAGTAATCCAAAGGCTGCAGGTTCGAATCCTGTGGGAAGACAACTTTTTCGCATTGCTTCTTGTAAGTAGTTGCCGTTCTGGTGGCTTTTCCCTAGGCTTCCGCGCTGGTAGTCTTTAGGCCACAAGCACGCAAAACGATTAAACATTAAAACTCTGGCCTGCAAACGTCAAAAACATCATAATTGACTTATTATTAAAATCGTAGAGGTCACTTTGTCATTTAACCACCGAATTAACTAGGCAAATATTATGCACACTATAGCTATGCTGAATTGAAAGAAATATATTCGTCTAAGAAAAAACTGTATCTATGACGCAGACTAAGACTAAGATACTTATAAAATTACCTCTGAAAAATTCCTGTGTCAGAGCAACAGCCGCAAGATATTCCATATTAATTACATAGTAAGCCCAAAACTGATGAATAAAAACGTGGAGAAAATTGTCCATCTTCAAAACAACTTGATTTTCAATTGCAAAATACACATTTTTCAATAATGACCGAGTGTCATCTAAAAATAAATACGGATAAGTTTTTTCTGTGCTGATGCAATCCAAGTCAAATCTATCGGTGTCCTAACTTGGGGAAATTTTGGTTTAAATAGAATTTTTAATTCGTAGCTGGGACACAAGCATTTAGCTCCTGGTATGGCCATTAAGAAAGAAATGTTTTGTTTCATGTTGTGCATTCACGTGCAGACACAGCAAATCTTGAAAAGGATCAAAAATACGGAAAATCTTTAGCAATGTAAAAACAATATTTAAAGCAAGCTTACTTAACCAGCATAAATTGCCAAAAAAATAATGCAATGAACAGATAACAAAGCCAACTTAAGTCCCCTTTCACCTTTCTATAATTAGTTTATGAATTATATCAACACTATTCTGGTTGCAAGCAGTTTTTCGAGTATTGCAAACCATTTGCAGCGAATTAACTATAGATTGTTTCGCACACAAGGTGTATTTGCCTGCGAATTGCTACAAAAACATAATAACAAACAAAATCTTTCTTGAACAGAGACGGATCCAGAAATTTTTGGAGGGGGATACGCTCCACGTATAAATTTTTTGCATACGTTTTTGTTCGATTTCCCCCTTCAGTAAAATAGTTTTAGGTGCGAGCAACCCAGACACGCAACTGGGATTTTAAATTTTTTTCAAAAATTTTTTTTAATTGAAAAAAAAATTTTTGAAAAACATTTTCTTTGAAAAAAATTTTTTTGAAACAAAAATGTTGATAATAATTTAATTGGGATATTGTGACGTTTGCACGCCAAAGTTCTAATGTTTATTCGCTTGCGTGCTTCTGGCCTAAAGGCTACCAGCGCCGAAACCTAGGGAAGAACCACCAAAACAGCGACTACTTAAAGCAAGCAAAGTGAAAAAGTTATCCTCCCACAAGATTTGAACCTGCAGCCTTTGGAGTACCATTGCAGGTTCGAATCCTGTGGAAGGATAACTTTTTCGCATTGCTTGTTTAAAGAAGTTGCCGTTCTGGTGGTCTTCCCTAGGCTTCGGCGCTGGTAGCCTTTAGAAAAGAAGCCTGCAAAACGATTAAAAAAATTTTTTTGGAAAAAAATTTTTTTTGAAAACTTTGTTTTTTGAAAAAAAATTTGGGAAAAAATCTTTTTTCAATTTTTTTTATCTTCAATTTTTTTCAATGTTTTTTCAATTTTTTTATTTTCAATTTTTTCAATTTTGGGAAAAAATCTTTTTTCAATTTTTTTATCTCTGGCGCATAAAAGTCCCGGCGACTAATCGGCGACGGATAAACGTCCCGCATCCAAACGTCCGTGCCTAAAAGTCACTGTCCACACATACATGCATGGACCGAATGATGCTGTCGATAATACTGACAGAAGTTAACCACTTATTCTAACTCACTTTATGTACTAGATGTGTCTCTAGGCTATCTTCTTCAAAACATGTTGCAGCCAACTACGACCAAATTTCGTCATCACAAAAATGTTGAGCAACTTGTTTTCGTGACAAATGAGCAGCAAAAGTTGAAATCACTTTATAAGAGTCAAAGCCAATGTAAGGACATTTTAGGGCCGGTCTACACTGTGCGTACAAAATTTCAAAATTTTTTACGCTCGTACGTCGAGGGTGTCTACACTATACAAAACGGCGCTTACGAGCGTAACAGCTTAACAGCGTATTCTCTGGGTGGCCATAATATTATGCTGAATTGGATGACGGTAATCACAGATTTATAACAATTCTTAGTTGTTTCGGTTAAATTTGGGTCAGATTGTGCATCACGAGAAGTAGTATTGTCTTTTTGATAATTTGAACGTGAATTTTTTTCTACCTTCCTCACAAAAAAACAACCTACGGCCAATCAGTGATCGAGTGTCTGTTACCAAAAAGCTAGATCTGGGTTCGATTCCTTGCTTAGCAATCAGCAATAAAAAGGGACACCGTGAAGACTCCACAGTGTGTGGTAGACAAAAGGCAGCAGCTTAACTCGAAGACCAAAAGGCTTCTTTGCTGTCTCCTGGCCAAAGCAACTTGGTGAATACAATCAATTACAAAAATTAACTTATAGGCCACTGATGCCGGCCCGGCGTCAGGATAGCGTGACTAAGGGGGCAGAAATAAATTTTGGGGGAGCACAAGAAGTTTATTTACGTGAATTTAAGAGTGCGGATCAAACGAAAAAGTTAAAGATGTAAAAAAAAAAGGTCTTCAGTTCAAAAATTTTCACAAACTCTGGTTTCCATCTCAAAATTTTGCGATTTTCCACGAATCCTAAAGCGAAGACCAAAAAAAAAAGGTCTTTGTTCCCAAAGTTTCATGAAATCCGGTGTGAGTCCACAAAAACTACGAAAAACAATTCTTGCTCGCAAATTCTAGGGCGATAAGCACCAATTTCATCATCATCATCATATTTATTTATATAATTTGGGAGTCTTAGGCCTCGATTTGCACTCAAGTAGCCCCGAGCGTGTTAATTTCTTCGGAGCACAATCCTCGCTTGGCGCCCGAAAGCAGTCATTTGGGGAGGCACGGCCCCGGAATGCCCCATCGTGGTGCCGAGCCTGCACTGATGGGCACTAGAGGCTGGTTTCAAAGATCCGGTTCTTCCTCTTTTAAATTCCTCTTAGCGGAGAGTGACTCGGTGGAAAGATTTGATCACAATGTTTTGCTGGGTACATTTTGTTTTCAGCTTTCAACTGTTTTTCAGTTCTACTGATACATTCCGACAGAGGTGGAGTCCTCGAGGACACATTTTGAAGTCCTTGGCCTCGAAGCTTCAAGTCCTCGAAAATTGCCGTCCTCGGCTCGAGAACAGCAGTATTTTTGGAATCCTAAAAATTTTGTACATCGTTTTTTGTAGAAAAACTTGTTTTTTTGGAGATTTTTTGATTTTGTTTTTTTGAGAACACCGGAAAAAAAATTTGTTGAAGACATTATTATTTTTTTTTTGGAGAACACTTGCGCCTGTGTTCTTGCCCTAGAAAGAGTCTGTCCTCGAAAGGGCTGTCTTTGGCCTAGGATATTTTTTTGTGTCCTTGGCCTCGAGCCTTGTGCCCTCAACTCCACCTCTGTCCCGTGTCCGTTTAAGCCAAATGTTGAGCGTCTTTCGCCTCTCTCCCATATCAGCTTTTATATAAACTTTATCCAGTCCACCCCTGGAAACACAACAGACGGTGCGTGATGCGTAGCATGTAGGTGTTGGTTATCCTCTCGAATTGTCGAACAGTTTGAGTACGCGAACACATTAAACTACAATCTTTTCCGCATTTAATCCCTTCTGCAAAAACAACACGCATTTTATCATTATTGTATTGATTCCTCCCCCCAAGTGGTTTGAGTTAACTCCTTGTAACCAATCAGATTGAATTGCATTATTGCATTATAACTCGGGATTTCATAACTAAAATTTTTGTTGACATGCTTATTATTATTCAGTGTTTATTTCAGACTAATGAAGTCCATATACAAGCACTATGCACACAAAAAAAAAAAAAAGAAACACTGTACAGCAGGAGCTGTTCTTTTCCTGAATGGTGCAACATACATCATCTTCTATTCATTCACAAACAAAATGCCACAATAATGATCATAGTATATAGAATCATAAAAGCAATCAGAAGACATTAACATTTTAAGCCAAAGGTTCTGAGATAAGTGACTGCGTTCAACAAATTTATAAGTAATTCTACGCTGTAGAGCGCAGAACGAATCAATGTTATAGTATATTTGACTTGCTCTGGCACTGTGATAGCGAGTCATGCCATGCAGAATTCTATACGCATCATTGTAGGAATTCCATACATTCCATAGGCAGGATTCCATACGCATCATGCCATGCAGAATTCTATACGCAACTTTTAACCGATTTATAGCTGATGTGGAGTAGTTACACCATAGTTGACTAGCATAAAAACACATGGAGTGTGCACGAAATAAAATGTTTTTCACCTCAATGGAACATTTAAAAAAACGAGTTTTGAGCTTATTGGCTGCACAATATAAATATCTCGCTTGTCTTGCAATATCAGTATCATCACATAAATCACAGCTAATACTAACTCCAAGATATACCACATTATTCACGAACTTAATTTTCTGATCATCAATATTCATATTTCAAGGCATAAACGAGTACATATCCTTTGAAGAAAAAATCATACCAATAGTCTTTTTACAATTAAAAACAATATCATGTATACAAGTTAGCATAATTACTACACACATAATAAATCTTGTAGCCCTCCAGCACTCGCAGCATAAATCATCAGCATACATTATTGCAGTATTCATCTTTTTTCACACAAACGCTTCTACTGAACGCTTTTTTTACTACCACTCTGGTAGTTTTGTATCACAGTAACGCACAAGAATTTGATAATAAAAGTTTGGGATTCAATCCCTCACCCGCTAAACCTAAACTTATTTGGAAAAATGCTTACCCTAGCATTAGCCAAAAATTGAGAGAAATCTCACAGATGTCCAGCTACTTGCACTTTCATAAAACATAAAACGAAAATAGGGCGAATTATGGTAGCTAAAAAATTTCAATTACCCTATACCGCAGTAATATTATTACCACTGAAACTGCAGAAAATTGATTGTGCAATTAGAGCATTCAATAAGTTTACTGTACTCCGAGGAGGAACTTTTGAATTCTCTCAATAAGACAGATATTGCAACTTTTGTAATACAACTGTATTCAATATTTTCAAAAACTCAATAAACTAAATTTGTTGCAGGCAAAAGTACAAAATTTTAAGCGCAAAGCAGTTAATATTTCAGAAAGTAACACATCGGGCATCTCTTATGATTGTAATGTTTCGGAGGGAGTGAGGAACCCTCCATCTGGATGTCGCTTCACGTAGATATCAGCGCAGATTAGACAAGCACATATTACTATTGATATATGAACAAGTGTAAAGCAAAAGCTACCTCAGAGATTTAATCAAAACTTGTAGGAAAGTTCATCTCAAGAGTTTTTGCTTAAAGCAAAAGCTGTCTCATAGGTTTAATCAAAACTCGTAGGAAAAAATAACCAGAGGATTAAAAAGGATGCCAATGTCCAATCAGTCTCAGAAAGCAGATATTTTATTATACATCACCAATATTTCGATTATAAAACTTGAATATGAGTAATGCCTGGATCCTGGAAAAGTCAAGCAGCAACTCTATGAAGCATTAATAATCACCAATGTCTTGCTTGATTTCATGGTGGGAAAAGAAAATGTCACAAGTTCAGCCAACAGCACTTAACCCAAGCCACGAGCAATTTTCATTACGGTGTGTTGACCATGAGGCATGTTGAAGAAATACAGAACAAACATTAACGAAATTTGATGACTTTACTTCTGCTTTTCACTCTTATCACTAAAGGAGAAAATGTCATTTTGTTATTCAACAGCACTTAACCCAAATCATGATCAATTTCCAGTAGGTTGTGACGACCATGAAGCATGTTGTAGAAATACACAACAAACATTAATGGAACTTGATGGCTTCTGGTTTTCAATCATGCAGTTCCAACAATTTTCCAATTATCTTCCATGCGTTGGAGGATCTAGAGTAAAACAAATAATAATTACTCCTACCAAAAAAGTTCAAAATTCTGCAAAGTGTCCAAAACCATCATGAGCAGTAGACATATCAAAAAAACTCACCAATTATGCATAAAACAGTTGCACTCAGAGAAGAGTCCAAAATTTTTAGAGCCAACCAGTTGACACCAGACGATTGACTAGGCCGACTTTAATCTTAGTCCGAACCAGACCCGAAAGATGTTTGACGCAAAACCCTAATCATATCAAATTTTCTTGCATCAAACCGGTCACATCAAATCTTAAAAAAGCGCCAATACTACATTACAGAACAAAGCTATCAAATCAAGTTAGCAAAATTAAAGCAAAAAAAAACAAGTTTTTTTAAAACTAAACAAAGAATACTTTATTCTGTCAAAATTAACTCTAGCGAAGATATCACTACAGCATTTTTTAAACCATAAGGCGCAGCAAACTGGAACATACAACTGTTAATTGGCGCGCTGTCGTAGTATTGATAAATGGCTTCTATAATTATTATCTTCTAGCATAAAGCGCACCAAATGGCTTCCATAGCTTTTGTTTTTAGGCACAATGTGTGCCAAACTATAAGATGCACTACATTACATTAAATTTACTAAACTCTAAAAAACTTTTTAAAAATCTAAATGGTTTAACTCTAAATGAAATTATGGAATCAAATCAAGTCTTTCATTATACATGCTGTAATACATCGAAGCGCATAAAGTTGGCAAGGCCCACCACTGCATCATCGCACCCGAGCAACATAGCTGCCTTGAAAGAAATGTTGCAGCGATACAAAGCCACTGGCAATGCTGTGTTTGATTTGACCAGGCTGAATTAAATCTCAGAGCTCTACTCCAGAGACGAATGCATTACCACTTGATCAACTGGCCGTAAGAGAGCATAACCAGAAGTACAGATTAAATGCATCAGAGTATAAGGCACAAGTTGGATTTTTTAAAAACTCTAAGTATCATTGGTGCACCTTATGGTTTGAAAAATATGACACTTTAAAATCTTAGTTGCACCTAAGAAAAACAAGCAATGCTACTCATATGATACAAGAAACTTGAAATTGTGTAGTTAAGTTGCAGTGATGTGAACTCTGTCTTGTCACACAGTTACATTAAAAAAAAACTTTAAATGTGACAAATTTTCTTTGGTCCACTGCTAATTTTAAATGATTATTTTAACTAAAAGCAAATGATTTAGATAAAACTTCCAAGTTTGTTTTTTTATTTTCATTATAAAAACGCTTGAAGTTTTTTTTTAATAAAAGCTCAAATAGCTGGTAAAGATTGTCAATCTAGAAATACACATAACTAACCTTGAAAACCTGACAATGCCACTGTTAGATTGGTTATCATTCTTGAAATCTTTGAGCATTAAAGATCAACATTGTTTCATAAATTCATCAATAAGTAAGTCTCTCTGAGTCTGGACCAAAGTACCCTATCATTGATAAATTTGTTAAATTCCAAATACTTACAGTTGCTATATTTTGTTCATTACAATAAATACTTGCTAATAGAGTCTTAATTTACAATTCTGAAAAGCAATTGCAGAATATAAAAACTTTTGATTTCACTATCTTATTGACACGACAGTAAGCCAAACCTATTGGCTTGGCAGTGTCTGCAATTCCACTCAACTATTTGTAAAAGTCTAAAACCTGATAGTTACTGAATAATAAGTGAGCACATCTTGAAATAGAATAATTTTACATGCCTATATAGCTGTAACTACACAGCCCATTATATCAGTAGGCTAGTACCAGGGTAAACCTAGATTATAGCATTTTAATTCTGCTTTTATTACTGTAGCTGTAGGCTAACTGATAGTGTAGGCTCTAATAATTTTGAGTTTCGTTGATATAAAAAATCAGAGCCTAGATTTTATTGGCAGACTAGTTTTTTAACTTTGCATATTTTCTGACAGTAGCTTCGGCTATTAAGTTGCTTGTTTACCAGTATCTCTTACCAGTATAATGCAGCATCACTGCACCAGCAAAGTGCACCAGTAGGTTAAACCTTTGGAACTAACCTAGCCTACAGCAGCTATCAGGCTGAGATTACTAGTTTACTTTAACAACGTGGCATATATTACACCCTAGGTACGAGTACCACCAAGACGTAGACCTACCCTACCAAGGCGTACCATACTGGTAGGCCTATCGGTACTGGTTTTGGCCTAAGCTAGTCCCCCTGGTTAGGACTGTGATCTGCATCGTCACACCACTCATCAGTTTTAATTTTCAAATTTCTTTACTTGAAATAGGCTAACCAAATGTTACATAACAACAAACAATTTATAATTCACTTTTGGGCCTATCGACCTAGGCCTCTTTTTTGCAAGTTTTTCCTCATAGAGCTGCAAATTGACCATTTTCATGTTGAACTAGGCTATTTCAAACCAACACGCATACTTTCACTTTTGAAAATCAACTTTTTTTCAACAAAACTTATGAACCTAATTTTAGCCTACCCCGAGACCTGGCAAACCAGTTCATCAAAATTTCACGCAAATCGTGAGCTTACGAGCGTATCGGCGAAAAAAATTTGCTCTTTTAGCAAGTTTTTTTCGCTGGCACTTTTACTCTTGTAAGGTGCTACGCCCAGTGGCGGATTTAGGGGGGGGGGGATGCATCCCCCCACCAGCCTAAAAGTAACGATTTTGGCCGAAAAATAAGCCGCTATTTCGAATAATTCGGTTCCATTTCGGGATGCATCCCCCCCCACCAGCCTAAACGTAACGAATCCGGCCGAAAAATCACTCTCAATTTTGGTGAAGACCTTTTTTTTTTTTTTTTTTGTAGAACACCTGATTTTGGGCGAAAAAATCGTTTGAATTTCCGATTTCGGCCAAAAAACCACTCTCAATTTTGGTGAAGACATCCGAATTTTTGCGGTTTTGTGCTTAAAATCCCCTCCCCCACCAAAATTTTCTGGATCCGCCATTGGCTACGCCCGTAAGGTGGTACGCCTGGGCTTACGGAATTTTCCTTTAAAATAAACTAAGGTTACGCTCGCAAGCTGACGATTTTACGCACAATGTAGACCGGCCCGCGAAATTTTTTTTTCTACCATGGTTTTGCAGATTTATTACGTCACATCCTGTGTCCCAACCTTCAGTTTCGTACTCCGCTCTCAATTTTGACTTGATCCGCTCTATTCATAGGCAACTTGGTACGATGGTACTGGGCAAAGTTAGGCTACTCTTGAGTTGTGGTAAAATATCCTTGGCAGTGGTAGAACAGGCTTGGAAGAATATCACAAAGCACAAGCAGTTAGTCAATGAGCTTAGGCTTACGTTTCATGATCAAGTCAAAATATTAAGACAAAATTTTTGATACTAACATTGTAACAAGTCAAAATAACCTAGTCTACGGTAATAATCTTTTTTTAATTCTAGGGTTGAGCTGCTGAGTTTTTTGGAATTATTGCATTATAGATAGAATATCAGAGGGAAGCCTAAGGTCTTATATTTTATTAATTAATGCAGTTTCATTCAAGTTACTGTTGGCTATGTGTATAGGCCTATAGGCTATTGCAAAAGCACCATCTGAGATCTGACCATGGTATTGGTAGGCCTACTACTGTATCAGTGTACTACTAGCATATCTGAGATAGTGCAATTGGCTATAGGCACTGATAAATGAGTAAAATCTAAAATGTAAACTGGTAAATTTGGAAAAGTAAAATGGCAAATCGAGAAAAGTGAAATGTCAAAGCGATTTTACTAATCTTAACCAAAGTTGTGAGTGGTTTCAGTTTTAGTCTCAGAATAAACTAGACCTGTAGACAGATTCCATTAGACACTTACTGACTTTATCACTCATCTGCTCATACATATAGTGAATGAAATTTAAAAAAGTGTACTTGATATTAAACTGATAGATTGTTAAAACAGTTTAAATGAAAACTTGTGAAAATGTTTACTTAGGCTGCTAACCTTGAGACTTAGCAGCGATGCACAGTAGGCTACTGTACAGTAGCAGATACCATACAAGGTTTAAAGATCTGACTCTGACAGATAAAAGTTAGAGACATAATGCAAGTTTTATACGATTATTTAACTGTTAGATTATACTCTGTTCTGGCAGTGTATTTGCTTAGGTCTATCTATAAAACATATATAAGCATTATGAACTTTATTGATTTTATTTTCTATCCAATCTGTAGTTACAGTATTTTTTTTTTTAGTATGCTTAGAGTTAGAACAATTCTAATGTTGCCTTGCATTTTCTTTACATGTTGACTGTGAGTTTTGTGTATGCACTGTGCAAAGTGTACATATCTTTGCAACACTTTGTTTTAGTTTTGCATAAAATTTTTTATCATAGAAAGTAGCAGACTGAGAAAATCTAGAAGCTGCTTTTTTAACCTTAACTTGGTGAGGTGGCAGTAGACTTAGATGACCTTTCGGTCCTTCGCAGTCTCTTCACCAAGTGACTAAATATCGCTTTGACTCTGCAAGTTTGTGTGTTGGTTTTAAAGGAATCGTATATTTCGATGCTTTGGTGATAGACCTAAACGAAGTTGCAGTTTTTTCTTGTGATATGACGTCACTTGGTAAATAAATAAATATGATGATGATGATTATCTTATCAGTGATTGCAAATTGTTGATACATATTTTATATGCAGTGACTATTTCACAGGAATTTTTCAAGTTAATGAAAATAAGACAAAAATGAAAGATATTTATCCACGCTTCTTTCATTTGCCTTTCTATTTTTTAAGGGTTTAGATTAGGGTTTAAGTTAGGGTTTGGGTGAGGGTTAGATGTGGGGTTAGTTTTATTGTAAGGATTAGAATTTGGGTTAGAATTAGTAAAAAACTAGATACAAATTTTTGGTGAAATAGTCTCTATCGATTCTATAATTGTTTAAAATACAAAATTGCATTTCAGGCGTAAAAGATAGCTTACTAAAGCCAGCTTGAAATCTGGTTGCTAGATATGGTTGCTTAAACAAACAGTTTCTGCTGTAGTGAATAATTGTCCAGACTACCGGTATACGGCATTGATTGGTTGATACCAACTTTTAAGCCATTGTGTTACCCAGGAAGACTGATTTGATGAATGAGGAATTACATTTTCAATGCACAGGGTAATGCATGCAAGGTAATCCACGATTTTCTGGCAATGCAACGAGAAGTTTTAAAAGATTTTTTGGAGGAAAAAATGTAACAAGCATGACGTAGTGTCTGGGTATGTTATTCAAATAATCATTTGTAGGCAGTTTTGTGTGCAATGTTACAGTTAGTAGGTACATAAATCCAGGATTTAAGTTGTAAAATTTTACATGGGGGGACGCTTTTGCTGACTTGACTGAACCTTAGATTAGTGAAGATCAGGCGCATAGCCAGGATTTTGCAAGGGGGGGTTGGTTGGAAGTTTGATCCAACCGTAAACCAACTTTACCCAAATTTTCTTTAGTTTTGAATTGGATTGAGGTGATTTTTCAGTGAAAATTAGGTGATATCCACAAAAAAAAAGGTCTTTGCCCAAATTCAAAGGCTTTTTCTGGCCGAAATCAAAAATTTAACAGCTTTTTCCTGCCAAAAACAGGTGATCTCCAAAAAAAAGGTCTCCGGTTGAAGTGCGTTTTTGTCTACATCACTGTTCGCGTGGAATTTGGTGCTATATTCGACTGGACTTTGTATGTCTTTTTCCTCTCATCAACCAGTGCTCAAATTTGGATGGGGGGACGCCTAAATCTTGATGGGGGATGCTCAATCTTGATGGGGGTTGCATCCCCCATCCCCCTACAATTTAAGTACTGCATATATCTGATATGAGGTACAATTTTTGGTGCTGACTGCAGCCTCACTTGCAGCGAGATTCAACCAAATTAACACTGGTCAGTTGTTGAGCAGTAACGCGTTTTTTCTTTAGTAATTGTAATTACATTTTATTCACCAAGTTGCCTTGGCCAAGAGACAGCGAAGGGACCTTTCGGTCTTCGAGTCAAGCTGCCACCTGCCCATCTGTCTACCACACACGATGGAGGCTTCACACTGTCCCTTTAATAGCGAACATCAAGCAGGGAAGCTGTGAATACCAATTTTTATAGTCTTTGGTTTGACCCGACCAGGAATCGAACCCGTGTCTACCGCTTCAGTAGCAGACGCTCTATCCACTCGACCACTGATCGGTAAACGACTACTGATCGTTTAGTGGGAGGTCTGAGGTTTAAATTTGGGACCTGTCAAATTGGACACATTGTTGCCAATAACTTGCCACTGCTGCAGCATTTTCTCAAAAAGTGCTGCGTTGCCTTGCCCTTCGCAATCGCGAGATTGCTGGTATGTTATATGCATTGGCTTAATACATTGAGTATAATAAAAAATTTGATTTGATGTACCAGTAGTCAAAAATTCACCAATGGAATACTATATAACATATACATTGGCAAAAGAATTTCTTTGTTTTGCTGATTAGTTTTTGCATTTCGCTAAACTTCTAATTTTGCTGAGTCGTGTTTTGAGTCTCATTATTGCAAGTGGGTCATTTCTACTTCTGTACTCGGTTGCTCGAGCAAGAAAATATTTTACATAAGGTATGCCTTTTTTTTTTAGCGTTTGCTGCTTTTATTTTTGTGTCATTGTTTTTAGTATTTGCTGCTAATTTCTTTTAATCGTTTAGGAAAAATTTCTGGTTCTTTAAGGAGCATAATTCAATGCCTTAGAAAGATCACCTACGCTGCTGCGACCACTCAAACTACTACCAGAATATTGCTAACTATGAAAGTGGAATTTCTCTGATTGGATTTTGAATGGAGGAATTTATTAACTACAAGACCAATGCATTCAGAAAGGTATAATTTAAAATGTAGAGGGTGTACCAATATGTTTGAGACTAGAAGCATTGCAGTGGTATGCCAGTATTTGCAAGTGTTGTAAACAATTACTTGCAAAGATGCTTCACATTGCTCTGTGTCCAATCTAAATGCACATTTGAGTTTCAAGGTTTCTGTATTAATTTTTTGTAATCTTTTGATTACTTATGGGTCATGCGCTTAAGCCAGGTAATCTAAATTGTTTTTTCTTTTTTTAAAGAGAGGTATTTTGTTGCAAATTTTGTTGAGTAATGTTGTGGTTTATCTGGTGATAAATTTTAGTCAATAATCATCTTAGTTAGACTACGAATTTGTTCGTTTTTTAGTCATTTATACTTTATTAGTCTATTTGAATCACTGCATGTATTTGCATTAATTGAAAATGCAAAATCAAAGAGTATATATACGTAGTTTCACAGTTTGCTTGTTTTTAGAAGTTTTGGACCATGGATTTCAGCAACAGAATGCACCGACTAATTCCCAACATTGGATCAACTGCTTTTGTGACTCTGCTTTATTTATATCGTTGACAGTGCATTTGTGAAAGACTAGCAAGTGTACATGCAGCGTTTTTATCTTTACAAAAAATCTTGAAATGTACTTATGTCATATAATGAATAAATTGTGGATTTCTAAAAAATGTGCAACAGCAGAACTACAGTAGAAATAACCCTATGTGGATAACAGTCATCAGAAGAACAAGAAGACTCTACGAGAAATATTCCTCCCTAAACTACGATGGCACCAAATTTTCCTGAACTTGCATGCGATCTTTAAGACTTTTTGTTGAAATTTGCGATGAGTTGTGTATTATCGTTCGAAACATTCTTATTATATTTTTCATTTTGCAGACTGTCAAGCGCTTTTTAATTCAATTCAATTTATTATTAAACTGCAAAAAGACTATTGTAGTCATCAAAGTCAGCTGTCACAAAATCAATAATGCAATAAAGATAGCATTTGCAACTCAACAACAAAACGAAATAAGCAAGTCTATTTACAGCACAAACATATCACTATCAAATTTGAGTATTTACAGCAAAAATTTAATTTTTTGACCTTATAATTTACGACATTCAATTTCACTTTTACAAGTAATTTTTGTCATGGTGTATTGGAAAAAAGCACCCCCCGTGTGCCAATTTGTTCAAAGTTTTGATATTATTTGAAAGCTCTTTTTTTTCTACTCTGATTTATCTTAACGATCTAATCATTCCAAGAATCACATGGTTTAATCAGATATCATCATCCTTTCCTGTTCATTTTTTAATTTAAAGTGTTTCATGTTTTTGACGTTTAGTGGTATTTGGTTCCATACTTTGGGCCCTATATATGTTAATGAATTTTGTGATTGTGTTGTTTTAACCCGAGGTATGAAATAATTTTTACTTTGTTTTCTTTTTGTATGGTATGAGTGGGTATCGTCCAGTAATTTGTTTGTATCTCTGTTTGAATTGCAAATGTTCAATGAATTGTTGTAAAGTCTGTACATTAATTTAGCTATTTCAAGTGTGTACAAATCATGCAGTTTTAGTATCTGTAACTTATGAAAGAAGGGTTTGGTGTGAGCTTTGCTATGTGTTATGATTCTTACTGCTCGTTTTTGAGGTATATCTAATGGATTTAAAGTTGTTTTGGAAGCACTTTCCCAGCTGCTTATGCAGTAGCTTAAATAAGAATGAATTATGCTATATTATACCATTATTAAAGTATTGCAATCAACATATTTTTGTAGATGATATAGTGCCCAGCACCCACTGGCAAATTTGGAACACATTTTATGGATTTGGCTTTCCCATTTCATTGCGCTCATTTTTTTGTTTATTTTTTTCTGTTTATTTTCTTAGTCATTTGTTTCGTTTGTATTTTTTACGGAATTAGATTGGTTGTAAACTAGTTTTTAGTCTAATTATTGATTTTTCGGACCATAAGACCAGAAGTAAAGTACGTAGATTTTCTCAAAAGTACAACTTGCTCTTTATACGCTAGTGCATGTTATGTATGGATAAGGTTTGTACTTTATTTCTCTCCAGGATATGTTTCCTGGACAAAAAAGAACAGCACATACAGCAAAAACAAGTGAAACCTCAATAGAATCTGCTTGTATCACAAAAAATGTTGGAACAGGCATGCGGAAACTTATGAATAAGCTATCGCAAGTTAAGACATGGCGGCTTTTGAAGTGGCAAAAAAAGTGGTATCTACTGCAACTGCTACCTTAAAAAAAGCTAATTCAGCTATGCAGCAGCTTCAGAAAGCTGGAAAACAAATTGCCGTAAAAACAAACTAGTCGATGGATGAACTATTTCGAGTGTTAAAAACAGTGTTTGAAAACTGATTTTTGTGCCACCAAGAACTGACATTTTCCGCTATGATATCTATTTGTTTTGAAGATTTTCTGTATGTACGAGTACTTGCTGTTCTTAGATCATCTAGATTGAGTTGTGCTATCAAAATTGTTAGCAACTTTTGTGTATGCAGTTGTTTTTTGACAACAATACTCCAAATTGATTCTTGTTTTGATTAGAATATCTTAACTTGTTACTCATGTTTTATTCTTGTTTGTTACAAAGTTCTTTTTTTTTTCGAAAACGCCGTCTTTTTTTTGTTTGTGTTTTAAATGGCCGCTTGGCAGCCTGCATTTTGTTATTTTAATGAGTACTTTTCCGCGTAACAAATTCGTCTGTGATACGTCCTGACTATATACTTTATATTAGTAGACTGAAAACTGACAATTTAGTTTTTTTTTCTTCACATTTCTCTTGTTCGTCGAACATGTCGAATCAAATCAGTCGAATACGCGTGACCACAAAAAACCTTCGCAACAAGAGCAACCTTTTTTCCTTGAATCCTCTTCTCTTTTTCTCCGTGCGTCTGTTTCTAGTCTACTAAATAAAGAGTCTATGATTTGACCGCCAAACCGTATGAACGCCAATTTGTGCTTTTCGAGCTTAATTAACGCTTTTGCCTCTGACAATTAATTAGCTTTTACTGCAATTCTTTTAAAGAGATACTGGTCGAGATCGGTTTTATTGAAGAAATAAAAACTACTTGAGGTAATGAAGAGGTGCTGCTAACTTTTTCCACTATTCCCTTTATCTGCAAAAAGATTTAATGCATTTAACTACGTACCATTGACAATCCTTCGTTCTGAAATTTCGTAACATTAACAATGGATGACTTTAAAAAAATTTTGCGCAATAGGCAACGCGATGTTGGATTATTATTCCTGTAAACATTGTGTTCATGATTCCATAATTTTTTTGTGAGTCATCCGTTTATGATGTAATGAAATTTCGAAACGCAGGGTTGCCAATGGTACGGAGTCGAACAGGTTAAATTTATTTTTGTGGACAAAAGGAATAGTCGAACAAGGTTTGGGGCTCCTCTTTTTTCGTGTAGTAGTTCTCCTTTGTTCAATATAACCGATTTCAAGTAGTAACTCTTTCAACAAAATTGTTTGTCCGGCCGTTTAGTCTGGTGCAAAAGCATTTAGGTACGAAAATTCGCTCCGTAATTATTCCCGAAATGCATTAGCTTAGTGCTAGAGTAAAATTGCTGGTAACAAAAGTAGGTTTAAGTACTAAGACGTTTGAAAAAGAATGCGAGTGAGCTGGTTTTGATTTTGTTAATGAATATTATGTCGAAAAAAACAAAGTTTACTCTTCTAAATACGAAACAGTTACAGCTCGAGCTTTTGGTAACCCATTATACAAATCTGAAATTTGACAACTATAATTGAAGCACGAGAGTAAAAACTTAATTTATATCGTGCAATTTATGGTTTATAGCAACTGTAATAGTGTTTGATGTTTTGTTCAGCAAGTCTCCAACATGTTTGTGGTGGTGCATACTGCATAGGTTGATAAAAGATTGCCGAATTTGAGGATCAACCAAGCAGCAATGGTTTTTACTTGATTGGGCCCCTGTAAAATAGCGATACATCTAGATTTTATTCAAATATTTTTAAATAAGATCTACGGTAGTTACCGTAGCTTTGTTTTTTCGCGCATGTATGAAATGTTTTTCAAGTTCTTGTAGTTTTCTTCAATTTATGATAATAAAATGTGATTGGTTGATATGCTTTTATTTAGTAAGAATCTTATCTATTTAACAACCGTCGTGTGTTGCTAGAAAGTTGCGATTACAAAAAATCTTTAAACGAAATAAAAGTAAGCTAAACCTACACAAACGCTCTACTATAGTATCTTCGCTCTGTGCATAGATACTGCAAGATGTTACGCTCTGAGTGAATTATGATAGCTTTACTGAAAATATACACTCATGTAGAACTGCAAATAGGGCAAAGCACTTGGTGTTGGTAACCTTTTTAGTTTTTGCCGTGGTGTTATTTTTTAAGTATCACAATCATGGGTGTGAAAGCGTTGAAACCGAATGTTGAAAACAACTGCAGTGCATTGTTTGTTAAATCAGTATATGCAAAATATTTGTAACGTTTTTAGTTCACCTTGATTGACTGCCATGCAATTGTATTGCGTTGCAACTCTTCAAAACTCTCTGAGTGCTGCGTGTTCAACCCTTGCCCCAGGACCCCAAGTAATTTCTCTTTGTAATTATAAGGTAAAAGTTATCATTCGATTAGACGTTTGAATCCTTCCAATCCACATTCCTGGTTTGGTCTATGCTAAAACTGTAGATCTCTGCAATGATAAACCCAATAACGCAATTTAATTCTTTTATGTCAGATGATGACAACGTAAACCATTTCGACGATTCCGTCATAAACTGCGTAAAAAAATACTTGCCAAAATAATTTTCAGAGAAAAAATCTACTTGAAAACTTCCTTATCAAGTTGCTGAAATGCAGAGTGGAAATGGAAACGATTGGCGCTTCCTCATCTGTGGCCGCTTGGGTTTTAGTGAAACGTAAGGGTTCGATTCTTGATAAAACTATACAATTTTGCTTTACTTTGCGCCAGTGTGTAATGAAATCGTAGTTTATTAAGCAGTAATCATCAAAAACAATGCAAGAGAGCAAACAAACAATCGACTTAATAATAATGATAAAAAATGAGCGTGCGTCGAGCAGTTTTTGTTCGCAAACGCAGGTCTCCCACAAAATTTTAAATTATATTTTCTGACCTAAATTTTTTTGAAAATTAATCCAAAATATCAACCAAAAAAGGTATGCACTAATTACCGAGTGAAGTAAGTTACTGCCACATTTGCAAAAGCAGAAACGTGAATTACTGAAAAAAATAAAGCTAATTGCAACCTCAGGCCCTCATCTTAACTTTTTATGAACGTAATGCAATAACCATTAACCAGCGCCGTATTTGCCATATGGCTAAGTGGCAGCGCCCCGCCCTCAGATGGTAAGACTTTTTTTGTTCTTCACTTATATTTGCCAGGAAGATGTTGCAAAAATCCCCTAAGTGCCAGGGGCCCCGCGCAATGTAAATCCGGCCCAGGAATAACATGTTTAGTAAGCATAACTATCTATTTTACCGACGATTCATCTCGCCAGTTTTTACGAACAAAATACTTTTAAAAAAATAGCTAGGGAAAATGCTCATTGAACAAATTATTGAAATTGAATTTAAGGGGTCCTGGGCTCCCTGGCCGTACATTTAATCCTGTAACTGGTTAACTTCATGACAAAACAAAAATCTCTAAGGAAAATCTTCGAGTGGATTATTATATACTGCTAAAATATTGCAGGAGGCAATGTGCCTTACTTGCCCCTACATGGACCAAATCACCCACAATTAAAATTTTACTCTGTAATGCATGATTTTAAACGTGTTTTGGAATTTAATTGCACGTAAAAGGAGGATTGAACAATCAAAATTTTTCGATTGGCTTTTTAATGTTAAAAATCTAGTTCTTTCAAATGGCTGTGAACACGTGCGAAATGTGATCCAATGGGATTAAAATAGCTTTTTTTCCCAAAAACTTACAAAATTCGCCCAGCGGCTAGGGGCTCCGCCCCCAGATCCCCGTCTGTGGTACGTTTGAGTACACTAGCATACTCAACACGTTTTCTAAGTTAGGCATTTGCATAATTTCTAACGATTAGTTTTCGCCTCTCCCTTTATCAAAATCCTGGTTAAGTGCCAACAGACTACAGCTTCAGACCTTCCATTCTATGATATCTTTGTCCCACAAAAACTTTCTTTTTGAAAATTTCTGATGACGTCATTGCATGTGGTTTGCTCCCCCCCCCCCCAATCAAAAATCCTGGCTACGCCTATGGTTAATTATTATGATGTTATAACAATAAACGGAGGTGGCACGAGTAGCATTTTACCAAACGCACAGCGCTATGATTATCTAAATCACTTGAAGCAAAGCGCAATTTAAAGCTTTTGTCTCTGAAGCGTAGCGCAAATTCCGCAATTGCGGAACGAAATTCTCGTACCAAGTCAAAGCGCAACTCAACTTCCGCAATTAAAATTACACAACACGATGCAAATTCCGCATGTTTTACAATTTTAGTGGGAAAAAGAGTAAGCAATTTGCTAATGTCAAGACAAATTTATTTTATCGCTCAGTAACATCGCGACGTAGAAATTAATAATTAGCATTCGTTTAAGAAAGCGACAGAAAAGTTGCGAAAGACCTTACGATCATACAGTCAAGCAACCAACCTCTTGTCAGAGAGGCAATGCAAGTTTGACAACATTACGATTTAAAAAGGCCGACATTTGACAACAATACGATTAAAATGAAACAAAATGAAATTTATCGAATAAAATTGCGCTACAAACCGAAAAAAATTTGAAAGCGTAGCGCAATTTATTTTAACAGTACATTTAATGTACTGTTAAAATTAATTGCGCTACGCTTCCAAATTTAGTCCGCAATGCAACTTCCACAACATCTCAAGATAAAAACATTAAAGTGCAACGCAACTTATGGAATCATAAAGGCTCAAAAGCTGCGCTTTGGCCACCTTTGATAATATATAATAACGCACTTTGATCCAGCTCCAATAAGTGCAAACCGCAAATTTGAATTTCAATCTCAACTTAAACGAAGATTGAAAGCAAAATCAATGGGGTTTCTAGAGTTAGGCCAAGAGTATTAGATTAAATGGGCGTTGACTTCATCGTTCTTGACCCAGCCGTTCCAGAGATATTCTACTTCAAAGACGACATAAGGGCCTCTCTAATCATAATTTTTATTGGCAACCCTGAGATTGATAACATGCGCGACGCCATCATAGTACTATTCTAAGGCAACGCCACAATTAGACTAAGCAACAGAAGCCTTTTAGCCTATATATAGCTAGGTTAATATAGACCTCAGTTTGCTACGATATTGCATTAAAACGTCAAGGTTGCCAATAAAAACTGTAATTTGGAGACCCCTACGTCGTGTTTGAAGTAGAATATCTTGAAACGGCTGAGTAAAAAAGAATGAAGTCAACGCCAATCGAATCTAACTCGATTGGCCTAACTTTTGATACTCTAATTGATGCTGCCTTCAGTTCACGTTTAAATTTTACAAAATTGATACACTGCATTTTATTCAAGCTGAACTACCAACTATTCAAACAGTATGGTTGCATAAACGCTGCAAATCGAAGGTGTAAACAAAACGCAAAAGCACAATTTTTAGTTACAGATATTGTTTGACTTTGACGGTGCAACGCTGCATGCACAAATGCACTGCCAAAGATATAAATAATGCAGAGTCATGAAAGCAGTTGATTCAACGTTCCAAATTAGCCGGTGCATTCTGTGGCTGAAATCCATGGTCCAAGACTTCTAAAAACAAGCAAACTGTAAAACTATACACTTTGATTTTATTTTCGATTCATGCAAATACACACAGTCACGTAAATAAGGCTATGCATTTAAATTGGTGAGCAAAAATTGAATTGAGGGGGCCCGAGCCCCTGGTCATCAATATTATTGTTAATTACTGTTGTAAGCGTGTACTAGGGATACAACTTTTTTGGAACACTATATCCTTGCATCATAATTTGATAACCTATTATGAAAGACCAAATAAAATCCAATTTTTAAGTTGATTTGATGTAAAAATCTCACGCACAAAATCATTTTAAGTAATTTAATTTTTAAGTTTTTGAACAGTTCTTGAGGTCATCCAAACCTTTTCCGGTTTTGAACAAAAACTACACAAGTCCCATATACAGCAGTATTGATGTTCAGAAAACAGACAATAAAGTAATTTGGTCAAAGATAAGATAAATCTACGCGAGAAGAGGGATCGTCCTTGTTTCTGCGGAACGCCTGCAACTCTTGCGTTACCTTTATCAAATCCTCACTGCATTGGTTTCATCAGGCAACGATGATGGGTGATTGCTTTTTAAGCATTGGAAACAGTGGCATAAGCAAGATTTTGTGGTGGTTGGGGGCAGGCAATCTTTTGAAATTGATGTAACGACCAATCAAAAAAGATAATAAATTCAAAAAAAGCGCAATTTTTACCAGATTTATGGTGAAGAGTAAAGCCAAAAAACAATAACAAGGTCTTCACTTCAAAGAAACTGCAATTTTCATCGGGTTTGCACCGTATCTAGATTCCATACTTTGGCACCTCATAAATTGTTTGCCTTTCTACTTCCAAAGGGATTAGGGGCATTGCTGACTTTTTGTAGTAAAATGTTTAAGGTTTGCACATATCAAAAGCCACGCCCCCCCCCCCCCCCACCATATCTACACCACTGATTTCAGACCTTTTGGGTATCCAACCAGAGTTTATTAAAATCATCATCGTAGAAAAATTGGAGCTAAAATAATAATCATCCCATGGGTAAAAAATAAATAAACAGACTTTACGAAACTTGATTTAAGTTTTAGGCATTAGCAAGAGCAAGGAAGGCTAGGATGGCACTCGAGATCTAGCGTGCATTGCAAATGTTAGAAATCTGTTGAAGGTCACAAACACAACTTCCTATTTTGTTTCTCAATAAAGTGGACAAAAGTAATGTGTAAAGTGGTACAGAAATTTCATGTCGTCCCTCCAACCGCTTGTGTTCTTAAAGATCTGAGCTTTTCCACTGCTGAATGCTTTGTTCAGTTGATCAATTTTGCCTACCAATTCCTTCATAAAGAAATAATCAATGTTAGGAGATTTGGTTGCGCCAAACAGCTCATCGTCCATAACTACGTAAAAAATACGATCAAATACATGGTCTGGGTTTCAAATTCTTTTCAATATGACGACCTTTGTTTTCTATCCAGTGAAGATATTTGTTGTCCACGAGACCTTGAATTCTTTTTTGCAATGGTCGCAGCTTCAACTGAAGCTTCATTTGAAGCTCAGTCAACTTGGTTTCCATTTAATGTTTTAAAACCACAACTTGATGTTTAATGCCTTATATTCATTTATTAACTAAATAAAAGCTCCGATTCTCGAGCTAAAATGTGCTAATCAAATGCTGATTCAATTCAGCTGCTTTCTTGAAGAGAGACTTATGGATTTTCTTTACTAACTAGGGCTTGTGTTTTAATGCATTAGCCGGAAAACTGACAACATAGCCTTGTCGTTTGCTAAATGAAAACTTGCAATAACATGGCCAATTTTTCGAAGTGATTTGTGCGTGACCCTTTTTGTTACCTTAACAGAATAAACATCATTACGGGCAGTAATAAGCAAAAGTTCATCGATTGGTGCTACAGGAAAAGAGTTAAAAAAAAAAATCAAAAAGTTGTATCCCTAGCATGTACTGTATGCAAAAAACACTAAAGAAACTGAAACTGAAAAAACAATAGGCTTTATTGTCACATTTTCATCATTGGTGGCATTATAATTGGGGGGGACCCAGACCCTCCCTGGCTATGCCTATGACTCTAACTGGAAAAACTATTGACTAGTATTTATCACCAGATAAACCACAACATTACTTAAAACCAAATTTTGCCTCAAAATACCTCTTTTAAAAAAGAAAAAACAAATTAGATTAACTAGCTTGAGCCCATGATCCATAGTTAATTAAAAGATTACAAAAAAATATTTAAAAAGCCTTGGAACTTAAACGTGCATTTAGATCAAACAAAGAGCAATGTGAAGCATCTCTGCAAGTGGTTGCTTACTATCAGTATAAAACACCTTGCACACTTTAAATTATACCTTTTTGAATGCTGTTGTCTTGTAGTTAATAAATTCCTCCATTTAAAATCCAATCAGAGAAATTCCACTTTCACAGTTTGCATTATTCTGGTAGTAGTTTGAGTGGTCGCAGCAGTGAAGGTTTTCTAAGGCAGTGAATTATGCTCCTTGAAGAACCAGAAATTTTTCCTAAACGATTAAAAGAAATTAGCAGCAAATACTAAAAACAATGACACAAAAATAAAAGCAGCAAACGCTAAAAAAAAAGGCATACCTGATGTAAAATATTTTCTTGCTCGAGCAACTGAGTACAGAAGTAGAAATGACCCACTTGCAATAATGAGACTCAAAACACGACTCAGCAAAATTAGAAGTTTAGCGAAATGCAAAAACTAATCAGCAAAACAAAGAAATTCTTTTGCCAATGTATATGTTATATAGTATTCCATTGGTTAATTTTTGACTACCGGTACATCAAATCAAATTTTTCATTATACTCAATGTATTAAGCCAATGCATATAACATACCAGCAATCTCGCGATTGCGAAGGGCAAGGCAACGCAGCACTTTTTGAGAAAATGCTGCAGCAGTGGCAAGTTATTGGCAACAATGTGTCCAATTTGACAGGTCCCAAATTTAAACCTCAGACCTCCCACTAAACGATCAGCAGTCGTTTACCGATCAGTGGTCGAGTGGATAGAGCGTCTGCTACTGAAGCGGTAGACACGGGTTCGATTCCTGGTCGGGTCAAACCAAAGACTATAAAAATTGGTATTCACAGCTTCCCTGCTTGATGTTCGCTATTAAAGGGACAGTGTGAAGCCTCCATCGTGTGTGGTAGACAGATGGGCAGGTGGCAGCTTGACTCGAAGACCGAAAGGTCCCTTCGCTGTCTCTTGGCCAAGGCAACTTGGTGAATAAAATGTAATTACAATTACTAAAGAAAAAACGCGTTACTGCTCAACAACTGACCAGTGTTAATTTGGTTGAATCTCGCTGCAAGTGAGGCTGCAGTCAGCACCAAAAATTGTACCTCATATCAGATATATGCAGTACTTAAATTGTAGGGGGATGGGGGATGCAACCCCCATCAAGATTGAGCATCCCCCATCAAGATTTAGGCGTCCCCCCATCCAAATTTGAGCACTGGTTGATGAGAGGAAAAAGACATACAAAGTCCAGTCGAATATAGCACCAAATTCCACGCGAACAGTGATGTAGACAAAAACGCACTTCAACCGGAGACCTTTTTTTTGGAGATCACCTGTTTTTGGCAGGAAAAAGCTGTTAAATTTTTGATTTCGGCCAGAAAAAGCCTTTGAATTTGGGCAAAGACCTTTTTTTTTGTGGATATCACCTAATTTTCACTGAAAAATCACCTCAATCCAATTCAAAACTAAAGAAAATTTGGGTAAAGTTGGTTTACGGTTGGATCAAACTTCCAACCAACCCCCCCTTGCAAAATCCTGGCTATGCGCCTGATCTTCACTAATCTAAGGTTCAGTCAAGTCAGCAAAAGCGTCCCCCCATGTAAAATTTTACAACTTAAATCCTGGATTTATGTACCTACTAACTGTAACATTGCACACAAAACTGCCTACAAATGATTATTTGAATAACATACCCAGACACTACGTCATGCTTGTTACATTTTTTCCTCCAAAAAATCTTTTAAAACTTCTCGTTGCATTGCCAGAAAATCGTGGATTACCTTGCATGCATTACCCTGTGCATTGAAAATGTAATTCCTCATTCATCAAATCAGTCTTCCTGGGTAACACAATGGCTTAAAAGTTGGTATCAACCAATCAATGCCGTATACCGGTAGTCTGGACAATTATTCACTACAGCAGAAACTGTTTGTTTAAGCAACCATATCTAGCAACCAGATTTCAAGCTGGCTTTAGTAAGCTATCTTTTACGCCTGAAATGCAATTTTGTATTTTAAACAATTATAGAATCGATAGAGACTATTTCACCAAAAATTTGTATCTAGTTTTTTACTAATTCTAACCCAAATTCTAATCCTTACAATAAAACTAACCCCACATCTAACCCTCACCCAAACCCTAACTTAAACCCTAATCTAAACCCTTAAAAAATAGAAAGGCAAATGAAAGAAGCGTGGATAAATATCTTTCATTTTTGTCTTATTTTCATTAACTTGAAAAATTCCTGTGAAATAGTCACTGCATATAAAATATGTATCAACAATTTGCAATCACTGATAAGATAATCATCATCATCATATTTATTTATTTACCAAGTGACGTCATATCACAAGAAAAAACTGCAACTTCGTTTAGGTCTATCACCAAAGCATCGAAATATACGATTCCTTTAAAACCAACACACAAACTTGCAGAGTCAAAGCGATATTTAGTCACTTGGTGAAGAGACTGCGAAGGACCGAAAGGTCATCTAAGTCTACTGCCACCTCACCAAGTTAAGGTTAAAAAAGCAGCTTCTAGATTTTCTCAGTCTGCTACTTTCTATGATAAAAAATTTTATGCAAAACTAAAACAAAGTGTTGCAAAGATATGTACACTTTGCACAGTGCATACACAAAACTCACAGTCAACATGTAAAGAAAATGCAAGGCAACATTAGAATTGTTCTAACTCTAAGCATACTAAAAAAAAAAATACTGTAACTACAGATTGGATAGAAAATAAAATCAATAAAGTTCATAATGCTTATATATGTTTTATAGATAGACCTAAGCAAATACACTGCCAGAACAGAATATAATCTAACAGTTAAATAATCGTATAAAACTTGCATTATGTCTCTAACTTTTATCTGTCAGAGTCAGATCTTTAAACCTTGTATGGTATCTGCTACTGTACAGTAGCCTACTGTGCATCGCTGCTAAGTCTCAAGGTTAGCAGCCTAAGTAAACATTTTCACAAGTTTTCATTTAAACTGTTTTAACAATCTATCAGTTTAATATCAAGTACACTTTTTTAAATTTCATTCACTATATGTATGAGCAGATGAGTGATAAAGTCAGTAAGTGTCTAATGGAATCTGTCTACAGGTCTAGTTTATTCTGAGACTAAAACTGAAACCACTCACAACTTTGGTTAAGATTAGTAAAATCGCTTTGACATTTCACTTTTCTCGATTTGCCATTTTACTTTTCCAAATTTACCAGTTTACATTTTAGATTTTACTCATTTATCAGTGCCTATAGCCAATTGCACTATCTCAGATATGCTAGTAGTACACTGATACAGTAGTAGGCCTACCAATACCATGGTCAGATCTCAGATGGTGCTTTTGCAATAGCCTATAGGCCTATACACATAGCCAACAGTAACTTGAATGAAACTGCATTAATTAATAAAATATAAGACCTTAGGCTTCCCTCTGATATTCTATCTATAATGCAATAATTCCAAAAAACTCAGCAGCTCAACCCTAGAATTAAAAAAAGATTATTACCGTAGACTAGGTTATTTTGACTTGTTACAATGTTAGTATCAAAAATTTTGTCTTAATATTTTGACTTGATCATGAAACGTAAGCCTAAGCTCATTGACTAACTGCTTGTGCTTTGTGATATTCTTCCAAGCCTGTTCTACCACTGCCAAGGATATTTTACCACAACTCAAGAGTAGCCTAACTTTGCCCAGTACCATCGTACCAAGTTGCCTATGAATAGAGCGGATCAAGTCAAAATTGAGAGCGGAGTACGAAACTGAAGGTTGGGACACAGGATGTGACGTAATAAATCTGCAAAACCATGGTAGAAAAAAAAATTTCGCGACCGGCCCTTACGTTGCCTCCTCTTCTTTGATGTGATATTCAAATGCGAGATAAGTCGACGTGATGAGCAAAACTTTAAACAGCATTGCCAAAGGTTTCAATCAAAAATCATTGATAGCAAATTTGACCTATATTATGACAAATCAATCACAAACTAAAAATAAAATATTATGACTAGGTTTTTGTACCGTATTTATCAGGGGTCCATGACTTTTCGGCGCGCCCATTTCGGCGAGGCCCTTTTCGGCGCCAATATTCTGTGCTTTTTACTAACACTAACCCAAACCCTAAATAAGTGAACTGTCAAAGAGCACCGAATTGGCGCCGAAACGATTTGTGCAGAAGACGTACGGCAACGAAATAGGTGGCGCCGAAATGGTCGCACCGAAAAGACGTGATCCCATTTATCAGACCATAAGACACACCGATGTATAAGGAACAGTATCAATAAATGGGCTTTTTATTTTTATTATTTCTTTATATAAGGTGCTTTAAATAAAATGCAGCTTACAAAGCTATCCTACTACTGTAAAGCTCTGAATAACTCTGAATTACGTAAATCATGAAGAGAAAGCGAGTAGAGCATGATTCATATATCAGGCACACCTTCAGTTTCTTTAAAATTTTGAGTATTTTAGATGCGCCTTATCTATGGTCCAAAACATAGGTATTTCCGGAATAGCCGAAAGCAAGTCCAACCAATGACATAAAACTAGATGATCGGAAACTGCGCGAATGCGCTCATTTTATTCTCTGCTTGGTCACGCTTGGCTGCAGGCCTCACTCTTCTGCTTTTCTCTGACTCTGGCGATTGGTGCGCAGTTTGAAAAAGGTCGGTTGAAGCGCTAATAATGCACTTGCGAAGCAATTAACGGTGGTTTGAAGTGAACTAATCTGTATTCATGTTTATGTCATTCGAGTAAAAGCAATATCTTGAAAATTGGAGCTGATTCTACAGATCTTTGATAGCCTATTCAGAGTAAGATCGTGTCCGTTCTTAATCGTTTAAAGGGTGTGAACGAAATAGTCGAAGTCTTACTCATCCGCACCAACATTTTTTATAGGTCATGAACTTTTGCTGTAGTCACTCGATCGATCATTCATATGAACCAGGCACTTTGCGTCTGTCTTACCACATCAACGCCTAGCACATGCGTAGCCAAGAGGGGGGGGGGTGCAAATTAAATTGTCACCAATGATAAAAATAATGACAACAAAGCCTTTTTTCAGCTTAAGTTTATTTCAGCACTTTGCGTTCAACTGTACAATATTAATATCCAACCAATGTAAATGTATTATCCGGAAGAAACTCGGGCTTTTTGTCCCAAAAGTTGCAACCTCAGTCCCTTATCTAACCTTTTTGTGAACATAATGCAATAACATGACTCGTAACCATGTATTGTACCAGCTTTGAATAACAATCCACCTCCATCTCAGCAGTTTTAACGCGACAAATACTTTTGAAAAAAAAATTAGCGTGGGAAAATGCTTATTGAACAAATTATTGAATTTGAATTGAGCGAGCCTGGGTCCTGGTCGTTTATGTACTCCTAAAACTGGTTATTTTTATGATAAAACATAAATTTCCAAGGCAAATCTTTGAGTGAATTATTATTTACTAGCTGCTAAAAATATTGCAGGAGGCATTGCATCTTGCTTCACCCTATCTGGACCAAGCCACTTGCAAAATTTAATCTAAAAATGCAAGATTTTAAACGTGTTTTGGACTTGACCTGCAAGTAAATGGAAGATTGAACAATTTAATTTGTTCAGTTGGCTTCAAAATCTTAAAAATTTAGTGATTTTAAATGGATCTACAACGTGCGAAATGTGATCCAAATGGCCTTAGAATTGCATTTTTTTTCTAAAACATTACAAAAAATCGCCCAGCGGCGGGGGCCTTGCCCTCAAACCTTATTCTGTGATACTTTTAAGTTATATAAGTTTACTCGCCATCTCTACCAATTAACAATTTTTTGAAAACTTTTCAAGTTTTGGTTTAAGTCCTAACCCCCTTTAGCAATGTCCTGGTTACATGGTAACCCAGGCTTTTGCTTCTGATCCTCCATTTTACGGTATCTTTGTCCCATTAAAAATTCCTTTTGAAAAGTTCTGATGACGTCATTGCTTTACGGTTTGAGCTCCACTAATCAAAAATCCTAGCTACGCCTATGACGCCGAGCACTTTTTTGTTTTTTGGGTTCTGTTTGCAAGTCTTTCCTCTGGCTGGGCGTCCACTGCGGGTAGACTGCTTGGCCCTAATGGGAAATATGCGTCAAGTGTTTTTCCCAAGGACAGAAGGACGTATTGCAGTCACTAATTCTTAACCAAAGGTGCGTTGACGCTTTTTCACAAGAAGTTGGTAAAATATATGAATCTTCCAAGGTGGAGGGGTTTTTAAGTAAGATATCAGACGAAATTTAGAGTTTTGATCGTATGCTGTAGTTGATGATTTATTTTTGCTTTATGCTGCTGTCACAAAACAACGGTGGCGCTGTATATTAGACAAAACCGCATCTGCTTCGAAGATTCTCTGCGATCAATTTCAAAACATACCCGTGGATTATTCACTAAATTATTTTAATGAATTCAAATTTTTCTCACTAAAACGTCTCAAAATCGACGGCTTTCTCAATGAAAAAAGCAAAAATTTCTTGAGCGTCGACCCTCCAAAATAAAATTTGCTGCCGAAATTTCACGCAAAAATATTATAAATCAATCTTTTTTGTAAAAAAAAGCAAGATTTTTCAGCGGCAAAGACTTACCATTCCAAAGTAAAAGTTAATCTTTTGTATAAAGATTCTTCACCACTGGATAACATATCTCAAAAAAAAGAAATCAAAAACGCACAAACTAACTAATCATATACACTCTTTTCTACAACAATTTTGTAAGAACACTAGGCTCGTTTTTGCTCAAAATTTACGAACAAATTAACAAAAATTCCAGCCTCAGCAGCAAAATTAAATCATGGACAACCGAAAAAGAAAAAAAATCCAAATTAATAAACGAAACTAAATCCTGTACTGATTCAAAACGATAAAATTTCAGTGGTTTTTTACTATTTGCGAGCAAAATTGCAACTATTACGAGATTAAAGAATGCTGTTGCGCTCTATGCGAGTAGCTGAGAAAAATTTTGACAGTCGTTCAAGTCGAAAAAAGAGCAATTTTGCGTAGCGGCAAAAGCAGTAAAAAACGTTCGCTCAAGCACACAAAGCTTTGGGACTAAACAACTTAAACAGTTTTACAAATATGGTCGCTAAAATTAACATCTTTAACAGTTCTACAAATGTGGTCGCTAAAATTAACATCCGTGTTTTCAAAATTTAAGAACAGTTGGGGCTAAAATTCGGCAAAAAGTTATAAACAGCCAGCCTTAACTTAATATTTATTGGTTCTTATAAAAAAAGTATACTATATGCCGTAAAAAACTACGGCAAGTTTTTCTTACATTATTCAATTCAGTTTATTTTTGTCATTTCTGGCATGGAAGCAACGAAAATTAACATACGCTCTAGACTCTTCAAAGTTCAATGCTACAACAGTGCAATGCAAAATGAAACTTAAAACTGACACTTACATATTTAGAGTAGTTCAATCAATTCAGTGTGAAACATTTAACATATTTGGCTCAGAAAAGCATAAGTGGGAAACCACAACAATAAACAAAAAAACATCACTTTTCATATTTACATTTCAGTGATGTCGTAACATTAAGTTGTGATAACGCGTTGATATTTATGTATTTAACGCAAAACTTCCTCGAAAATTGGATTTTGGGGGGTTATTTTGTAGTTAACAAAACTTTAAGTAAATTACGCAAAGCCACAACTTCTAGAGACAACGATATTTGTTATAATTGCCATCTATTGTTAGTTGAGCAAGGCAAAGGCTGTATAATACAGTCACTGTCAGCAGATCAGCGCGGGCAAAGACAGAGCAAAAATCCGCATAATAAAGAAACAAAGAGGAAAAAGAGTGGGAAAAAGAGTTGCGTATCATCTAGTTTTATGTCATTGGTCAAACTGTTAAAAACCAGAGTGGATACTACAGCAGTTAGACTTTTTTTGAAAAATCTGCAGCTCTATTGAATTATGCCATATTCATCTCCACCCGACTCAAATATATTTTAGTGCTACACGCATATCCAGGCGCGTAGCCAGGATTTGGAAAAAGGGGGGAGCTATTTTGAAAGAGTAAGAAGTGTGCAAACGACCTTGACCCGAATTTTCATTGTCCTTGAAGTTCATTGTCCTATCAACTTTTGCTGTAGTCTCTTCTTCATACCGTTGCTGTCACTACCGGTACTCGTTCTACTGCTGCACTTGCACTTGCGCTTATTTTCTTGTTTTCAATTTGACGATGGTCGTTTGAGAATCACATCAATTATATTATTGTTTATATTACATATACCGGCCAGTTGATCGAGAGGTAGCGCGTTTGTCTCCGGAGCGGGATGAGCGAGGTACAAATCTCTGGCGGTCAAATTGCACACATTACTGGCAAAGGCTCACCACCGCTGCAACATTTCTTCAAAAGAAGCTTCTGTGTTATCCAGGAGCAATGAAGCGGAGATGGTTCCCACCTACTCGTTACACGTTTCAGCGTAATATAGCTGGTGTAATGAAAGATTTGGTTAACACTATCTTACATTTATATTATTTTATCACTTACATGAAATTTAAAATAAATTCTATAGTTTTTAAGAATTTATTGGCTGATTTTATGAAAGCATACAATGCATGCCTAAAACCTATTTTTGTTGACGTACAAAAACATGCGACACACACGCATTCACATACAAATAATAAATACCAGTAAAATCAATCACGGTATTGTTGCAGGTGCGAGCTTAATTAAGAAAAACAACAATAAACATTTTTTTTAATATTTGGTGATATTACCCATTTCCCAATATATCAAAATTTGTCCAATACTGGTTGAAAGTGAAAAAAAAACTGTGAAAAATTAATTCTATTCGCATAAATTTACCATATTTTATAAGCAGCATTACAACTACGCTAGAAGTGTTCCTTAGAGAGAATAAAAAAAAATTTTTAACGCGTGAAGCGGATAAAAAATTTAAAATTTTTAAAACAATTTTATTCTACTTGTGAAGGAGCCTGCTTCTGTGTGCTCCTTATTATGAGTTATAGTGTTCAGTGACAGTAACACACCATTCGAGAACGACACTAATGTGAATGACGAGTAAACAAACTGTAAGTTTCAATTTAAAAGTATTTTATTAGAAAAATTCAATCTTGCAGCAAAAACTTTTTAATATCTTCGTACAAATATTAGCAGTAGAGATTCTCTTACGCAGTTTTAATGTTCCTTTTCATGACATCAGCAGATTTCCGCTTCGGCGACATGTGAAGGTACATGCTGGTAACGGGTCGCAATTTTAGAAATTATCAAAGTGCTGGAATTCACTTCGACAAAGTAATAAAAAATCATTTTTTTGGCATGATTTGCCTCTTTTACAAAGAGAATGGTTGTTTTACTCGATGACCGCAAGGTCTTTTCCCACTTCCCTGGCCAAATGATGCGAAGATAGGCTCCGTAAACTCGTTACACGCTTCGCCGTAAAACAACGAGAATAATGTAAGATTTGATTTGATTATGCAGTCACTAAATACTACATTCAGTGACGACTGATTAAATTAATTTCTGTTTCCTGCTTTTAGTGAGCGATAAATTAATATTTGTTTTGTCCCCAATAAAGCCCGGTGTGTACAAACTTTTTTCAAAGAATACCAAATGAGACTTGGCAAAGGTGTCGCGGGTCAAAGGTGAAGCTAAGACCAATGGTCGATGTGTAAATGAGTCCACGAAAAAATGAAGACAAAAAAGAAAAAGAGAAATCTAAATGTTTTCGGGGTGGATTCAATCGCGCTTCAGCAGCGTAAATAATTCAATCAAAAAAAAGGCGAAAACTGGGCGCGGCGTTAATTTTCGAATTTTTAAAATCATTTCTCTGCAAAAAAGCGGCCAGTATTAAAGTCACGAAAAATACCCTGTATGCATTAGTTAAAACGCAAAGGCAAAAGCAAAAAAAAACATCACCTGCTTTTAACCTTTCCTGTTTTTGTTTGCGCGGTTCTTAATCAAGCACTGCTACACGTAGCTTTTTTTTCAAAAGTTCAATACGACTTTGTGTTTCTGGTTTATTTTCTTAAAAGTGATTTTAGTTGTTGCTAGTTTGTGATTATGTGATCGTTTTTTTTGTTTTTTTTTGATTTGTTACGAGCCTGAGAATACCCAAACTAGAAATAAACTTTAAATTGTAACATTAGAAAATAAAAGCAAAAATGGGCAACATCATCTGTAAAATATTCCAAAAGCAAGTACGCAAAGTATAGCAATATTAAAAATAATCGAATCAGTTGTCTAACAATGATCAAATCGTTCTTTTGTTTCAGCTTCATTTTTCTTTCTTCTGCAGGAAAATTTAATTCTGAAATACAAGTCGATTGCGACCTTTTAGAAAATCATCAAATAAAACTATTAAAAACTCATGTATAAAAAATTGCTGCTTGTTTCCGAAAATGGAGCAGCTGATCAAAAAATAATGTAAACAAATTACACTTTTTTTAAAACAACCAGTAAGTTTTGGGTTGAGGCAGACTGTTTCTAACTTTTTACAAATTTTCAGCTTCATTTGTTCTTAAATTTAAGTGGAGAATGTAGAGTGACTCAAATTGATAATTATCTTTTCACTAGGTTAAAAATGATTTTTTATTATTATTCTTCAAAATCAACAATGGCAATCCAGAAAAGGTCACGAAAGCTCAGTTCATTACTTCCAAAATGCATTGCATTGGCCTTTGCTCGTGGTTTCCTTTTTTTGATTTTGAGACTAGCATTGTTCTTAATTTGCTCTATAAGTTCGGGCAAAAATGAGATTCATGTTTTTATAAAATTGTTCTTTTAAAAAAGTGTAACTGAAATAAAGTCGATTTATTACGAAACATAAATTCGTTAAAAATACAATCAAAATTTGTTAATCCGCGTAAAACGATAAGAAATTGTTTTTGTGTTACGTTAGTTGTTTTTCATTTAAGGTTTTATTTTTGAAAAATATTTATCTATATTCTAGAATAATTTTTAAATAGCCATGTTGCAGCAACAGACAAACTTTTTAAAACAGATACCATTTTTATTAAACGCTAAACGTTTTCGACCATTCGTCTGATCCTCTTCAGAGAAAAATATTACATGTTCACGTATTAAAGATAAGCTATATACTGCATATAGCAAATGATTTACTTTCTAAAAAGCAATAAAGTTTACCGCAATGTATAGCCAGCACGCAATTTTAACGTAACAATTGTACGAATGATGCAATGACATGAAAATAATATCACAAATACATGCAGTACTTATTGTAGAAAATTATTAGAAATCTGAAAAAACAACGCACAAAAATGCAATATTACATGCTAATCTAATAAACATCTAGTAGAAAGGATGAACCATTAGCGTAAAGCTGTCTATTGAGTTGTGGATTGTGTTTTTTTAAGAGTAAAGCTTCTTACATTTTTGTAGCATATTCTGCGTAACAAATGCCTGGAACTTTAAAACCCTATTCAAATCTGTATTATTTAGCTTGTAGTTTTGGCATATTTTAATATGATCACGAATTGTTGATTTTGTGGTTTTGTAGTGCAGATATTCCTGAATTCTAGTGCCAAGATGTTGCGGAGTCATACCGATGTATGAAATATTCGTATCATGTGAACTAGAAAATTTGTACACGACATTAGACAACACTAGAAACGGAGTAGAACACTGAAGTTGAAAATACGATCCACTTTTAAAACATGTATAATAAACATTAATATCAGCATTGAATTTCATTTTAACTAGAGCAGGTAGTCGTTTCGCAAACACTCTTGATGCTTTTCCAAAATATGGTATCCCATAACAATGAAAAGAAAATCGGTTTCATATTAATCCTGAGGGTTATTTTACTGTTTTTCGAACTTTTTTATGGTGTTATTTACGAACCAATGAAGATATCCATAGTTGAGAAAACCATGGCGTAAACGCTTTAATTCCTGCTCAGACAATTTGGTAGTAGAGCATATTTTCTCAGCACGATGCAGCAAGCACATAATTAAACCAGATTTCTAAGCATTCGGACACAAGGCATTAAAATTAAGTGCAATCCAGTATTGGTGGGTTTTCGCCAAACGCAAGTGTCATAGCCAGCGTCATTCAGTTTTATTTGCACATTTAGGAGAGGCAAGTTATCACACTTTGTAATTTTTTCTATGGTAAATTTAATGTCTTTGTGTTGTAAATCGAGAATATCCAAAAACTGTGTATAAGCCATGGGCGTATTTAGGGGGGGCCATGGCCCCCCCCCCTTTGGGTCGCCAGAATAGTATAATTAGAATAGAATAGTATGCAAAATTGCGGCATGGCCCCCCACTTTGTAACTTGGGTAGAGGGTTTGAGCATAGAAGCAGTGGGCGAAGACCTTTTTTTGGCCGTCACCTAATTTTGGGCAAAAACCGGACTAAATTTGGGTGAAGACCTTTTTTTTGTCTTCACCTAATTTTGGGCAGAAAAACGGACTTGGTTTTGGGCTGAAAGTTTTTCATTCTGGTCTTTATAATTCTCAAATTCCTGCCCCCCCCCCCCCCCCCCCCCCTTTCGAAAATCCTGCGTACGCTACTGGTATAAGCGTTATCACAAACAGCATAAATCATTTACGTACCGTAAATACAAATTAGGTGAAAAATTGTTCGTATTGGGAAATAACTTCTCTAAACAACATAAGAAAAGATTGGCTAATGCAGGCCTGAGACACGAACCCATTGTCACACCATCCATCTGCTTATATAGTTTGTCCTTGTACATGAGTAGGCCTTGAATTGCCATAAACGGAATTTACGAAAAACATCTTTGTCAAACGGAATAGCATACGGATTGCCATCTGCTTACAAACGATTAATTATAACCTCAATAGTTTCTGAAAATGGAACATTTGCGAATAACGATACAATATCGAAACTCACAATGCGATACGAATTATTACATGGAAACTGTTTCAAACGCTCAATGAAATCGTCAGTGGATTTTAGCATATACGTAAGTGTCCGAAATATGTGGTGTTATTAAATTATCCAAATAATTAGCTAACTGGTATTCAGGGGTTCCAACTATAGATACAACGGGTATAGCAACCATACAACGAGTATAGATACAATTATACAACGGGTATAGTAACCGTAAACATCCTGATTGGTTCATAAATAACACCACAAAAAGTCTGAAAAACGACATAATAACCCTCAGGATTAATATGAAACCGATTTTCTTTTCATAACTGAGATACCATTTTTTCGGAAAAGCATCAAGAGTGTTTGCAAAAATACCAACTGCTCTAGTTAAAATGAAATTTAATGTTGGTGTTAATGTTTATTTACACATGTTTTAAAACTGGATCGTATTTTCAACTTAAGTGTTCTTCTCCGTTTCCTTTATTGTCTAATGTGGTGTTCAAATTTTCTAGTTCGCGTGATGCGAATATTTCATACATCGGTATGACTCCGCAACATCTTGGCACTAGAATTCAGGAATATCATTACGAAACCACAAAATCAGCAATTCGTGACCACATTGAAGTATGCCAAAACTGCAAGCTAAACAATACAGATTTGAATAGGGTTTTAAAGTTCCAGGCATTTGTTATTCAAAATATGCTACAAAAATATCAGAAGCGTTACTCATAAAAAAACACAATCCACAACTCAATAGACAGCTTTACGTTAATGGTTCATCCTTTCTACTAAATATTTATTAGGTTAGCACAGTGGTTTTCCCGGTCTGAAGACCTTTTTTTGAGATCACCTCAAGACCCTCAGAAATAGGTGGCTTCCTGGACTGAAGACCTTTTTTCTTTTTTTTTGAGATCTCCGCAAGGCTAGCTGTAATTTGTGGTCTAGCAAATACATGGGTTGTGCATGAAAAATAAATAAATCCACTGGGGTTCCCCGAGCCTCTAAATGTTTCATTGGGGTTCTAGTCCACCAAAAAGGTTGAAAAGCACTGGGCTAGCATGTAATATTGTGTTTTTGTGCGTTTTTTTTCAGATTTCTAATAATATTTTAAAATGATATGTGGTACTATTTTCACGTCATTGCATCATTCGTACAATTGTTATGCTAAAATTGTGTGCTGGCTGCATTGAGGTAAACTTTATTGCTTTTTTGAAAGTAACTCATTTGCTATATAGTTTGTCGTTAATATGTGAACATGTAATATTTTGCTCTGAAGAGGACCAGAAGAATGGTCGCAAACGTTTAGCGTTTAATAAAAATGATATCTGTTTTAAAAATTTTGTCTGTTGCTGCAATATAGCTGATAAAATCAAGCTTTTTGCCGAAGATTTAATTTTTAGATAACCTTGTGAAAAATAAAAGACAACAACCGACAGCATACATTTTCATTCGTCAGCACAAAATAGAATAATGAATTAAATTTTTGCTCTGGAATATAGCAGTGATTGATTCTTACCAAAATTTAAATTATGCTCAATTCTTCCTGAGACATGAAGCTGAATTCATACTATTTGTAATTTGCCTTAACTTAGAGTGATAAAAAAACGGAGTCGCAAGTTTCATGTTTACGTATTTTTTGTCGTCTCCCCTCATTGCTTACTTTTTGTTTTCAAGTGCGAGAGATTCTTCCAATGTATTTGGCAGCATCGTTTTAGATGTATCAGGAAGCAGTAGCGTTACGTAAACGCCAACGAAAGACACTCCGCCCATGACATAAAAAGGAATAGATAAATCTACTTCTTCGCCTGCAAGTGTACAGTTTAAAGTGGGAATTTTTGTCATAAACCAATCAGCAAACATTTAAGGTCTACAGCAAGTCTGCTGGCAAGTCGATTATCGCTGAGCAAACAACAACTAGTAATTGTATATCATAGATAAAGTAGCATTTTTGCATAAACTATTAATATGTTTATCATAGTTTAGACGAACTTTGAACTCATACATTGCATTTGTTTCTTTGACAAAAAAGCAGAAAGTCACGTAAATTCAACATTTAAACTATAAAGTTTTAATTTGATCGATGCTTTCCGAAGCTACCGGTATTCGGTACACAGTTCATGTGTGCAATAGGTTGTTTGTTGTTTGATTATTCTATCCAGAGTGGCGTAGAGTAAAAGAGGAACAAGAGCAATGAGCATTATTGGGGCAGCATTACCGAATAATAGCTGTGGGAAGAAATCTTCAAATAAGCAATCACTCAGCAAGTTAAAAATCTCTTTATTGTTTTATTGTAGGTCTTGCTATACGTTTAATCACATTCAGTAAAGCGTATATGCAGCAACTATATACACTTTACACATACAACCTGATGTCCAACCTATTCTATTGTATGTTACGTAATTGTATATGTACGCTATTGGTACAGTAATTTCATTTTATTCACCAACTTGCCTTGGCCATGAGACAGCGAAGGGACCTTTCGGTCTCCTAGTCAAGCAGCCACCTGCCCACTCGTCTACCACACACGGTGAAAGCTTCATACCGTCCATTTTTGATGCCAAACGTCAAGCAGGGAAGCTGTGAATTTCAATTTTTTGTAGTGTTTAGTTTGACCCGACCGGAAATCGAACCCGAGTCTACCGTTTCAGTAGCAGACGCTCCATCCACTCAACCACTGATTGCAGATGACTGCAGTGTTTATTTGATAACCCCATCAGTGACACAAGTAAAAAGTTATACAAACCTATACATAACATACGTATACACATAATCTAGAACAATACCTGCAAATATTAAAAAAGGACATAGAATACTGGCGATTCTCGCAGACATACTTGCGATACCAACGCTAGTGTTTCTTAGAAGAGTGGGAAAAATTTCGGCTGTATACAATATGGTAAGTAGCATGGATATTGTGGCAAAAAATCTGCCAATCATTGCAAAAATTAAGCCGGCTACTTCATTCGCTGAAACAACAAATAAGTAAGTAAGTAAACACAGCAGATTACCACAGTGTTAAATAATCGCTCTAATCCAGGGGTCGGCAACCTTTTGAACTAGTGGGCCGCATCCAGTCCTAATAAGGTTCCAGCGGGCCGCCGCCGCTTCAGCGCACCGAAAAAGAATAGTCCTCGCCAGAAATCCAGGCCTTTTTCGGCCGAATTGATGGCGAAGACCAAAAAATACGGTGAGAATCATTTCGACGGTTTATTACTGCATATCTATCACTGAAAAAAAAAAAGGTCGCGGGATGGTTGACAATAAAAGGTCGCAGGCCGGGTAAAATGCCTTGGCGGGCCGCATCCGGCCTGCGGGCCTTAGGTTGCTGACCCCTGCTCTAATCCTTTGTTATCGAGCACTTTTTGAAACTCCAATTTCAACCACAGGCTGAATAAATAAAAATGGTAAGCAACCACAGCATTGCATAGAGAACAGGCTGGATTGCTGGGAATCCTCCTTTAAAGAAATACTTGGAAGTTGCTTGGTGATGCAGAACTTGAGAATTGCTTTGATTGAAATGTTCATGTTTTCGAAGCTGACTGTTGTCACAAAGAATCGCTAGATTGGAGAGCGAAGGAAAGAGAGCGGCTATTTATAGAAAAAAGCTGAGCCGTGATTGGCCGGAAAAAGACCAATGAGAGAGCGTCATTGATGCAACTGCACAATGTTTAAGCTGTACACGAATTCTTTTTGTCGGCAGAGGACGAGGTTAGAAGTTTGTTGATGAAAGTGGCTTCAAGAGCAGATAGATGAAAAGGGGAGCGGCCTTGGGGAAGAACGGAGAATCTACTTCTTCTTGACAAGTGTCAGACGAAAAGCTTTGAAGACATGAACATTTTAATTAAAGAGATACCGCGCGAGATCTGTTTTTTGAAGACATGAGAACTACTTGAGATAATAAAGACAAAGAGGTGCTCCAAACCTTGTTCTACAATTCCCCTTACCCGCGAACATGGTTTAATCTGTTATTTGACTCCTTACCATTGGCAGTCCTGCGTTTCGAAATTTCGTGACATTAGAAAATAATGACTTTGCAAAATTTATTGCGGAAATCGAACCTGGCTTTCCTTATTTTGCAAGAAGTTTTACAAAGTCATCCTTTTCTGATGTCATAAAAGTTTGCAACACAGGGTTGCCAATGGTAAGGAGTCACACGGATTAGATCTATTTTTGTCGATAAGGAGAATGGTGGAACAAAGTTTGGGGCTCCTCTTTAGTACCTCAAGTTGTTGTCATTTCTTCAATGAAGCCGATCTCCGAGCAATTTGCTTACGTTTTGATCTTGTTTGAAGTTTTGTCAGCTAAGAGACAGAAACAAAGTTTAGTTCTAGCGGCTTTAAATTTCGAGTTGTTGACAAATACGCGAAAACTAACATCGGAAATCTTTCATATCAGTTTTTATTTAACTAAAGGTTTTGCAAAAAAGTTCCAAAAACTTTAATAATATAACTAAGTTGTTCAAGTGTTTAATATGCATCCAAGATTGATTGATTGATTGGTGCATCTTTATCCTCCTATCACGGGAAAGCGACGGTGCGCTATGTTTTGGACGAATCCGCACCCGCTTAGGAGTTGACCATTTTCCGAGCTTTCCTGTTGACGTTTTGACTTCTTCCCACGTAAATTTGCTACTTGTTCGAAGCCACCAAGCAAAGACAATCATCGTAAAGCGTCTCATCCAAGGACGCAACAACGTGATCAGGGTGCGGGTTGAACTCATGATCCTGCGATCAGAGTCGTCGTAAAAACGACGCCTTTACCCATTCGGCCACGCTGCCGACGAATCGGGTTCTCTTGTGATATCATCAAGCTCTTAAAAATTGCTGAGATGAAAAATTAAAACTTTTCATGGTCCTTCAGAGGGGTGTGATGCGTTGGTGCTATTTACTGTAGAAGTTTTTTGAACGAAAAGATCACGTAAGCTTAGTACAAGAGCGCAGTTACCCGCCATGACCCGCCGAAGATGCTGTTTGCTGAGGGAAATTTGCGTCATTGTTATTCAGGCGCGTAGCCAGGATTTGGAAAAGGGGGGGGGGGCTATTTTGAAAGAGTGAGAAGTGTGCAAACGACCTTGACTGGAATTTTCATTGATCTAGAAGCAGTTTCAGACGGATTGTCCAAAAATTGAGACGAAATTTCTCGGAAAGCTCGGGAATTCAAAGGTTTTTTCCGCCCAAAATCAGGTGATCTCCAAAAAAAAAAAGGTCTTCACCAAAATTGAAAAAGGTCTTCACCAAATTTTTTCGGCCGAAATCCGAAATTCAAAAGTTTTTTCCGCCCAAAATCAAGTGATCTCCAAAAAAAAAAAGAAAAGGTCTTCACCGATATCGAGACTAATTTTTCGTCCAATTTCGCAAATTCAGTCGTCTTAGGGGGGGCTGTTTTCGAATGGGGGGGGTTATTTTTTATTTTTCTCAGAAAATCGGCCTCAAAAGCACAAAAAACATGCAATTTTGCATACTTCACAAGCCCCCCCCTGGCTACGTTACTGTTGTTATTGTTTGATAATTATTGCAGATTGTGATTTCACCGTAACGAAAGATTATCTGGTCAGTGCATTACCTAGTCCGCAATAGTGTAAGTATGGCGGGTAAATGCACTCTTATACTTGGCTTACTGGTTCTTTTCGTTCAGAAAACCTCTGCAATACGTACCAGCAAGGTGTAACACTCCTTTGAGTACCATGAAAAGTTTTAATTTTTTTCACAGGAATTTTAAACACCGAATTCATTGAAAACCAATGCAAAAGGTTCTGGCATATTCCCCGGAGTACGTCATAGCAGAAGATGTTTTTTGCACTTTTCTCCAAAAATAATGAAAGTTGACACTTCCGTCTTTTTTTTATAAGGTTAGAATAATGTTTGTGATTTTTAGTATAAAACCCAGTTAGACCGGACCTCGGCTTTAACGTTGTAAAATTTATTTCGGAGGAAACACTCTTGAACGGAAAATAATAAACTTAAACTTTGGTGGAAAACAACCAAAGTACGGTATACAGATTTCCTTCAAATAGAGTGATAAAAAATGTGTGTTTTTTAAATTTTTGTCTTTTCGCAGTAAAATCTCTAAACCAAGATCGAAATATTTCACATCCCCATTCATCCATTAGTTCATGAACGCATAAGAATTACAAAGTATATAACATGCTGTAACTTTGTAGGTTTCGCTAAATGTATTAAAATCTTATTTAACAGGCCGGGACCATGAAGAAATGGCAGCAACTTCTTTTTGTACAATACAGTAAGAATAGTTTTTTTTTGTTTTTTGTGCAGATATAAAACAAGATACAATAACGGTACTGTTTACACCAACATTTAAAACTTTAGTTGGTTGCAGTCAGGGCCTCAGAGAGAAAATTTTCCAGGGGGTACGAAGATCGATACCGGGCCCTCCAAATTTTATTGGACCCCCCAAACCTTATTGGGGGACTATGCCGTTACATCATTTTTTGTCCTCTGGGTGTAGATCTTCATGTAAAAAGTAAGGAGATAACGATATTGCAAACAGTTAGGACCTATGAAAAACACAAATAGACATAAAATTGGTTTAAATCCAGCTAGGGGGTCTGGGGGAGCGCTGTGAGCTCCCCCAGCGGGATCCGGGGTGGAGCCCCGGAAGCTTTAGCACTTTTTATGTTTGTCGAGGGTAAAATACAGCATTTGATCAACATCCCAGCACCAAACTAGTTTAAATTGACAAGCAGAAAACGTGATATACATGAAAGAAAGTATGTGAAGTGGGAAATGATGACATTGACTCAATATTATACAATATGATGACTTTAATACTGCAAAGCCAAATATTTTACTGATAAAAGTTTCATCAATTTAGCCAGTCGGATAAAATATTCCCCACCCAAAATCTTGATTATCTTGGCAATAAGTTTATTTGTTAATATACGGGTAATATACCAGTGCCTAGATTGAGCTAGAGGCTACATAGACAAAGAAGGCAAATAAGGCAGGCACAGATAGAATGAGTTACTCAGTGATAGTAGTATAGTATGTCAACTTTGACTCCGCTCTCTGGGGTTGAAATGCTTTTGGATCTCTGCAAATGGGGGCCTTCGTACATTGTTATACCGTAGAATTAGGGCTCTCCAGTCAGAGAAATGTAGCAAAACGCTAATTTCGGTGCAAGTGTATGGCTTTTGATACATTTTCCTCTTTTTTAATCAAATCGGCTTCTATTTGATGCCCTAAAGGCTGTGTAGCAAAAATTGCGACCAATTACCAGTACTGAATCGGCTGACTGATATTTTTGCTGTAGGCAAGGTTGATTACGGTGTTATGGTGCGAAACCAAAAATTAACGCGGAAACCTGAACTCTTCCGGGCCCCTTGAGCCCGGGCCCCCCCTAGGCCCCGGCCCGGGTACGATGTACCCCCTGAACCCCCCTATCGCAGGCCCTGATTACAGTACTCACCACTTTTGACGAACGGAGAAGTGATAGAAAATAAAGCAAACGCGGCGAAGAGTGAAGCTAAAGTATTTCTTCTACTGAATTTTTTCAATAATGCCATCATTACAATTGCTGCGCCAACATCAAGTGCTCCCCCTATCAGATTGTTTAAATGTGCGCTTCCTCCCAAATTTGAAGAACTTAGCGCCATGGTATAGTAACTCAAAAAAGCTGTGTTCCTGAAACATAAAAGTATAAAACATCAAGTTGGCGCAAATTAAAAGGGATTAGGTTTAGGTTTTGCTTGCATTTATTCACCAAGTTTTCTTCGCTAGAGTACTACGATGGGATCTTGCCGACTTTAAGTCAACAAAATTACCACTGTCTGCAACACTAAGTCCGTTTTAAAGATCGCGTGTATTTTCGAACGTGCAATTAGATTGCGTGCATTTTGACTTTTTACATTTTTTGCATTCACATTCTAAACGTAAAAAATATTACGCAAACCATTAGTAAATAACCGTGATGTGATCGCAAAAACGGGATTGAGATGGTAGTTCAACGTCCAGTATGGAAAAGCTTAATTTCCTGTTCTTTTTGTTTTGTTTTTTTGAGAAAAATTATTTAACTTAGTCCTTGTTGTCAACACGTTACATTACATTGAACACCCACCAGCAAATTGAGCCTTCCGAAAATCCCTGTTAGTATTGCAACCGACCGCTGTAAAAAATACGCTTTAAAAAATAATCTTTTGAAACGTACCACAAGAAACACGATGATAAGAGACGGCAAAGTAAAATTCGATTCCGAAGCAAAACACTGGCAGACCTCCCCTCCTTGATGTTTGTGTCAGCTTTGCTTGGTTCATTAATTTCAAAGTGTTCCTACAAACAAATATTAGCTACTTCCAATACATTTAGTTTGCGACTATGCACGAAAAAAAGATTATTTCACTGCCACAGGTTTAGAATGAATTTTTTTTTTTTTTCTGATCTACAGCCTATAGGACTGGTAGTCTTCATGTTCACTTTCCAATATTTTTTTGAACCAAGAAAATTGTATAATCTACAAAGTAAAAATAGAGGCTCCACATAATCTTAATTAGCTACTTATTGTGTTTCAAAATATTTTTGTCTCCCCTTATCTAAAAAGGAACGATTTCGTGATTGCTGATATATTCCATGGTTTGCAATATTGAATAGCAAATCGCACATCGTATTGGATTAGCAGTATGTGATTCTTCTTTGTTTGAATATACGTATTTTTTTATATGCGCGGTAATCATCGATTGGAAGAAGGGGGACAAATGTATGCAAGCCAGGGGAGGAAAGCAAATATCGTTTCGATGCGTTCCCAGAAATATGATGAAACATAAGGTGCTGTTTCACAAAAGCAGTCACTAAATTACTGACAACAAATAACTTTATTCAAAATTTCTCAAAAAATGGTAAATCAAAACTAAATTGATTTTGGTCTCAAGGGGCCAACATCGAAAGAGAAGCAGGATGGTTAGAACATTAAAAACAGAAGCAGAAGAAAAAAAACTACAACATCAACGTTATATAAATCCTCATCAAAAATAGCGCTTCGTGATATCGGCTTGTGTGAAGCGAAACGAACTTGCTGCAAGTGAGTAAGCATTCGAATGTTATTCAATTTATCCAGCGTAGAAATAAGAAGGCAAAAGATAAAATTTGCTTCAGAATACAGTATCTACTACCTATACAGCAAAATTATTCATAACTTCGGTATTTTTGTGCTTTTTGTAATCATTAAAATCTCACGTTTTCCAATTTTTCTTCAAAACTTTTCCGCTTTTGTTTATTCTGCATTTCTAAATCCGCGTCTAAAATTTGGCTTGCTCTTTGTGAAAGCCATTTCGGGGATTCTGGCACAAACCTAAAAAAATCTTATTTCGTCAATGTTGGTCATTGTTGATCTGAAGTTTATACTGTGAATTGGTAGGTTTATTGGAGAAAACTAATTAGAAATCCACTTCACTGGAAATGCACTCGACTTCTTAGCGGATCACAAATCGGCTGCTCTTTCTTGCGTCAGTGGGCTAGTCATTTAAGCCTTCAAATATACTCCTTAAGAAAAATACCAATAATCAGTGGTAAAAGATCGAATAAGCAAAAAGCTTTATTCGCAAAAAAGTCTATAGTTCTTAAAAAAAGGCTGAACGATGTTTGAATTTGGTTAAAACGTAAATAATAATTCAAAACTATGAAATTTTCTAAGGTTTTTACAAAAAAACATTATTCCTCTCCGTTCCATCGTTACTGCCACATTGCAGAGACTCAAGCAAATAATGAAGCAATAAATTAACATGCCTCGTTTAGTGTGTTTTTATAGATATCGATTGTTGGATTTTTAATGAAAGAAAAATTCTACAACCCAAAAATTTGCTTTTCAACTTACCACAAAATAGGAAAATAAAGCGCAGCTATGATTGCAAAAGCTCTATAAATCCATTCCCAATCCGGCACGATAAAAGCGATCAAGGACATGGACATACTTCCCACACCGAAATACGCGTTCCCACAAAAAGCTGCAAGAGACCGCTTGTCACTACCATCCACCATCTCTTGAGCTGGAAGTAGAAATTTTTTACATGGTTGTAGGGAAAGGCCATTGTCCAACCAATGACGTTGTGGAAGCTAGCAGCGAAATACCCACAAGCAAGAAATAATTGGAACCGATATCTTCTTAACTCAACAGACCCTGGTACCACAAAAATTGCTTCACCAAGCCGGTAAATCGCAAACAGATCGCGCTCCTTTGGACCCGCCGCTCCATAGTTCATTCAGCGCACAGAAGAAGCCTTGAGGATATATTAAAGGCATGCGTTTGAATAATAGTATAATGTACAGTACTGCAACCATCATAGTCTTTAATTGTGGTCTGGGAGTTTTAATGTTAAAAACATTTCTACTTTGGCACGTAGGCGCTTAACTCTTAGATTGCAATCGTCTCTTTGCTTCCTCTTAGCCGAGGCAACTTAGTGGAATAAAGATATATGCAATTACGATTGCAAGAATTTTTAGCAAAAAACTGATTACTGTATATCCTCCACAATTAAAAAAAGAATTACCCAAATAAAGCATAATAAACTCACCCCAAACAAATGTGCACAAGTACATCAAAATGTGGACAACGCCAAGCAAAAATACAAATGAACTATAAAACCAATAAGTAGGAGAAAAAGACAGAACTACTTCGAAAATGGTGTGAAGCAAAAATGCAGTCAGAGAAGTTTTTTTTCGACCGAATCTAAAATAAAGCAAAATTAGGGCGTTATAGTAGGTCGCAATGAGAAACCCAGCGGAATTAAAAATTTGAAATTCACTTTGTTGATGCAAATAATCGTAGCATATTACTAAACTAAGCCACTTCAAATTAAGTGGATTGATGTTTTAGACCAGGGGTGCCCAAGCGGCCCACGAGTGGTCTTGGGGAAATTAAGTCGATTTAGAACAGGGTGAATTCGAGATAATACCAAACCATATTCGTCTTCACTCAACATTCCGGAATCAAAGACCTTTGTTTTCTTTTTTTTATCTTTTCAAAAATTCCGGCAAAAAGACGTTTGCTGCAGCTCGTTTCTCCACAAAATTAACCCAATACGGTCCGTTCTTTAAAAAGTTTGGGCACCCCTAATTTATTAGACAAATACCTGTCTGAAAGTTGACCACCAAACATGCTACCACCCATCATCCCAGCCATAAACAACGACACAGTAAGCGGACGCTTCCAGGACGACTCGCAAACAAGTTCAAACTATTAAAATAGCTACCAATAATATTATGCGAAACTAATGGCCAATTGGTAGAGCGGCAACGCGTTCGTCGCTAGAGTGGAATGTCTGAGATTGAAATCTCGAGCCGGCCAAATCGGATACAGAGTTGCCAATGGCTTGCCTCCGCTGCGACATTTATTCGAAAGGAGCTGTGCGTTGCTCGGGCGCAATGACGCGAAGATGGGCCCTGCCAAATTGCTACAAGCTTCGGCGTAAAACAGCGATTATGATAAAAGATTTGATTTTGATCTGAATGGCATGTAGTAGCTTATTGTACTTGAATCAACTGGGCATGAGTAAACAGTCTAACGAGCTACGAAAGAATTCAAATCAACATGGAATGAACTGGACTTGAAGGCATTGAAAAGAATTTCATGTTATCAGCTCACCTAAAAACCTAAGCCTAGTTCTCTATTTTAGATTAATTCAGCCTCAACGATTTTTTTAGAAAAAGGAATCAGACGTACGTAAGAGCAATTACTTTTTATTTCAAAATTTATTTCGTCTAAAGAGCATCATCAGTTCTAATCACATTCTTCTTCCGCCGTTTTTTTTTCTAGTAGCACATCAGAGTTGTAAACGGGCCGACTAATACAGGCCAGAACCCGGTCCGAACCCGAAAATATAAGCTTGAACCCTGCCCGAACCCAAAAACTAATTTGAAGCCCAAATCATTCCCAAAATAGCCCGAAAGTTAAGTTAGGTCTGAAAGATTTAGCAATGTTGCCAAACTATTTTGATTATATTTTTGTGTGCCTGAGACGAAAAGTACGTCTCAGGCCCGAATTAAGCCCGAAGTTTTTGTCAACTTTAGGCCCGATCTCGGCCCGAACCCGAACCCGACCCGAAAAGCCCGGCCCGACTTACAAGTCTGTAGCACATACGTATTATTCATTTTGACTCTGTTCAGAACGCCGTGTTAGCGGTCAGCGGAATCTGTGAGAAACTTTATTTCTACCGAGACGTAAGCTGATATAGTGATCAGTATAATGGTGTGGTACAGGCCGGGCGCCACGGGGGAGCATTTTAGGGTCGCGTCCCCCCAAATCACTGCTTGTGCCCTCCAAGCGAGAAAGTGCCCCCCAAAGGAGGATTGTGCCCCGAAAGAAAGTAACAGGCCCGGTGCCACTGGTGTGCATTTCGGGGCCTGTGCCCCCCCAAAAAAAATACTGCTTGTGCCCCCCCCAGCGTGAGTAAAAATACGTTTCAGGACGAAAAACATGAGCAAACGCCTAGAGTGAGCCTAAAATTTTGCGTCGAAAACCTTTTTTTTGGTCTTCACCCCTGAATTTGTGGGCAAGAACCGAGATCCGCACCATTAGATTCCGCCGCGCCCAGCCAGGCAATAAATTCAACCCCCTCCCCCCCCCCAAGCGAGACTTGTGCCCCAACAGAAGATAAACGGCCAGGAAAAAGACCTTTTTTTGGTCTTCTCTCCCGAAGATGAGGGTAAAATTTATGCGTGCCTCCCAAATATTTTTTCTGCCCCCCCCCCCCCCCCCCTAGCCGCACTACTCTGGCGCCGGGCCTGGTGTGGTACCCCACACCTTCTGTTCTCTCCTTTTTTCACCACTTTACTCTTTGCTTTTTCACTCCGTTCTTGAGACCGCCATTTTTTTTCTAGTATAGATAATTGGAACGACCGACGCTCGCGTCGCGTGTTTCTCTGTTTTTACTCGGCCATTTTCCAACTAACGAAAGCGAAATTTCAGACTTTTGCTTATAACTCGAGAACGGTTTAGTCTAGCTACATGAAATTTTGACAGCAGTTTGAGATTAATGAGTTGTATGTTTGTACCAAATTTCGAGGCAATTGGTCACGTGACTTTGGTTTTAGAACCCGAAAACCGCCCCGCAAGTTTGGCGTAAAAAGCGGTTTCAGTCAAAAACGGCTTAAATACGGCAAAAAATATTTCATAGGGTTATATGTCTCAAGATACCCTTTCATCCCAAGCAACCCACTTTTGGCCGCGATGAGGTTTATTTCTTTTTTTTTCCTTTTTTTTCTTCCTAATTTTTGTACGCTCTTCTTCTCCTAAACCACAAAACATGGAAATCTAATTTTTGTGTAAAGTTGTTGAGCTACAAACACGATTTTTTCTCCCGAAAGTTTTTTGGGCAACTCCACCGGAAACCCCCCCCAAATGGGGCCCCAAAAAATCCATTTTGTTAACGGCTTAAGCTAGGGTGCTAGTTCTTTTTGATATGAGTAGATATTTAACAGACAAATATTCTGACCTGACGTAATTTGGGGGTGCCATCTCACCGGGGATTCTCCCAAATGGACCCCCCGAAAACCAATTTTTTGAACGGCTTAACTTAGAGTGCCAATGTTTTATGATATCAGCAGATATTTAACTGACAAATATTTTGACATAGTTTGGGGGTGCCACGCCCCCGGGGACCCCCCTAAATGGACTCACCAAAAATCAATTTTTTGAATGGCTCAAGCTAGAGTTCTACTTTTTTTGATATCAGTAGATATTTAACAGTGAAATAGTTTGACGTAGTTTGGGGGTGCCACCCCCCCGGGGACCTCCAAATGGACCCCCCAAAAATCAATTTTTTGAACGGCTCAAGCTAGAGTTCTACTTTTTTTGATATCAGTAGATATTTAACAGACATATATTTTGACATAGTTTGGGTGTACCACCCCCCCGGGGACCCCCCAAATGGACCGTAATAAATTAGCCACATAAAACTTCGCTATAGTGGTAGCTCTTATTATTCCCAATGTGTTTTTTGATCTTATCCAAAAAAGTTTAAAGTGAGTTCGTACGCATTGAGTCTCAAAACGTATTTATTATCAAGCAGAATAAATGAATGAATTGCAAGTCAAGTTGAATGAATGAATAGTAATTGATTAAATAATGACAACATACAGCAAAACAGCGGTATATATAAAGAGAGTGAAACAAAGAACAAGACAACATTAATTACTTTCTTTTTGTCTCGCGATATCTATTCATCATGCAATACCACCCATAGTAATGAGCAATATGTGCCAATCACCGGATGCCGCAGACAATTACACGAGGAAACACAATACTAAATATTGCTCGGCCACCACAAGTTGAACAACTTTGAAATAACAACGACCTCAAAAATTATAAATTTGGCGGCTCGTCTCCCAAAACCATTTGATTTATCACCACCAAATTTCAAGACACAATCTCAACTAAAAACCTTTAGTGGCCGGGGTCGGCAAGCTTTTGCATTTAAAGAAGCATTTCAACCGATTTTCGATAAAATAAAAATCTCATGAGCAGCAAAACTATTTTCACAGTAAAAGAAAAACAAACTGAACATTTTTTTTCTTTTGATTCAAATAAAAAACTGTCATGTGTCGCATTTATAAAAGTAGATAATTTAATCAGACTTAATGTGATTTTTGCACTTGCATCTCAGTTCAAAGCATCTGCACGCACATGAGGGCAGTTACAGTAGGCAGTCATCTTCACACATGATTTCAAGCTGTCATCTGTGAGACGTGTGCGATATCTGTTTTTAATGTAGTTCATGTTTGGGAAAAGTTGCCCAAATATGTATGTGGATCGAAAGATCAGCATGCTTTCAAGTGCATGCTTTTTCGTGTTATCGTATAAATTTAGAGAAGAGTATTTTATTTTTCGAAAATTAATTGACTCTGAGAAAGATCGGTCTTCTGAAGGGCAGACTCTTTAAGGTAATACATGAACTAAAACAGCAGAATCAGGCGCTCAACCAGAATTTTGCAAAGGGAGGAGGGGGCTTGAACCAACAGTTAAAATATTTTTGTTCCAAAAATATCTCATTTGAGCGGAGAGCTGAGTAAATCGGTACACCTCAAGCATATCATAAACGGGGTTTGGGGGAGAAGCCCCGAGCCGCTGCTCAATTTTTGTGATTTTTCAGCAAAAAAAAATAGCCATTTTAGCGCCATTTGGATGACACTTCGCACGATTGTAGAACCATTTGAAAGCGCTGAATCGCTAAACTTAAAAATCATACGAAAAAATAAATCGTCCAGCCCCTTCAGTGTCCTCTTACTTACAGATCAAGTCCGAAACATTTTTAATCGCTTGTATTCGTGTAGTAAATGTTCTAAGTGACTTGGCTAAGGAGGGGGCTAAAGCCCCCTTAGCCCCTCTGGTTGCGCCACTGAGCAGAATGAATAAATCATAAACTTAATTAAGCGCTCGCTGTAACAGCAATTAAATTTTAGTAGTTTTAAACTTAAAATTAAATTACCGTTCATTTTAATAGTCACAAAGAGCAGCAACATAAGGACCAAAGAGCCGTAGGTTGCCGACACCTGATCTATAGCCATCCTGAATTTCAAGTTTCTACCTTTAGTAGTGTTGGAGTTATAGCACCGACAAGAATTCTCGTAATAAAACTAACAAGAAAAAAAGAAAATTGATGGAATTCAAAAAATTTTGAACGTGGGAACTAAAACTACAGTACATTTCACATAAAGGTGGCTCGAAATTCAAAATTGTTATTCTTTTCCCACAATTAGTTTTGGAGCTACAGTTACTCTATCTAATCCTCCAATCGGTTTTTCAGTTTTTTGGCTTGGAAACCCGTATCACGTTACCCATTGGCCCAAAAATGAGCAACATGATTATTTCATGAATTTTCCATTCAATTTGTAAATTTCAAGTTTCAACCTTTAACCGTTTCAAAGTCATGGAAATTTTATCTTCTGGTAGAAAAAAAACCGCAAATTTTGCCACAAAAAAAGGTTCTTCCAACGAGAAGCATCGAGAGGTGGAAGAATGTTCTGGGATATATAACCGTGTGAAATATATTTTGCCAAACTTTAGCAGTTTTGAATGCGACCGTTGTTTTCACTGAACTTTTGGTGCGGTTTTCGGGCTGTAAAACTAAAGTCACGTAACCTATTTTCTCGAAACTTAAAATCCCGGGAGTGGCACCCTCAAACTATATGAAAATATTTTTTCCTAAAAATCTGAGATCAAAACAATTAGCTTTCTACCTCAAGCTATTCAAAAAGTTGATTTTTGGGATTCATTTTGAGGGGGTTCCCTGGAGGAGTGGCACCAAACAAATTCAGGAGACAAAACTTCGTTTATATCTAATTAACTTGATGCAAAAATTAGATTTTAGTGTTTCACTGTTTAGATAAAGAGGGTACAAAATTTAAGAATTTAGAAACAGAAAAAAAAAAATCTTATGATTGCGGTCAAAAGTGGGTTAATAAAAATAAAAGAGTATCTTATGTAGCCATGTAAAATATTTTTGCCGTGTTTCGATTATACCGTCTTTTTCGACAAACTTTCGGGACGGTTTTTGGACCCTTTAGCTATAGTCACGTGATCTATTGCTTCGAAATTTAGCACAAGGATCTTATTATTCTCCAACTGCTGCCTAATGTTCTGGACCTGACCCTTTGCGAGTTATAAACAAAAGTTTAAAAGTTTGCTCTCGTTAGTTACAAAATGGCCTCGTAAAAACAAAGAAACACGCGCCGCAAGCATCGGTAGTTCCACAATCTATTTGCTGTTACATTCAGTACAAGTGATTTCATGTTCTCAAAAAACCGATGAAGCTAAATGCTTGTTGATATAGCATTATGAAATCGTCGGAATTGTTCTCTTTTCTTTGTGGTGGTGATTCCTTTACAAGCTTGTACCTTTTTCAAATGTTCTATTAAGAGCTGGTGCTATTCAACTTCTGCAAGAAACGGATCTGCAAACCTAGTAACCGGCTCGTTCGAGCCAGCATAAGTGCGGATATCTATACCAGCAACTTTTAACAACCGGTTCTCGAAATTACGTAATCGCTGCGTGCGAAGCGGTTAAATAGTGCCAATGATTGTAACTCTACAGGCGAATAAAGCTTTCTTCTTTTAATTCTTACACCATTATCTCAAAAAAGTATCGTTTCAATCGGACCAAACTCAAGTTCAAAATATAAGTCTCGCAACTATATGCTAAAAAATTAACCATCTCCTTTGCTGTTAATCTTGTATAAGTTAATTAAACTGCTTTTTGCTCTGTGTTCTTGAAAAGTGCTCAATGACAGTTATAGTCAGAGCGGTCAGCAATAGCAAATATTTAGCATGCTACAGAAAAATGTATTAAAAACCCCAGCAGTCGGTTTCACCCTTAACGGGATCTTCAGGGATTAGTTTATTCAAATACTGTAGAATATATCCCGTCAATTCAAATAGATTCTGTTAATTCAAATAGATCCCGTTAATACAAATAGAACACGTTATGGATGAAACAGACTGCAGGGTTTTCAATGTTTTTATTTGTGGTGTGTTAAATTTTTAAGTTAATCAAATTATAAATTTGGTTATTTTATATACAAACACACCAGCGTGTACCTGAGACACGACAGTGTTTCCAGCTGAAATGTCGAAAAGCCATCCATCATAACAAGGCTCTTCCTTAAAGGTTACTGTTGAATTTCGTGAGAGATTGGAGGTGGATAAGAATTCATTCGCATCTATCCTATATCTAAAACAAAACAGCACTGCAATTAATTCAACTGTATGAGACTGTGCAATGCTCTGATGCAGAGTTGTAAGTCGGGTCCGGCTTTTTTGGTGGAGTTCGAATTCGAGCTTGAAGTTGATCAAATTTCGGGATTAATTCGGGCCTGAAACGCGTTTTGTGCTTTAGGTGCTACAAAGCATAACCAATATAACTTTGCAATACTACTGGCATATGAATACTTCATTTAAGTATTAATTACAGTATTGGTACACAATTATTTTTAGTATCATTGCATTAAATGTATTAATAAGTAATTTTATACTGTGAAAGCTGACTAAAAAAAAGCAATACTGTATTCTGCTTTTTTAGACTTAATTTAACTTTGGGGCTTTTTGGGCGTGGTTTGGGTTCAAATCGTTGTTGTTCGGGTTCGGGGTTGTGCTGTATTTTCGAGTTAGAACCGAATTCGGGCCTAAACTAGTCAACTTGTATTCTGCTCTGAAAATTTTGTGGAGTGCGTAACAAAGCAGGATAATTTAAATCGCATTTTAAAAATTAAACGGTTATATTAGTTAAATGGTTGCAAATGAATATCTATCAGATAGTCTAATCGTTGGTTTGAATGGTAAGTGAGCATCAAACAGAGATGGAGTCATCGAGGACGTTTTTGGCCTCGAGGATACGTTTTAAAGGTCCTTGGCTTCAAACTATGTAAGTCCTTGACAATGTCTTGGTCTCGGCTGGAGGAAAGCATTATTTTTTGATTGATTAGAAAGTAAAATTACGCAAAAAAAAATGAAATAGACCTCAACTACCACTTGTCAATTTTTTTTATCTTTTTGTGTTTGAAAAATGATAAAACGTGGTAACCCAGTGGCTAAGTGAAACTGAAACTTATTTCAATTGGCATTGTGTGAAAGCTCTAATCGGAGAATGTGGGAGGAAAAGGCTTGGAAGAAAATTGTTGTTTTTGTTTCTGCTAAAGTGCTAATACTAAAGTGCAAACCACTAAAGCCCTCCAGGACCTTATTACTCTCAAATCACGTGTTATGGCCTAGCTTCATTACCACGATACAGCTACGGAACGTAATCATTAATGCTGCTGACGCGTAAAACTTCAAAACGGCATCAAGCAATATATTTAAAAACTGCTATTTTCGAATTATCATCAAAACCCAGCGAAATGCAATTTTAAGCATTTTCAAGTTAAAAAATAATGAAAATTCGCCGACTATAATTTACAAAAATTGTGTTAAAAAAATTGTCTTCGGTATTTAGCGTTGGCCTCTGCCAGTGCTGTCCTTGACCTCAAGAGCGGCTGCCCTTGAAAAATCGGTCCTTGATCGCGAACGTTGGGTCTTCAACTCCACCTCTGTTATCAAAAAATTTTTGCATGATTCTACTAATTTAACTTTCGTTATATTTGGTCGATACGCTTACCTAATACATTGATTGTGGTCTGAGTTGTTGCAAACATCTTCGAAAACGTCTTTATTTTCAGAACTGCAAGCCTAAAATCGCATAACACCAATACGATTGAGATGGGAGCTAGGGTGCAGCTATAACTTTTACTTTAAAGTCAGCGATTCAAATCCAAAGTAACAAATAGATAATTCACCAACTATACATTTTTTATAATTCATTCAGAAAACACAAATCAAACATAAACTTTGGAATTTACGCAGACGTTATTTGAAACATGTGTACAGTAGGATTATATCCAGAGTCAGAAAGATAAAGAAAATTGAGACATCAAACTTTGGAAGCTGAGTATGACGATCTCTTTACTGTTGTGCCAGGAATAAACGGTAAACTTACGTGTTGGGCGGTCTCCTGACGGCACTCAAACCCTGGGGTGAAATTGAGAAATACTGGCGACATAACAACCATTCCCAAACACAAAAACGTAGGACTGAGCATCAACAAGAACCGGATTTGTTTCTTGACCGAAGCAGCCTGTTTGTCCGGTATTTTCTCTTCTATGTGCATCAGTTTTTCGGAATTCTCCGAACTCATCTCCATTTTTTACTGGTTTGGGGAGCTACAAATGCCAAATTGGAAATGCAAAATGTATTATGACTATGTAAATGTAAGACGTGCAGCTATATGTTTCGGTTTGAATTACGAAACGTCACAGACGAAGCATCCAAAAATTAAAGCCACCATCTCTTTCACGTGAGATAGAAAATATCTACACAGCAATCAATCAATATTGCATTAACGCACTTATAAGCATAAGCAGCACCACTAAATTTTAAAAAATTAAAACTTCTGATTATCGTAAGTCGTACAGAATTTTTAAGAGAGCAAAGAAAGCAAAATGAACGGGGCAGCGCAATACTATTAGTTTATTTTATCGTCGCTCCATCATTCCCAACCGCGCCAGAGATATTCTACTTCAAACAAAACGTTGTCTCCCCTGAGTTTAGCACAGCATTGGCGTTTTTGAAAGGCAACAGTAAAATTAATAACCGCTGGCTCCATTGTAAAGCTTCTTGAATTGCTGCCTTGAGTCTGTTTATCAGCATATATGGTGGCGATAGCTCAGTGGTAGAGCGTCGCGCTAGTGATCGGAAGGTTGCTGAGCCCTGGTTCGATTCTCGAACTGGCAATGCGTCGTTGTGTCCTTGGGAAAGACACTTCATGCTTGTTTCCCACAGGGGCCAAGCAGTCTACCCGTTACGGTGGCCCAGCCTGACGAAAAGCTTCCAAACAGAACCCAAAAAAGTGCTCTGCGTTGGTGTGGTTACACAGACGTGAAGTGCCTGGTTTTTATACGAGCTAACGAAGTGTATATTGATTAGGTTGAACCACAACAAATTGATTTAAATTTGAAAAAGAGCCAATGCAGTAGAGATTTCAGAACGATTTCGGCGATTAAAGTCGGGATCGCGACACGATGACGCGTTTTGCAGTAGAGTATCTTAAGAAAGTGGCTCAAAAAAAATGGAATTAATCCAAATGTAATATCATAGTCGTCCTGTTGCACTAACTTTAGAAACCCCATTGCTTTTGCCGATGTCCTCCTTTAAATAGTTCGTTGTGAGATCTCAAAATATGCGACTATGCATTAAATAAAAATACTGCAGTAATCACTTTGCAAAAATTTGTCTGATATGTATGTAACAAAAAGGTAACGGCAATAACTCAGTTGGTAGGACGTCGGGTTGGGGCCGCAACTAGGGGGGTAGGGGGCGGCGCCCCCCAAACTTTAAAGCGACAATAGGAGAAAATATAGCCAGAAACTTTTTGGCCCCCCCTGAGAGAAATTTTGCCCTCTCCCTCCCCCCCCTAGAACAATGTTCTTGTAGCGGCACTGCGTCGGGTTGGTGATCAAAAGTTTACTGGCTTCGGATTTGATTGCAAAATTGCTGATGGGTCGTTGTCTTTGGGAAAGACAGTTAATGCTGTTCCCCATAGAGGGGCCAAGCATTCTACCCGACGGTGATTCAGCCTGAAAAAGACTTTGGAAATAGACAAACTACTTGCAAACTTGCAAGGGTGCTCCGCACAGGTATGGTTAGAGGGATGCAAATAAGCTTGGTTCATACGGAATCATCGATTAACAAATCGAAAAAAAAGGTCCTGTTTTTGAAGTAGCCATTTGTCCATTATTTTTCGTTTGTTTTTTGTCCCATATTGTTTTGTTTACGAAACAGGCAATTGGACTTGCTCGGTAAAGCCATAGCCATTATACATGTCCGCACAGCGTGGGAAAGAAAAAATTTGGTATATGCAGAGATATGAATACAAGAATTTTCAATTTCTTATCAAAAATCCAGTCGCGGTCGAGGGGTGCTTTTCACATGTTACAGCGAACCCAGCGCTAACAGCACTATAGGATTAAGCATTAAATTGCTTATTTATTACTTAATAACAAATATCGAACGTTTTCGACGTTTGACATTGCGTCTTTATCAGGATCTAAATGCAATATTGTCTATTGATATTTTCAAAACTTATGCTACACTCAAATACAATAAAATAACCGCTCACAAATTAGCTATATGTTTAAAGAACAAAATCAAAAACAAGCTATTTCTACGGAAAACTTCAAAGGAGTGAAATTGTTCCAGTCACAACCACGAAAATTCACTAAAATAGTGAATTTGAAAACAAACTTACTACAACAACAATTGGACTCAAAACCTAAATTATTTCTATTTTTCAAAAATATTAGGGAATTAATGAAATACAAACTACAAATTGAAATCCTCCCAACTTAATACCATCTACAAAGTTGGACGCTATTTTCAATTAAGAGCCAGACTCCTCCATCTCTGCGCGCAGATATCGGGTATCAATTTAAATGTTCGAGATGTGAACGTAACCTATATCAGTACAATCAACTCCCGTTAATCAGATTATTGATCGGACACGATTTGCTTCAGTGAATTAACGAGTTAGCCTTTTGTGATTGGTAAAGTCGGTACGTCAATCACGCAACGCCGATCTGAACTTGCGTGGCCCTGGTTAGAGCAGGTAACTCATTATAGACAACGTAACTGCAAAATACGTCACAAAAGTTGTTTTTATCTCAAGTTTTATTTAAGCCTGTTGTGTTATAACAGTGCGCAATAATTGTAATTATATTTCTTATTATTTGTTAATGCAATCTTGGGCAAACGCTGCGGTCTAATTGTTATGTCCGATTAACTGGGAATTTTTTAATGCATTTTGCACCTAGAATTTCGCTGTCGTAGTCGGATAGCGAGGTTCTCCGATTGTAGAGGTAAAACACAGTACATAAGAATGCAGGAATTCCGTTACTTGACAATTTGTGTCCAATGGCGAGCAACGTTTCCTCTACGCGCAGATAGCCTCGAACCCCCGGGCAGTACTTCAGTATTGCCCCGCACTGCATAAGTGTTGATAAGACAAGGTAAATACGTTCTTTCAATCGGAAGCAAAATTGAGAAAATTAGTTTAGAAAATCAAGGTGATCCGAAATTCCGGCCAAAGCTGTCCCGATTTGTGGAGAAGACCCAGTAGGGTAGCTACAGCCCCCCCCCCCCCCATTGGCCTGTCAACCAAAATGCAGAATAAGAAAAATACGACGTTTTTAGATCTTTTGAGACTGTTTTTTGCGCTGGAATTGACTAAAAAGTGATTTAAAGCATCTTTTGAAACATATATTCAGGGGGGGGCTAATTGTCAAAAATTAAAGTCACAAATCAATGAAAACTGTAAAAAATGCCCGAAAATAAACAACCAAATTTGATCGCTAATGTAAAAACGCCAAACAAAGGTTTTATCAACAAATATATTATAAACTCAGAAATAAGGGGAGGGGGGCAATTCAGTGTTAGTTAATTACCAATCACTTCTCTCAAATATCTTTCCATTAGCCCCGCCCCCTCCCCCCAATTACTTTTCTTTATAAAATATAGACGAAATAAATTACTCCGTGTGAGTTTTATTGAATAATAGGATTTTATGATTTACCAGCAAGTAAACAAGAAAACTGTAACGTTATCATTAGCCACTTTCCATATAGCCCATTAATGCAACCAGTTGAATCATGTTGCGCTGCCAATTTCTATGCCACGTTTTAAAAGCATTATTTTTTTATTAAAGTAGCTCTAAAATTAAGTTATTTTTGCAAAAAAATGCACAATTTTCGAGCGCTAGGGTCTCCACCCCCAGACCCCCGTGCCTCCGGCAGCTGTGGGCTTTGCCCCCAAACCCCAAAACAGCCCCCCATTGCGAATTTCTGGCTACACGCCTGAGAAGACCGCTTGGTTTTTTATTTTGGACTTCAACTGAATTTGGGGGCAAAATTCCGGATTAAAATACAACTATTTAGTGGCGACGACCTTTTTTGCTTTTTTTTTTTGTTTTGTTTTGGTCTTCACCTGAATTTGGGGGCAGAATCCCGAAACTCTGGGCTACAATACAACCAAATTGCGGCGAATACCTTTTTTTGGAGCTCACACCAACACGGCCTTTCATTCCGCGCACACTAAGCAAGCCTTAGACTTAGAGGGAACATTGACGGCGAGGGTGTCCGATTAAAGGGCTTCTGATTAATGGGAGTTGACTATACCTCCTCGCTATATTTGTGCATCAGAGTAAAGAGCATCAAAGCTCCTCAAGTCCAACAAAAGTGCCATTAGAGAACACATTCTAGACTGCGATTCGTGTTGTAAAAATTCTAAATTTAAGATTCCTCATTTTCCATAATTCGTAAGTTCAATTCGCCCAACGAAGCCAAAATTCACGAAGCTTTAATAATAAAAAATAAAACCCAATCCAAACAAAATGTATGCTAACGAAGTTTCATTGTTACACAGTTTTCACCAGATTGGCACTTAATCAAATTGTCCAGTCCACTGATCGCTACTTTCTATTGTTTTGATGACAGATAGGATAATCTAAAAAATTCATCATTCACTGGTTCTGTCCTTTTCTGTAAGGTTTCGTTGTTGTGACCTGAACAATTTCACTACTTTGAAGTTTTCAGTAGAAATAGCGTGTTTTTGATTTCATGTTTAGAGCGTGGAACTAATTTTGGGAGTAATGATTTTACTGTATATGAGTGTAGCATAAGTTTTGAAAATATTAATATTGCATGTAGATCCTGACGAGGGCGCAATGTCAGACGCCGAAAACGTTCGAAATTTCTTATTAAGTAATAAATAAGCAATTTAATGCTTAATCCTGTGGTCCTGATAGCGCTGGCTTCGCTATGGTGTTATCAAAAATCACAGTGGTTTCGTACAGTATTGCATGCAAATAATACAAATCTGCAGTTATTGTCCGCAACTATGCTGCTGCTTTTGATCTTATCAAAGAAACTCAAATTGTTGCTGAATATCTTTCAAATCACAGAAGATACTTTAATAGTCATTAGAACAATTTTATTTTTATTTTTTTTATGCGGCCAAGCGATTGCAATGAAAATTTGCCAATATGAATCCATCGGCGTGGTGCTGGCAAATATTGTACAGTAAAGTGCAATTGCGCGAGCTGAAGCTATTTTTGATAGCTTTGCCATTAAAAAACTGTTGCGCGGTAGTTTTATTTCCGTAAACAAACGGTAAATTGTTATGTCAAGGCAATATAAATCATAGGCGTACGAGATTTCACGGCTATTTTGGCGCGGCATACTTATAAATTGAGGTCTTCGGAAAACACGAATATTCGTGTCTCGAGAAATTGACTCGCAGTAGCAGTGGTCTTTGCTACTGCACGAATAAAATTACTGAATCTTGGTTTCGAAGATTTTCAATTTTTCAGAATTGTTGCAAATTTTTAATGATAAAATTTTTAATTTTATAACAGTAAATTTTCGGCCGAAAATATTTTTGCTTAACCGATATTTGATCTGGAAATTTTTGTAAAGAATATGGATTTTTCTCCGAAAGTTTTTTGTTTGAACAAAATCGAAACTGGTTTAAAATGTTTGTGTATTTGCTCGAATTTTCGACTAATTTTGCGAATAATATAGACCAATGTAATTTTTTTCGAAAAAACTTTCGGTGCTTCGCCGGTTGATGATAAATAATACTCAAAAAAGAGTGTGCTGCAAATTGCTAGGGACTTGGACTTCTTCCCCAGACCCTTTGCCTACGGCCACTGGCGGCTCCACTTCCAGACCCCGATCTGTCAAACAACTTTTGCCCCTCCCCCCTTGTGGCCTTTGCAGCGTTGAACCGGTCAGTGATAGAGTGGATGAAGCGTCTGCCACTGAAACGGTAAACTCGAATTTGATTTCCGGCCAGGTCATACCAAACATTATAAAAATTGGTATTCATAGTTTCCCTGCTTGACGATCAGCGATTAAAAGGACAGTGTGAAGCCTCCACCGTGTGTGGTAGACAGTTGGGCAAGTGGTAGCTTGACTCGAAAAGACCGAAAGGTCTCTTCGCTGTCTCCTGACCATCGATTGACCAACGCAACTAGGTGAATAAAATTTCATTTCAATTTTGAAATTCCTGAATCGCTATTGGTCCTAAAGTCAATTTTTCAGACGACCTGAAGTAGATTCGGCTATTATGAGCCAATGACATGATGTTTTGACTTCTTTGACTAATAATAGTTTATACCGTCTTCCCGACTTTAAGTACGGCGAAATACAGCGTAATACTCCATTTGCAATACAGAGGTTCAAAAATTTTGGGCAGTAGCTTTTAAATTTTTTGACAAGTTTAGCATAATACAAAGATTCAAAGATGGTCCAAAAAGCTAAGCAGAGCCGGAGTTTGGTAGCGATATTACTTATATTCTTGTAGTCGCCGTATCCTCTTTCTTCCAATCTGGATGTTTGGTTATAGGTTATTTTACTGATCTCATCATATTTCGCCGACAATGTTAAAAAAGCTATGCCTGACCTTATCTTTGTTTGCTCTGCCTTACTCTTAACGTCTATATTTTTCTCTGCAGAAGGAAAAAGTAGATTTTGCTTGTCTGAAGTTTAATCTTTCAGGTCTTTAGTATGATCACGATGATAGTTCGAACGAATCACTTTACACATTAAGCTTTGCATGAAATTGATCCAACGTTGGTCGTTCGCTTTCGCTATAGATTAAGTTTCTATACGATAGTGTTGTTTCCGCTTCGGTGATTTGAAACTTGGCTAAACATCATCTTAAAGCGATAAATATTAATTTTGCAGCTTGCCGCTAAGTGGCAAAAAGAGTCACACGTTACTGAGATAAAATTGTTACGTAAGAATAAATAAAAGAAAGTAGAAATGATATAGAACAAGTGAGTATTCATTCATTCATTTATTTATATTAGCAAGTTACGTATATACAAAAAGCAAAAAAAATTTTTACAGTACAGTATGTACTAATTTTGTCTTTAGTTTTTGCATTCTTGATATCAGTTGGTGCAGACAGAGATCACCTTAGTCAAGCCACACCTTCATTTAATTATGGCTTTCATTGAATTTCTGATAAAATGAAAATACCAATTACAAATTACTATGGGTAGTTTGTCTCATTAATGCAATTTATAGTAAAATTCCAAAGTACAGTAATCTTAATTTTGGAAATGTAGGTTGCTGAAAATATTTTGACAATACTGATATTTGAACAGTTTCTCATGCGCTCAGAGTAGGTACACAAAATGTAAAATTTTTAATACAGTAAAGTATAGGCATACTTTGATACTTAGTCCTTCACGTATTTAAATAATGGCTTTCAACATATTATAAAGTGTTTATGGTTTGCTTGGTATGGATAGTTTGAAGTTTGAACTGCAATAAGACTTTAAAGTGCAGACATTTTTGTTTTTCTTTTACTTTTTTTTTTCACTTTTACTTATCAATTAAAAATTGTTTAAATTTTTTTGGAAACTTTTGATATGGGGTATCTTTTAGTGTTGGTGGAATTGTTTGCCATATTTTGGTTCCTATATAGCTAATTTTGTTTTTGTCCAAGTCTTTTTCTTGTTTTTTAAAGAAAATAATTTTATGTTTTGCTTAAACGCGTCTCGTATGAATGAAAGAATTTTGAACAGATTTAAAATAGCTGAAAAAATATTACGAAGTTTTTTTTACTACATTTTTCATGAATAGTCCAACCTCAAATTTGAATATGTCTCCAACAGTGAAAATAATTTGACTATTTATCTTTTTTGTTGTTTTACAATACTTTCTTTTTCTTCTTTTTTTCATATGATGTCAAATACTTTGTTGTGCATTTTGTTTCTGCTATTAATTAATATTTTCCAGCATTACCCCAACTTAAAACTCCATACTTTAGATGAGTGTGCACCATGTAGTAGTACAATTTTTAAAAAAAAGAGTGCATCTACAGTACTATAGGTTCGATTTTTCTAATCACACGTCACACCACATGCTCGATATAATTTTTTACTTGATTGTTTTGTGTGGGGCTCCCATGATAATTTATGATCAAATTTTATTCCTAAGTAGGTAAAGCTTTCAACTTGTTCGATTTCTTCTTCTAACCCGGATTTAAGTCTAAAAGTTTTTTATGGTTTATGCGGTTTTTTAAGGACGAATATCGTTAATTTTTTTTTTAATTTAGGCATGATTTATTTTCATAGAGTCATTTCAAAATTTTTTGAAAATTGCAAGTAACTTGTTCAAATGTTCTTGCAGAATTTCAAGACTTCTATGTGACATTAAGAGCACAGGGTCATCAGCAAATAGAGCTGTAATTGTACTTAAATTTGTTTTCTCCAAATTGCCTTGGTCAGGTAACAGCGAAGGGATCTCTCGATCTTCGAGTCAAGCTGCCACCAGATCACCTGTCTAACACACAGTATAGGCGTACACTGTACTTTTTAATTTCTGAACGTCAACCAGGGAAACTGTGAATATAGGCTTACCAATTTTTATAGTTTTTTGTTGGACCCGCCCGGAAATCGAATCCGAGTCTTACACGGCAGACCTTTTCAGAAACAGACGCTCTGTTCACTCGACCATTGATCGGTAACCCCTGATAGTATTATAAACATAGCTCAACAAGCATTAATATATTAAACTATATTTTATTCACAGTAAAATTTAGAAACCCTTAACAGTCTGTTTCACCCTTACGGGATCCTCAGAAGAGAACTTCCAAACAACATATGTAAAAGCAAATTGATTAGTTACACTAGAAACATAAATTTGTTAGCGGTTATTAACAAAATAATAGTTGGTCGAGCGGTAACGCGTTCGTCTCTGGAGTGGCAGGTCTGAGGTTCACGTCTTAGGCCGGTGAAATTGGGCACAGTGTTGCCAATAGCTCGCCACCGCCGCGACACTTCTTAAAAAAAGGAGCTGTGTTGCCCACAGGCGCAATGACGCGGAAATAGGCCCTGCAAACTTGTTACACACTTCGGCGCATTACAGAGAGTATAATGAAAGATTTGGTTTGATGTTGATTTGATTCCTGCCGTTGATAAGCATTAAGGTAAATTTACACAGTATCCGTTTTTCGTCCATTTTTTACATTTTTGCTTCTCCTTGAAAAAGTATGCGCTTTTTCCTTCGCAGTTTTTTGTGTCCATATCCGCACTAACCAGGCAGTCACATACACGACAAAAATTTTCCGAAAAAAATTTTGTGTAAAGGGGTATAGCTCTAGTTTGAAATATCGCTCTTATCGTTCATACACAAAATTTTTGAACAAAATTTTTATCTATATACAACAGTCTACGTAGTGCGGATTTGGACTTATAAAAATGCGGATGAAAAAGCGCATACTTTTTCAAGGAGAAGCAAAAACGTAAAAAAACGGACGAAAAACGGATGCTGTGTTAAGGTGAATTTACAGCATCCGTTTTTCGTTAGTTTTTGTCCGTTTTTTTACATTTTTGCTTCTCCGTGAAAAAGTATGCGCTTTTTCATCCGTGTTTTTATAAGCCAATATCCGCGCTAAGTAGACTGGTACATATAGATGAAAATTTTGTTCAAAAATTTTCTGTATGAACGATCAGAGCGATATTTCAAAACAGAGCGGTATCACTTTACAAAAAATTTTTTTCGGAAAAATTTTGTCCAGTATGTGACAGTCTGGTTGGTGCGGATATTGGCATATAACAATGCGGATGAAAAAGGGCGTACTTTTTCATTGACCAGCAAAAACGTAAAAAAACGGATACGGTGTAAATCCGTCTTTAATTCACCTTTAACGTCTTAGCGACGCCCTTCCTAAAGCAACGATTAGGCTACTGCATTGAGTCGTTTTGCTGCGCATTAATCAGTTTGATCTTATCAGCACAACAGATCTGAGCTGGTAAAAAGAGTAGACTTTTCGGCAGCCGAAGGATTTCAGTAAAGATCAAGCTGACAGATACATTTCGGTCTAAATCCTAGCCTAGTCCAGCAATAAGGTTTTTATTACTAGGCTACACAGTACAAACTCATACCTGATAATAAGACTACCAATATTTGAAAAGGTCTATTGTATTTGCTTGGGGTATTTTGTGACCCTAGATTAAACTTTTCCATCCAAGTTGAAAACAATGGCCTACCAGCCTACTCTGATAACTCTACTAGCCTTACTTTCGCTTGTTCTTAGACGGTTGTTACCAAGGCTATCGTACAGCCTACTCTTTTTTCCAGCATGGATCTATTCTGCTGACAAGATCAAACTGATTAGTGCGCAGCGAAACGACCCAATGCAGTAGTCTAATCGTTGCTTTAGGATAGAACTGGGAAGGCGTCGCTAAGACGCTAATGCTTATCAACGACAAGATTGCCAATAAAAATTATTAAAATTATGCGTAGGTGGGCAAGTTAATGCAAAACGTTAGCTTCGTTAACCAGTAGTCCGTTCACAAACTTCACACCTCCATTAACGTTAATCCGTTATTTTCAGCTTTAACTAAGGGAAGGTAATAAAGTCCGTTAATTGGAACGACCGACGCTCGCGTCGCGTGTTCCTTTGTTTTTACTCGGCCATTTTCCAACTAACGAGTGCGAAATTTCAGACTTTTGCTTATAACTCGAAAACGGTTGGGTCTAGCCGTATGAAATTTGGACAGCAGTTTGAGATTAATGAGTTGTATGTTTGTACACAATTTCGAGGCAATAGGTCACGTGACTTTGGTTTTAGAACCCGAAAACCGCCCCGCAAGTTTGGCGTAAAAAGCGGTCTCAGTCAAAAACGGCTTAAGTACGGCAAAAAATATTTCATATGGTTGTATGTCTCAAGATACCCTTTCATCCCAACCGAACCACTTTTGGCCGCGATGAGGTTTATTTCCTTTTTTTTTCCTTTTTTTTCTTCCTAATTTTTGTACGCTCTTTTTCTTTGGGAACGTGTTGAGAAAGCTAGTGTAACTTAAATGTATCACAGACGGGGGTTTGGGGGCGGGGCCTTCAGCCACCGGAGGCTTTGGGGGTCTGGGGGCGAAGCCCCCAGCCGTTGGGCGATTTTTTGTAATTTTTTGGAAAAAAAGCTATGTTAATGCCATTGGATCACATTTCGCAAGTGTTCAAAACCATTTGAAAGCACTAGAATTTTGACATTTGAAAGCCAATTGAAAAAATCAAATAGTTTAATCCTCCTTTTACTAGCAATTTAAGTCCAAAACACGTTTAACATCTTGTATTTTGGAGTTAAATTTTAATTGTTAGTGATTTGGTCCATGTAGGGGGAAGTAAGGTGCATTGTCTCTGGCTGCATTTTAGCAGTAAATAATAATCCACTTGAAGATTTTCCTTAGAGATTTTTGTTTTGTCATGAAAATAACCAGTTATAGGAGTACCTGTTCGCCAGGGGGCCCAGGACCCTCAATTGAAGTTCAATAATTCGTTCAATCAGCATTTTCCATGGCTAATTTTTTTTTAAACTATTTTGTACGTAAAAGCCGGCGAGGTTGGAGGTGAAATACTGAATTGTTTTTGAAAAATGGTACAATAGATGGTTACGTCTATTAACCATGTTATTGCAGCGCCGGATTTAGGCTACATCGCGCAAAGCCCCTGGCACTTTGGAGATTTTCGCAGCATCTTTCTCGGAAATATAGGTAAAGACCAAAAAAATCATACGATTTCAGCTCGGGGCCCCTAGCTGGTACTGCGTCATATTATGGTAAATCCGGCCCTGATTAATGCATTACGTTCAAAAAAAGGCTAGATGTGGGCCTGAGATAGCAACTTTTAGGACAAAAACTTTCCATTTTCTCCGGGTTATACGTTTAAATTGGCTGGCAAAAATTGAATTGAGTGGGACCCGGCGCCCCTGGTCTTCAATATTGTTAATTAGTTATACTGTTGTCAGCGAAAAATGCTAGAAGCAAACTGAAACTGAAGAAACAATAGACTTTTTTGTCACATTTTTGTCTTTGGTGAAATTACGATTAGGGGGGCCTGCCTCCTTCCCCTTGCCTACGCCTATGCTCCAATTGAGGAAAATAAAAAAGGTGTTCGCAAATTTTCCGCAAGGTTTCTGGCGTTTTCCAACGAAATTTCAACTGTTCAAAAAATAGTGCTGTCCTCGAGCCGAGGACAGGGCAATTTTCGAGGACTTGAGGCTTCGAGGCCAAGGCCAAGGACTTCAAAATGTGTCCTCGAGGCCAAGGACGTCCTCGAGGACTCCACCTCTGGTAAGAATCTCTAGCAGTAAAGACCTATTCTATTTTAGAGATTTTTTTGAAGGCCTATTCTATTCTATTTTTTTTATTCTTTTTTAGAGGTTTAGTCGCAGAGACGCGGAGCAAGGAAAAAGTAGATAATGTTAAAGCAAATTTCGTTTAGGTTCAGCGTTCAGCGACCACGCATTGTCATTGCTGTCTGTGTGTTACAAATGTAACTTGAAATTGTGCATTGGTGGATGTTTCAACGTAGACCTATATCGTTTTGTCGCTGTTTCCTTTTTCTGGTTTGCTCGTGTCCTTTTTTGTCTTAAACGTTGCTCTGGTAAGCCAGAAACAAAAAAACTGACCATCACTATCTCAACCTTTTGACTTGAAGCTTTGCAATGGTGTTCATAAAAAAATCAACACCATTTCGTAATAAAATATATCCCGGTTGTTACGAATACTTTTATACGGTAATACCTTAGCGATGGGCACATGTCCGTTAATCACTAATCCGTTAATAACGAAGCTGACTTTTTCATTAACTCGTTAATCCATTAAAAAGTTTTTTCATCTTAACGGACTAAATTAACTTCCTTTGAGTTCGGTTAACTTTTAGAACTCTCCTTTGTGCTTGTTTTAAGAATCTTCCAGAACTGCCTTTGTCCTAATTTTAACTGTATTGTCTTTAGACCTTTAATCTTATAATCTTTAAGACTGCAACCAGTGCCCAAATTAGATAGTCTTTGACAGCACGTGTGATACAGAGAGTGTCTCAAATTTTCGTAGTTTAGTGTATCAAATTAGCTGTGTAGTAAGTTGATTATGTAAAATGGTAACGTGCTGATGTTTTCTATTTCTATAGTGCGACCTCGAAGCAGTTTTTTAATAGTATAGTCAAGTATAGTCTAATTAGTGTTGGTATAATCGATAGCGTAAATTTGGTCTAGTAAATTATTAGTTGATTAATATTAATTTGGCTTGCTGAAAATTGACCTTGTTTTGCCGTGCCCCTTTGGATAAATCAAATTTTGGTATTGTTGTGAGGAATAATATTCTTATATTCATTTATAAATGTGGTGTGACTGCAGGATATGGAGGATAAGGCGCGCGGCGAGACAGGCTATTAGAAGCGGGTCTGGCTTTATTCAAATTAGAGTCAACAACGAGTTTTACAAAAGAAAGCGAAGAAAAGAGCTCTTTTTTTGCGGCAAATAATAAGCTGCAGCCTCATAGGTCTATCAATTATCGCTGCTTGCAATTTCCAAAGATTTTCCGATCGCAGCTTCGTTAGTGCATTTGAACTTATTTTTATCTTGAAATTAGATTAGACTGTAAAATGCAACTTCCAAAATACAAAAAGACCACATTAACTTGCCCACCTATGGGTAATACCATAGTGGGCAAGTTAATGCAAAACGTTAGCTTCGTTAACCACTAGTCCGTTAACCAGTGATGGAGTACTCGAGTACAGTGCTCGTACTCGAGTACAACTCGAGTACCATTTTTTGAGTACTCGTACTCGGAACCCCAGGTACTCGGTTGGTACTCGTACTCGAAGGTCAATGTACTCGGTACTCAGTCAAAAAAAGAGCCGAGTACACGAGTACATTTGGCCTTCGCTAAAAGTAATAAACAAAATGAATTTTTGATAGTAAACTACAGCTAATAAAACCCACTGACTTATTGAGTTGTTTTTGCTTGAATCCGTGCAGACGGCAGCTGAACGAACAGCTTTTTAATAAACGAGCGAAATCAAGCGTTGGAATGTGCTAAAGTGATTGGGTCGACAGCGCGTAGTATTGTTTGACAACAAACGCCTTTCTGCTGCAGAAAACGTGTGAAAGTTGCCGCAAATTTTGATTTATTTAGCAATTAAAGTTACATACCACCATAGAAATCGAGCCACGCGTCTTAAAAAGACGGCATCAGTTGGGTTAGCATTTTACGGTTTCAGCGCAAATGTTGATAGAATATTTTCTACAGTAGATGTATTACTGTAATCTCCCAATCCCAAATAATAGTTTTACTGTGGTATTGGAAGGGGTATCCGAAAAAGCATACAGTTAGATTTGGAGGCAATATTTTCAGTGTTAAATTCAGGTCAGATAGAGATAGCGTAGTTGCATAGTGATTCTGTAGCTGAGTTGCAGCTGTAGGTAAAATTTTACTTTTTTTGCAAGAAATTGATAAAATAATAAGTCAAGTCTTTTGATAACGCATGCAAAATGTGTTTGAAATATTAATATTATTGAGCACTAATTAGGATTATTTTATAAAAATGGATGTTAGATCTGAAATTAAATAATAGAACAGTAAACAGGTAAATATACAGAATAAAAATCCCGCTATAAATAATAAATTACAGTTGCAGCTAGTAGCTAATATTAAATGGCAGCATTATTTTACAGAGGTGGAGTCCTCGAGGACGTCTTTGGCCTCGAGGACACATTTTCAAGTACTTGGCCTCGAAACCTCAAGTTTTCGAAAATTGCCTTGTCCTCGGCTCGAGGATAGCACTATTTTTTGAATGGTTAAAACTTTGTAGATCGGCTGGAAAATGTTTTTCTGGACCGTTTTTTTTGGAGATCGACGGAAAAAATTTTTGAAGACCTTTTCTTAGGAAAACACTTGCATTTGTGTCCTTGGTCCTTGGCCTTGGCCTCGAGCATTCCTGTCCTTGGCTCGGATTTTTTTTGTGTCCTTGGCCTCAAGTTTTGTGTCCTCGACTCCACCTCTGTTATTTTATGCTCACATTACTTAGTCACCTCCTTTGAAATGCAGCATTAATTCAAGAACATTTACTACTACGTCATTTGCAGTTTAGTGTTACAAGTTTTTGTTATAGTCTTTAATTAAATGCATAGGAGAGTACAAGTCCATTAATGGTTTATCCGTTAATTACAAAGCTAACTTTTTCATTAAATCGTTAATCCGTTAAAAAGTTTTTTCATGTTAAAGGACTAAATTAACTTCCGTTAAGTTCTGTTAACTTCCGTTAAGGTTTTTATTGTTAATATCTTGCACCATTCATTTATCATAATGGTACAAACCAGTTGGCACTGGTAGCACTTGTTGCGCATTAGCATGAGTTTTATAGAAGAAAGCAAAGAAAGGAGCTCTTTTTTGTGGCAAATAATAAGCTGCAGTCTCATAGGTCTATTAATTATTGCTGTTCGCAATTTCCAAAAATTTTCCAATTGCAGCTTCATTAGTGCATTTTTTAAACAATTAGATTAGACTATGAATGTAACTTCCAAACACACAAAAAGACTACCATAGCAATTAGTATTTCCTTACAATCAGCTCAACAACGTCAATGCGTGCTCTAAAAGCGAGTGAACATAAAGAAATGTATATTACACGCAAAATATTAATGAATTAAAGGACTTTATTAAGTTCCGTTAATCAAAGCTGAAAATAACGGATTAACGCAAACGGAAGTGTGAAGTTTGTTAACGGACTAGTGGTTAACGAAGCTAACGTTTTGCATTAACTTGCCTACCTATGATTAAATGTTAATGGAATATAACATTAAATCGCAAAAGCTCTCAAAAAATTGTTGTGGGTAATCATGTTTGGAGTAAAGGACTTTGAACGCTTATTTGTGATTGAAAGAAGCATACGGTATACGAGGTGTCGCTATTAAATAACAAAACTGGTGACATAAAGCAATTTTATTCAAGAAAAAAAGGTCGTTTTATTTTGTTTTCTCTTAATTTGACGTATTCTCCCTTAGCATCAACACAGCGTTTCATTCGAATTTTCATAAAAAAAAAAAGAACACTACAACACCCTTAACATAAAAAAAAACAATTAACATTGCCTTGAATTTTGATTTTGCTTTTTTAATTTGTGGTGAGTTTGCAGTTTTCCAATGCATGGGCTGCCTCTTTGTCTCTGGGTCGTACTGGGAAATTCATCTCTCATCGCAGGTACAGCAATCACACTGTCTAAAAATTTAGGGGTTTCTTCAATTTGTTTTGAAATGTCAGCGCAAATCTCTTGGCGTTTTTTTTTTTTTTGATCGCTAGTTAAAAGCTTTGAAACAACTTGTGCACAGACCTTTGTCATATGCAGATTTTCATGCAGTACTTGCCACACTGTTTCTTTGTCAATGGACATCCTCTCTGCTATCAGTCGAATACTAAGTCGACGATCTTCTCGGACAATTTTTTCAATTTCTCGGTTATTGTTAGCGGTTTTTGATATGGTTGGGCGTCGTGAACGTTCATCATGTTCAACATCAGTCCGGCCTTCATGAAATCTTTTGTGCCATTCAAAAACGCGGGTTCTTGACATGCATTCTTTGTCATAAACTACTGTAGCGTCAGCTCCAACGTAGCCACTAATAAAAGTGAAAGTGGATCCATGGAGTAATAAGTCAACCCCGAGAGTAGCTCGATAGGTTGTGCAACCGAGCCGGTCGACCGCATTGGGACGCGTCCTTTTGACAAAAACGTAACAATGGCGAGCACGCCAGGACGTTGGAGTGGTGGACGCTCTCCCTTGCGCTGGTTGGAGACGTGGATGAGCCGTTGCCAGCGTAAAGGGATGGGGATGATGTAGCGTCAGCTCCAACGTAGCCACAAGTAGAAGTGAAACTGGACGTATGGATTAATACGTCATCCCGGAGAGTAGCTCGATAGGTTGTGCAACCGAGCCGGTCGACCGCATTGGGATGCGTCCTTTTGACAAAAACGTTACAATGGCGAGCACGCCAGGACGTTGGAGTGGTGGACGCTCTCCCTTGCGCTGGTTGGAGACATGGATGAGCCGTCGCCAGCGTAAAGGGAGGGGATGATGTAGCGTCAGCTCCAACGTAGCCACTAATAAAAGTGAAAGTGGATCCATGGAGTAATAAGTCAACCCGGAGAGTAGCTCGATAGGTTGTGCAACCGAGCCGGTCGACCGCATTGGGACACGTCCTTTTGACAAAAACGTTACACTACCATCAAAGCTTGAATTTTACCAAAAATTTCAAGTTAATTCTTTGCTCGGTTTTAGAGTTAAACATTATTCTGCGGCTGCAACAGAACTTTTTGCAACAATGAGCAATTTGCTGCTTCTGCAAGCCAAGGCTTTTTCCGACGCGCAAAAAAACGTGCATTTGCTGTCAACGTCAAGGTACCTAATTTGTTTAAAATATAGCAGTAATTTTGCGTGTAACTTGTCAGAAAATTGTCGCCTGCAGTTGTGTGCCTTCTTAACATCCCACTAACCGAAAAAAACGTATTCGTTTATGTTTTTGCGACAAATTTTGAGCTGTTACAACTTAAAATTTTCTTTTTCTAAACTTGTAAAAGTACTCGTACTCGTACTCGAACTTTTTTACGGTACTCGTACTAGAGTACATTTTTCAATATCATTACTCGTACTCGAAGTTTTTTGCGGTACTCGTACTCGGAAGTTGAGTACTTGACTCCATCACTGCTGTTAACAAACTTTACACCTCCATTAACGTTAATCCGTTATTTTCAGCTTTAATTAACGGAAGTTAATAAAGTCCGTTAATTCGTTAACATTTTACGTGTAGGCTAATTTACATTTCGTCTCATTCACTCGCTTCTAGAACACGTATTGACGCTGTTGAGCTGATTGTAAGGAAATACTTATTGCTATGGTGGTCTTTTCGTGTTTGGAAGTTACATTTTACAGTCTAATCTAATTTCAAGATAAAAATAAGTTCAAATGCACTAACGAAGCTGGGGGCACATGACAGAAATTTCCTCGTTCGCTTTAATTAACGAGTTTTTTTAAGAGGCGCTACCGAGCGAAATACTCGCTAAACGTAAGAGGTCATTTTTGCACGTGTATGTAAAGCCTTGCGAAATCCGTTACGTCATTCTTTCTCGCTAAATTTCTTCGAGCGATTGCGGAAAGCAGTTCGAGTAAAAAAACGTCACATTTTCCTCGCCAACTTAAAGAGGATCTTGAAGCACTCTTTAAGCGTGCGAGAAATCTTTTTGGTTCAGAAATTTAATGTCGAAATGTTGAAAACTTCTAACTCATGCGAATTTTTGCTGAAAATTAATTCAAATCGTCGCCATGTTTGCTATCAAAACTGCTAAAAAAAAGCGAATTGCATTCAGAACCATTTGCTGTTTCGATTGATAAAGAAATACTAAGTAGTGCAAGTTGACAAAAACAGTTACACACTCCTTTTATAAGAACGATTTTCTAAAACACGAGGCTCATTTTTGCCTAAAATTTAAGAACAAATTAAAAACACTGCCAGCCTCGGCAGCTTAAAACAAACCAAAAAAAAATTCAAACTGATCAAAGAAACTAAAATTCGTGCTGATCCAAAACGATAAAACTTCAGTGATTTTCTTGTGTTTGCAAGCAAAATTGCAACTATTCAAGGTTATAAAGCTCTGCTGCTCTGCGCAAGCAATTGAGAAATTTTTTTGGCAGTTGTTCAAATTGAAAAAAGCTTGCTTTTTTGCTTTTGCAATTTTACGATGCTGCAAAAGCATAAAAAAAGCCTTCACTTAAGTCTTAAGCAGACAGAGCTATAGGAATTAAACAGTGTTTCAAACATGCCCGCTGAAATTGACATCGATGCTCTCTAAAGGTTTACAAAATCAAGAACAAATGAGACTGAATATTGGCAAAAAATTAAAAACAGCCAGTCTCAACTCAAGATTTACCGGTTCTAAAAAGGAAGTGTGCTTCGACTTGCTCACTTTTGAAAAATTTTGAAACCTTTAGACCTAAAGTTACTGTTAACATATGAGTTTACCCACCAACAACCTCAAGGGCGCTTTACTTCATTTAAAAAATTCTAGTATGGAAAAAGTTGTTCTCATTTTACATTGATCCAAAAATATAATTAAATTCTGTCGTTGATTTACTAATTGTTATCAGTTGAAGAATTTCCTTGCGTAGAATAATCACGCATAGCTTAAAGTATCTTTTTCCATAACAATGCAGTACATACAATACGCTTGAACGCATTATTTTAGAAATGCATCTGACGTCACAATGAGATATTTATTACGTACTAACACAAGTTACAAACATCTTGCAAAGAAATTCGAGCGAGCCGTTTTAACGTGTGTTATGCGAGACGGCTCAGAAATGGCAGTTTGTCTACGAAGATTTTTTGCTCGTTAGCGCTTTTTAGCGAGCGAGAATGGCCTTTACGAGCTCGTTAGCACGTTCTGTCATGTCGCCCCTGCAATCGGAATATCTTTGAAAATTGTGAACAGCGATAATAATTAATGGACCTATGAGGCTGCAGCTTATTATTTGCCACAAAAAAGTGCTCCTTTTTTCGCTCTCTTTTGTGAAACTCGTGCTAGTGCGCAACAGATGTTACTAGTGCATACTGATTTGTACAGGTACGATAAATGAATGGTGCGAGATATTAACGATAAAAACCTTAACGGAAGTTAACAAAACTTAACAGAAGTTAAATTAGTCCGTTAAGAGAACTCAACGGAAGTTAATTTAGTCCGTTAACATGAAAAAAACTTTTTAACGGATCAACGAGTTAATGAAAAAGTTAGCTTCGTTATTAACGATTAACGGACTTGTGCCCACCTATGGGTAATACTATCCATGAAAAAAGCTTCTGTGATGTAATAGTCAATATTTATGACGAAATGGTCTCGAAAATTTTTATCAACACTACTGCAAAAATTCATGCAAAAAGGTTGTCTGTCTTAATCAGCGCGCTATTTTGAACTTTAATCGGCGTGGCGTATTAATTTGGCCCAATAATCCGGCACAGTGTATTTGAAAGTTTGAACATTCCAACCTGGATCTTGATTTTAGAGGCGGGGTTGTGACCAAAATTGGCGCCAATTTCGATTGGCAGTTTCAACTGCCAATTGAAGTTGGCGTTTTAACAACTGCCAATTTTGTTGGCAGTTGGCACTGCCAATCAAAATTGGCGTTTTAGCAACTGCCAATTTTGTTGGCAATTGGCATTGGCAGTTGAGCATTGGCAGTTGGCAGTTGTACATTGGCAGTTGGCAGTTGAGCATTGGCAGTTAGCGCTTGGCAACTACCATCAAAAAGGTGGCGATTGTTAAAACCAATAATTGGATGGCTGTTCTATTGACAGGTGATCCTGCTAATTGGCAATATTTAACTTTGTAATGACATTTTATTTGCTTTTGAGAAAGTATTATGAATACAGGAAAAGAAGATATTTTGTAGACCCCTAAAGTTTTAAATGAATGTTTTAATTAACTTAATTTAACATGAAAATTATTAGGTCAGATGTGTTTTAAAACTGCAGAAATTGTTGTTTTTATCACCTGCCACCTTTTTGGTGGTAAGTGAGGATTGTTGTCATCACAGATCATGCATTGATGCATAGGCTATTAATAATACCGGTACCTATCATTTACCAAATTTGAAATGCGCCACATTTGATATGGTACACCCAGTAAAATAGCCTATTAGTATTAGATGATGCTGTACCAGTAGGAAATAGAATGCTTTTGCAGGTATAATCAGACTCATTCTGGAATAAACACGCTTCGGGGTGGAAAAACAAAAATATTCACATTAATTTTAAACGATTATGTATTAGTAGATGATCTGATGATGACCAAAAATAAAAGTTTAAGGCTATATGTCCAATTTAGACACCGTTACTTTTGAAAAATTTATTTTCTTTGATTCCTACAATATCAAAAACTTAATTACGGTAAACAACTTATGACATGTTCATATAAAAATCACAGGGAGAGCACAAGCTAAATGCATGTGCGACACATTGCTTAGTAAATGAACACTTAACTAAAAATTAGCAGCAAATTAGAATCATTAAAATTTCATTCAATGATTGTCAACCTAAAACTTTAGGTTTTCGTGTTTCGACCAGTAACTTAGGCCATCTTTACAGCCAGCATTTAGAAGCATAAGTTATTCATCTATACAATTTATTATTGTAATATACAGTGCGATTGAGCTATCGCGACGCGTTTCGACCTTGCTCAAGGGTCTCATCAGGCAAAAAGAATAACACATATTTAAACATGCAATAATATAAAACTGCAATTAAAATTTGGAAACAAAAATTAACAGCAATTTTAAAATCATTGAAATTCTAAACATGCACTCATATAAATCTGCAATTACCAAATTTGGAAATAAAAATTGCATCGGTAAACACATCTGCTTTGTCTATGCAAATTTTATAATGACGTCAAACAACTTATGACATGTTCATATAAAAATCACAGGGAGAGCATGAGCTAAATGCATGTTCGACACATTGCTTAGTGAATTACGATACCGGTGCTTTAAAAGGTTAGCCTATTGTAATTAGTTGGAGTTTTAGCAAAGGTAAAGTCCTTTAAACACTAAAGGTGTGTTTACACTGGATGTGAAGCAAAGGTTGGCAAATCTGAAATGTCGCCAACTTTTGCATTTTGTGAGTGGTCGCCCATGACTAACGTCACTCTCAAAGGTTGCCAGCCTTTGCGATTGCTAATGTTTGCTTCATACATCAGGCCAGCTCTGATAACCTGCTTTTTCATTGGATTCAATTTGCAGGAAGCGTTGTATGCTTTAGTTTTGAAGTGGTATTCTGTATTACTCATTAGAGCTATCATAGACTATGTTTTGTCATAGTGTACTCGAACGTGAGGAAGGTTGAGTTTGTGTTATTGTAAGCCTAGTACTGGTATGCTATCACGTCGTAATCGTGAAGGAAAAAGTTTATAGTACGAGTTGCCTTTATACCGAAACAAATTAAACATGTTAATTGTTATGGTACTGGTACCAGGGTACAGGTTTGAGCTTAAACAGTTGTTTGTCTTAGCTGGTTAGAGCTGTTTGTGAAGATTCCCGTTAGGGATGTCCATTTCAGAATATCGAATCCTACGGAACTGGATCCTATTTTGAACCGGTTCCGTTTTTAGGATTCGGTTTAGGTGTGAAGAAAAACTGCAAGCGATAAATCTTTTCAGACGTTGCGCATCAGCATGTATGTATAATGCCAACGCACGCTGCACTACACTGCTATGTGTGGTCTAATCGCATGTCTTGATTACTATGCAGGCACACACTTGCGGTCTTGATTAATGGGCTTACATGTTCGAGCCTTGAATATTCTGCACTACAATAAAGCTTTATTGAACTCCCTTTAAACACTGGCATAGCAAGGAAAAAAATTGAGGGAGGCTATGAGTGTGGAATGTACTGTTTGTACATGTTTTGGAGTTCATTTTTTCCTCTGTTTGTAAGATTTAAGAAGGTCATGCCTCCTTTTAGACCCTGAAACGCCACTGCCTGTACATGCTTCGGTTTCTTCAGGCCAGCAACTAGAAGCAAGTGCTTAGGGGGGGCAAAATTATTTTAAGAGGGGGAGCAAATTAATATATATGCCAGTATATATACACTACACACGTATTATTAATTGATTTTCTTTTGGAAGGCTAAGCCCCCCTCTTTGCGGGCCTGTTTTCTTTCCCTAAAATCAACTAGAAATGACGGTTAAAATTAAAACGAAAAATTCAGAGAAACTTATGAAGCATTACAGAATGAGAATATCCCATTGTCATGTAACTTATAGTGCTCGAATCCTTTTACTGGCTATACATTCATTAAAAATGAAACAAAATGTTGGACTTTTTTTGTTTTGCAGTAGTTGGGTAGTTACGTGCTGAATTGATATCAAAATAGTACTGACAGCCATTTTATAGATTTAGGATTCGGTTAAGAATTTGGAATTCTGGATTTGAAAAAAAAAGATTCTGAATTATTCTAGAATACATAATTGTTCTGAAATGGACATCCCTAATTCCCATTGCCAATGTTATAAGTGAATCTGAAAGTTGAATTTGTTATCAATTATGTATATACTGGATACTGGTAGTGAAGTTTTTGCAGTTAGTTTAAGAAAAAGTCAGTCTCTGAAATTATGTTCAGTTATTTATTTGCATATTGATAGTTCTGTGCAAAGTTGGAATTTAAACCCTAAATCAAAATTTTATGAATAAAGTGAGTATTATAATAAAACAAAATACATAAAAATAGTATTCGGCCTATTTAATTTCTGCAGTGTACTCCTATACTGACAGCAACAAACTCTGCATCTCAAAGTCAGCTCAAAAAGGATATCAAAGCAATGATAATGACCTGTTCAAATTCTGTTGAAAGATCAAGTATTATGAGAAATTAGAACAATTTACAGCCTTAGCTGCCTAGATATAGTTGATGATATTCAAACTTAGCCTGGCATTGTATTTAGTTTTCCTAAAGGCTAACAAGGTAAAATACTGTAGGCCTACTAATTTGGCCAGCTTAAGTTGGATAACCTAAGGCTATCCTGCATCTAACAATGCCAAAATTCTATTCTTGGCACTGATACTGGACACTATGCAAAATCATATACAGTAAATATAGGCCTACTGTTTATGTCATTTCCAAGCAAACTTCAAGTGCAATTGTACATATCCAGTCAGTCATTTAGTATTAATATCCTTTTAGATTGAGTATCCTATTCAATAATTCAATATTCAAATTAATAAGCCTATAAGCAAGAGAAGTTGAGCAACTGCTTACAAAAGTTTGACCCTTTGCAAGTTGTTGATGACGTCACATTTTGGTTGCTTTGTGTCTTAAGCATATCTGTAAGCTTTACAGTATTAAAATTTGAATTTAAAAGGTATTAACAGCCACATGCTATTTTCCACTTGCATCTCTGCTATGGTTTAATTAGGCCTTGAAGCTCAAGTTAAAAAACTTACTGTAGCAGTACTTAAAAAAACTATGTAGCCTATTTTGCAAAATGAGGCTAGAAAAATTGTAGAATAAGTTACCTACTATAACCAAATATCACAATTTTATGCAAAATTGTATACCCTTGAAGTTACAGTAGTTTGTATGGTCTTTTTTAACCGAAAAAAAATCACTATTTGCATGTAAAATGAAAATGCTGCCAGATCAATCTGAAAGTGGTTGAAGCAAGTCGGTTATACAAAAAGTATGCAAGAGCAGTGTTTCCTCTAAGCGCAAAAAAGTGCGAAATATTTTTCGGTATTTTTGCACACATTTTTCACAAGTGCAAAACAGCGTTTAATTCCAGTGTTTTTTATCTTCACAAGCATGAAACGACGTTTAATTTCGGCGTTTGTTTTTTGTCAGAGCCCCAAAAATTGCAGAAAGTATCGGATCTGCAGCACAATGACTTTTTTTTTTTTGAGATCGCTTGCCAAATCACAGAAAAAATCGGTTTGCAGCACGGCACGATGACCTTTTTTTTCTTTTTGGAGATCGGTATTTTGTAGCATCACAAAGCCAAAACTAAGGCATTTTCGCAAAAACTTTTGGACACTTTCGCACTTTTTCCGGCACCTATGCAGTAGAGGAAAACTTAGAGGGAACACAATACAAAAGTTTGATTTTTCCAAATAAGTTTTGATTTTAAGAATTATTATAATTTAACTTTCAAATGGTTTTAAAAAAGTGAGAAATGTTATTGAAATCACATTAAAATGGTTACTTTGTTTTGCAAAATCACAAAATTGCTCAAGTTTCATTACTTCCACAAATTCGTAGACTTCTCTAAAACTACTAAATTTTTATCTTATCATATGTTGTTGTAAAATATTTTCCCTTGATCCAACACTGAACAAATCGCTGTTTTCTGAAACAAAAAACAGCTTAGTGGCACTGGTAACATTGACCTGTGACCAACAAATAGAGACTGCTCTCCAGAAAATATGCCATCGACACCTTCAAGTACAACTATACGTATACCAATGGGCCTACTTCAATGTTTAGTGATGGTAAGTTGCGTGAAAGAATGCCATCATGTTGTAACTATTTTGTAGTATGTTTGTGTAGCCCAACTGCAATGTGTGGCAATGCACATTTCAGATTTCAATGCGTTCAATTTTTGCTTTAAATAATTTCAAAACGTTTTAAAATTTGTTGATAATTTTTTTGTGATGCGACATGGAAAAAGCATTTCATTTAAATGCTATATCAAATATTGTGAAAGAATTTACACTTAATCAAGTACTGGCATAGGCGTCAATTATGGGGGGCCGAAGGGCGGTGCCCTCTCAGGTCTAACACTGAACAGGGCAAAATATGTCTGACCCCCTCGGTTTTCTGGCTAGTAATACCCACTTGACAACAAGAAATCCGAAATTACGGACTGAGATAGATCCAAAATGCGGCAAAGACTTTTTTGGTCTATACCTGAATTTGGGGGCAAAATTCCAGACTGAAATAGAATTATTAAGTTTAACCAAACTTCTCAAAAACATTTCGCCCCCTCGAAATTTGCTTAATCCACAAAGAATCGACGCCTATGATTACTGGAATAAATAGTAAAATGCTGTTTTGTATTCGTTAAAGAAGCTTGGTGTAGGAGTTTTATGAGGTGATTCTAACAGTGTAAAAGAGTAACGTGTGATTTTGCAACACTCAACGAGCTGTCTAAGAATAACTAATTGCACTTCATTGCAAAAGAAAAATCCTTATCACTATCCGTGAGCTTGTGAGATCTTCTTTTGCCTACCTTTTAAGCAACATATTAAAAATTGATGTTCATTAGGTTGAGGCTATTGTATCAGGTTATTGCTGTCAGAGATGTTGCAAGAAGACTTAAGGTCAGCATTAGGCATTTGGAAATAATGTGTTTTGTGATGGTGTCGTACAGTTTGGATAAAGCCACATTCACATTATTGTTAGATACCACCAAACCCTCCTTTTCTTGACCATGCTTTGTTTAAAATGATTTATTTTATTAGAACTGTTGTTCATCCATGTTATCCTCCGTAACAAAAGTACTAAATAAGTAGCCCTTACATCCAACAAAAATTCATATGGATGATTTTGATTTCAAAATTTGACAGCAGATATTACTGTGTTTGAAATTTGTAACATTATTCTATTTGCAAAAGATGCTGTTCCCTGCAATGACAATTGTTCTTCAAAATCAACTGGCAGAAGTCATTACTATTGAAAATTTTGTCAGTGCACAATCGATCGCCGATATTTATACATTGAATCAATTTCATGGTAAGAATGTAAATTAAAACAGAAGTTTTTATTGTAGTATTATTGCCTATTGCAGGAGTTCTCAACTTTAGGTGTTATGGAGCCCTTGAAGAGGTTGACCATTATTTATGGAGCCCCACAATAAATTTCTAAATAAAAACAAAAAAGTAAACGAATACCTTGCAGAACCCCTGGGTTTCTCTAGTGGAGCCCTGGGGCTCTGTTCGGAGCACTATGAGAACCTATGGCCTATCGAATGTTAGCAACTTTGTTTAATAATATGTGGAGAGAATTTTTCACACAATTTACAAAAAAACTTAATAGTCGAAAGCTACAGCAGTACTTTTCAATCTATTTATACTTTAACCTTTTTTTTTACCACCCAGTAAATCTATTGGCCTTTCTAAAATTCGGTTCTAACAGTATGGATGCATTGCTATAAAAAGCATAAAATTTACAGTACTGATTGCATGGCAGTTTTATTTAATTTTATTAAAAACAGTAAAGCCCTATTTTAAAATTTATCCAAAGTAAATTTAAACTACCAAAATTTTTTAACGTTTCGGACTTGGCTATGTTCATCATCAAAAAAATTTGAAAAATATTTTATTTCTATTTGAATAAGATTTTATTTTTACTGATGATGGACATAGCCAAGTCCGAAACGTTTAAAAATTTTTCTATTTTGAATCAGGCTTTACTGTTTTTATTCGTAAAAATTTAGATTACATGTGTGTGATTTTCACAGCACCTACAAATAGTGCTCAATGCCAAAGCGAAGCTAGTTGAAACTATTAAACATGAGCTAGATTGTGTGACCAATGATTTTTGGCACTTGCGCTGTTGTTATTTAAACACAAGGTTTTAGTACGCGTGATAGTGTACGTATTTTATAATATTTAAAGTAAATTTGTGGTAATGTTCTTGTTTGTTTTATTTAGTACATACATCTACCATCGAAACACATTGCAGTGGTAGATCCGTTTAGATCTAAATTGGAGAATTCTGCAAGTGCGTCTGTCGCTTTCAGGTAAACTCTAATATATATGTTGAGGCCCAAGTTTTTGGAAGGATTTATTAATTTTCAAGGTCGAATGTTGCTTTAAAAGTAGTAGCATGGCTTAAACTCTTAAGGCCTAAGAATAGCATAAAGTTATTATTATGAAATTTCTGGTTTATTATTTAAATCATAGGAGAAAGAAAATAGAAAAATTTTGGTTGATTGTTGTAGAGTACCATTTTTAAAGCATCGGACTGATAAAGCACACTGTATCTTATTTCTACTCGTTTTACGAGAAATTTTATTTTTTCTGGCTGATGTTATTCAATTTGTCAATTTTCAGTAATTTTCTGCAATTAAGGTCTATTGACGAGGAGCTGAAGGAAGTAAATTGGCAGCCGGTGATAATATCGCACCCACAGCAGCAAGACGGCTGAAATTGCGGAATATATATGTTAAAGGTAACTAAGATGTAGCGTGATCACTGGTCATGATGCAGAGCGCCCCCCCAAAATTAATTACTTTGATTGGCCTGGTAACAACAACAGATTTAAATGTTTTTTTAAAGTTGGATTGTCTTTGAAAAACAAAACTGTTTTAGTCTTTCACTCATCCAGATATTTTCCGATGTTGTTTAGACCTATTTTAAAATATTATGTTGTTATGCAAACTGTACATGAAACGGCGATGAAAATCGTCCAACTATGGTTAAGACTCCTGACTGAAAATGGCAGGCCTTTAGCCGTTTATGGTTGCAGACCAATCAACCCGTGTAGCAGTAGATCAATGCTCTCATGCCTGTATTGAGAGGATAATGGATGTTTGCATATCCAAAAAGGTTTGTGTTTTATAGATTGCGAGAAATTTGCTGAGTGAGTTGTCAAAATTTCCGATGCAAGTCTGCTTTGGAAACACTCAACCATACTTGCAATAGCTCAGATTACGATGTGCATGCCGAATATTGGCTACATCAGGTAAATAGAATAGGACGCATTGTAAAAATGAGAAAACGAAATTAAATTATTGATATAATGTAATAGGGCGTTTAAACAGAGTAATTTCGGATCCACTACAAATGCGCCAAATCGCATTTCGAGCCTGCAATAGCGCTTTTCGTACTGAAAACTATAGGCCTTAAGCGCTAATCGTGCGGAGAACAATGTATCATTTAAAAGTAATGAACCAAGCTTACGAAGACTAAAAAAGAAAGTAAAAGGCGAAAATTGTTTGATTTTTACGATTTGGACTGTTTTCTGTTGTTGATTTGGTAAAGAATTGCAAAACCATATTTTAAAAAAGTTTTGAAAGAGGGGCTGTAGAATATATGAACAACTATATAGAACATCAAACCAACTATAAAGTACGTTACGAAAAATAAACTTATGGTGTAGTTTGCGATTCAAATCTGTTTGTTGCGTAGGGAATTCAGAAAATTAATTGTGGTAATGCAAATACATTTAACTGCTTTCGATAGTAAGCAAATAAGCATTGACTAAGCTAAAAATGCGAATTGCAAAATCGAAACTAATCTACGGATAGTACCAGATATTTTAACTATTTGTGAACTTGACTTAATCCGGTAATATCGAAAAGTAATTTTTGGGCAAAGGAATGTTTTGCCGTCATTTCGTTGTTTCGAAAGTTTGCTTAAACACTAAATAAATTTGTTTTGGCATTTGTTGTAAATACTCTATATCCCATCAGTTAAACATCTAAACTTGCGTTGCGGCATTGAGCTGTTGGAAACGTTACATTTGAATTTAGAGTTAAACTTAGAAAATGTTTTGCACGCAGAAAACATGGAGAACGACTGCTGGATGTGTCTCGACGGAAGATCGGGAAGGAAAGAATGGGTATGTTTCCCTGACTTCCTGAGGAAGTATTGAAGTATTGCAAAAAGTTTGTCCCTGGACTTCTCTGTGATAAGTTGATGGTGTAGTTTGCGATGTTCTGGGCCCGTGAACATGCCGACGTTTCTGGCAATGAACTGGCACTTTTTGATTCTGGCCGTAGTTTACTTGCTCGCCGGTGGGATTTCTTCACATTGGCGAAATTGATCTTTTTTTTTTATAACATCTAGAAATGCAATACTTGCATGTCTATGCAAAATGAGATGGTTTTCTATGTCTTTGGAGGAAACTGGATTATATCGTTCCGAACCATATGAACCTTCCAGACTTTACGGCCGCAACCTATTTTGTCTATACACTACGGGTTAACTCTTCTTGTAGTACCCCTGACCCTGTGATTCAGTTCCTGAATGGGGATATTGGCAAATGTTCTCCACGATTCCATCGCGCAGTAACAGCAGTAAATGATACGTATGTGGCGAATTTAATTCATCATCGAATTTGCTGGAAAAAAGATCATGCACGTAAATCAACAGTGCTTTTGAATCAACAATTCCTTGGATCGTATATTAGTCCAAATGTCACATCAAAAATCTACGAAAAAGAACGTATTCTAGCATCAGATTCCTAATGATTTTAATACTGGTCCCTGTAAATGACGTGTAATTGTGTGTTCACTGTTTAATAACTGCTTCGTGAGAAATCTGTTTTTTGGAATTGCTTTGCATTACCGTTTAAAAGTCGACTTTTCACTTACCACCGTTAATGTTTTTTTTTATTGTTATTGTTTATTAGGTTGAATGCGATGCATGCGCGCGTTGGTATCATGCGGTGGTGTTGGGTCTACGACAACTGACCGCGAACAACGCCGATTGGCTGAGACGGGCGATCCTAAAAACATTTTACTATCCCCAGAGCCATCTTGCCCAAACCCTCAACTTAGTGGCGAAATCACTGCGACGAAACGGTTGGTTCGCGGACAGTTTGTTCGCGGTCAGTTGACTTGGCTCGGTTGGTGTCAGTGTTGTGAAGGTCAAAAAGGTGATATGGATGTGTCCTTTGCATCAACAAAGAGATGGTTAGTATAGATATTGCTTAAACGAGGACTGAAGGCAAAATCAATGGGAGTGCTTCTTTTTTCGTGACCCAGCCGTTTCAGAGTTATTCTTCTTCAAATACGATGTAGAGGCCTTTAATGTTACAATTCATATTGGCAACTCTGACGTTGATAGTATTAGCGACGCCATCCCAGTTCTAACGTAACGCAATGCCGCAATTAGGCTACTGCATTGAGTTACTTCGCTGCACACTAATCAGTTTGATCTTATGGGCACAACAGATCCGAGCAGGTACAAAGAAAAGGCTGTTTGGCGGACATGACTAAAAGGCAGAAAAGTAGGAAAAGACGGTTGCCAACCCTAACCGCCTTTTAGCACGATTTCCGCCTTTTCTTACTTTTTCGCCTTTTGGTATTGTCCCTGTTTGGCAGCCTAGCGATGTTAGTAAAAATCAAGGTATTAGATACATTTCAGTCTAAGTCATAGCCTAGCGTAGCAATAAGGCTTTTATTACTAGGCTATGAAGTCAGACTGAGAATAAGACTACCAGTACCCGAGTTTGTTGTATTTGGTTACAGTATTTTGTGACCCTAGATTCCTAGAATGAATTTTTCCAACTAAGTTGCCAACAATGGCCTACTAGCCTTACTTTTACTTGTTCTTAAACGTTTGTTACCTAGGCTACTGTATTTTGTTCTCTTTTTTCCAGCTCGAATCTGTTTTACTGACAAGATCAAGCTGATTAGAGAGCAGCGAAGCGGCTCAATGCAGTAGCTGAATGCGGCGTTGCTTTAGGTTAGAACTGGGATGGCGTCGCCAGTGCTATCAAGGCCAGGGTTGCCAATAAAATTAAAATCAGAGTGGCCCCTACCGGCCCGACGTCGTGGTTGAAGTAGATTATCTCTGGAACGGCTTGGTCAAGAAGGATGGAATCGACGCCAATCTAGTCTTATGCGATTTGCCTAACTTAAGATATACCCATTGATTTAGCCTTCAGACCTCGCTTAATTTTAATTCGCAAGGTTTAAAGTGTTATGTATGTTTATATTTCATTCAGCGATGTAGCGTTAATTCAGGGGCGTCCAACTTTTTTCAGTCGTGGGCCAAATTTGCTGTTCCAAAAGTTTCGTGGGCCAAAATTTAGTCTTACTTTATCTTCTTCGCAAACTAAAGTCTTCGGATGGATTTCGTGGTGATCTCCGAAAAAAAAAAGGTCTTCACTCAGATTTGATCGTTTTTTTCTGCCAAAAACTAGGTGAAGACCAAAAAAAAAAGGTCTTCACTCAGGTTTTGATCGTTTTTTTCTGCCAAAAAGCAAGTGAACACACACACAAAAAAAAGGTCATTCCGATGGATTTTGTGGGATTTTCCAAAAAGCAAGTACAAAAGAAATTCAAGGACTCGTTTCTGCAACTCACAACGTCAGCGCGGAAGTATCAATCAACCAACCGATGCAGAAACCTTTGGCGCGGGCCACTTTAAAACTTTTGGCGGGCCACTTGTTGGATGCCCCTGCCTTAATTGATGGGTACCGATCAAGTGTATATCAAAAATTAGCTTTTTTGCTTGCTGTGACTATTCTGCCTACATAGTTTCTATAAAGTTATTTGGTGACCATTTGTTTAGAATGAAAGGTGTTTAGTGGTGTCAGAAAGCTAGAAAAGTTGCGGAGAAATATTGTGCAATTTAACGTAATTAGGCTACGGCATGTTTACCGACTTTGCTGATTCTAAATGCATGAACGTAGAATGGGCTTGCAATTATAGATGCAACTGAAGAAGTGAACTCCGATTCAATTCCAAAATTTATTGATAAGTTTTTAGTTTGTTTATTTTTTGCGAAACCATCCTTTTATTGAGGTTTAAAGCAAATCTGAAATTTACTTTGAAGAACTCAACACATGAAACGATCTCATCTTTTTGTTTTCCATTCACATGTTACGTATAGAGCAACAGTTCACATTATGTTACGCCTGCTTATTGCCTAACATTAAAGTAGCCGTATATCGAAGAAATAAATCAAAAGCAATCAAATGAATATTTGAAATATAGTTAGGTTATTTACCTCCTCAGTTGCATACTTTACGCGTATAACTGCAAGCCCGATCCTTTTTTGTGTTCCGTCACACTCATAACGCTTCCACAACAACTTTAGCGTAAATAATATTGCAATTACATCTTTATTTTAACACAGCTGTCTTGGCCAGGAGACTGCAAAGGGACCTTTTGCTCTGCGAGTCAAGCATCAATTTATATAGCCACAAACGGTGGAGGTTTACAAGCAAATTCTCTTTTAACGCTACTAAGAAGCTGTGGATGCCAATTTTTTTAGTGTTTAGATTTGACCCGACCGAGAATCTGACTTTAGTCTACCGTTTCAATAGAAGATTCTATCCTCTAAATATGTAAAACCGGAGAAAATGCCTATGTTTTGAACATTTTTTTATTCTGGACAAAAGGTTATACACCTCCACTTATTTTAGTTAATGAAAAAAATTGCAGAGTGTTTCAGAGAAATTCGTCTCTATATTTTGGGATCATCTTGCAATTGCACTACCTATCATAAGCGTAGTCAGAGGGGGTCCGGCCCCCCCCAAATTGAAATGCCGCTAATGATAAAAATGTGACAAAAAAGCATATTGTTTCTTCAGTTTCAGTTCCTTGTATTTTTCGCATGTAAACAGTAAATAACAAAAATATTGACGACCACGGAGCTCCTCAATTCAGTTTTTGCCAACCAATATAAATATATAACCCGGCTGACATAAGGGTTTTTGTCCTGAAATTTGCTACCTTAGGCCCTTATCTAACCGTTTTATGAATTTAATGTATAACGAGGGTCGGATTTGCCATATGCCGCAGAGCCAGAGGCCCCGCGCTCAGATGTAAGATTTTTTTTTGGTCTTCACCTACAGTACATTTGGCTGGATGATAATGCAAAAATCTCCAAAGTCAGAGGCCCCGCGCGAATCCGGCCCGGGCAATGGTTAGTAGGCCGTAACCATCTATTGTACCATTTTTCAATGACAATGCTCCTTCACCTCGCCAGTTTTTACGCGATGTAAACCTTTGAAAAAATTAGCGAGTGGAAATGCTCATTTGCAAATGATTAAATTTGATTTGAGGGGCCTAAGCCCCATGGTTGTACATGTACTCCTACAGTAGTAGTAATTTTTTATTGCCGAGCAACAAAAAATACTTAAATTGCAGAGAATTCGGCTGTAGGATTTTGACCCAGGCGGAAAGTTTTGTTATAATTGGTAATTAAAAAAAAAAAAGAAAAATTACTGTAACTGATTGTTTTATGACAAAACAAAGCTGTCAATGGAAAATCTTCAAATGGATTATTATTTATTGTAATTCTCGAGTATTTATTGAAAATCTTCGAGTAGCTTTTAAAACGCGCTTTTGACTTAAATTGTAAGTAAAAGGAGAATTGAACAATTTAATTTTTGTAATTGGATGTTACATGGTAAAAATCTAGTTCTTTCAAATGGCTCTAATACATGCGAAATGTAATCCAATGGCATTTAAATAGCTTTTCTTTTCAACAAAAAAGCTCCCTGACCCCCATAGCCTCCGGCAGTTGAGGGTTTCGTCCCCAGACCTACTGTACATCTATATATTACGTTTGAATTACACTAGTTTATTTACTATACTACCAATTTAGGCATTTTCACTTTTGGTTTAAGCCCTCTTTTTTAGTAAAGTCCTGTTAAAATGCCCAACGAAGTCAATGCTGCTGGTCTTCCATTTTACAGTATCTTTGTCCTCCAAAAAGTTTTTTTTTTCCGAAAATTTTTGATTACGTTATTGCGTGTAATTTAAAGTTTGGCCCCTCCCAATCAAAAATCCTGGCTACGCCTGTGCTACCTATGCTTTGCTGCTTGCAGTAAAATTACTAAAAGTGAAGATGTTGGTTGCAAAGCATACCGTTCAAACAATGTCCGACGCATAGTTGCATACTGGCATGCACTATAGTTACGTTACAGCAGTTCGTGGTTAGTTCCTTTTACTATTCTAGCCTCCTTAATGTGTTTTATTTTATACTTTTGTTAAGTGTGGCGATTTTTTTCACCGCTAAGAATTATAAGAATACGAACCTATTTCGATTTTCTGATTCTTTACTGCTGTAGTACGCGATAGAAAGATTAATTTTTAAAGCAAAAATGAAGACAAATTTGAAAGACAAAAAATGTATATTGTAGAAATATGATGCAAAAATTAGAAAAAAATTGTTCCAATAGTTTTTGGCGAAAATTAAAAATTTGAATCTGGCGCGTAAAAGTCCAGGCGCATAATCGGCCGCATCTAATCGTTACAGCTCGGTAAAACCGAGTTATCGCCAGTGGAACTGCACCATAAATTAGACCATATTATTTCGTATTCGTCCTACTTTGGACAGTAAAACTATGGACACGTGACGTATCTTCTCCAAGCTTTGCATAAAAAGATTACATTTCGCTCGTGTTAGAGCCTTTTAAAAGAATTAAATTGCTAATAACAAAATATCGTTTATTTTTTTTGCATGGTAGACACTCGACAGATTTTAGTTTCTGGTGAAGTTCCTAATATTTTTAGAAATTTGCTAAGAGGGCTTCAGCCCTGTTTGCGTCACTTCTCGTGGTGTTATACCTCAAATTTACCAAAAAATTATTAAATTGGGGGTTGAAAAATTTGGTTGTTATTGCAAGTTTCATCTTTAATTTTAATGTGAATTTTATTTTGCAATTATCACAAACGGTGTTACGCTTTTGAAAGTACTATTGGTTTCGCTGTTGCTGCCAGTGTTTGTTTCGCTTTTCCAATCACTGTTTTTAAAAGTGAGCTTTTTGCGACCACTACGGATGTTGGCGACAATACCTCATTGGCAAAGCGTCGTGTTGGTGATCGAAAGGTTGCTAATCCCTGGTCGATTCCCAAACTGGCAATGTGTCATGTCCTTGGGAAAGACACTTCACGCGTATTTCCCATTGGGGTCGACCGACCGAGCTGTCTACCCGTTGTGGTGGCCCAGCTCACCAAATACTTGCAAACAGAACCCAATAAAGTACTCTGCGTTCGTGTGGTTAGACAGACGCAGAGTGCCTGGTTCATGCCGATGAAGGAACTTCGGAATGTGTTTTGTTGTTGCTGCTGCTGTTCGTTCTTTTAGCCATGTTTTTGCGTTGTTTCTTTGGTGGTTTTTGCCTTTCATACGTTGCTTATTCTATTAATTAAAATACAGGGTGATTTAAAAAACTAAGTCAGTAGTTAATGATTATATAGACAGTGTTGAATCATCTACGTTGTGGTGATATAAGGGTGTAGAACGCTGGATTTTGTTGTGTCCTTGGATAAGACGCTTTACGATATCAACTCTCCTTGATGGCTTCGAACGAGTAGCAAAGACGGTGGACAAGATTTTATGGATATCCACTGGAACGTTGGATCACTTCTAAACATGTGCGGATTCTTCCAAGCGCGAAGTAGTCATTGCAAAGAAATGTGTGCGGATCGTCAAGTAGTAACCGTCTAAAGCAATGTGATGACAGAAGTATAAATATGCATCTCTGAAGCGAAAACGCCTTATACCAGATTTTCGCTGCATTATTCTGCCGAAAAAAGTGAAGACCAAAAGATGTAGGCTTATACGCTACGTTTTCGTTGCAATTACCATCCAAGCGTGGGGCCCCTGGCAATAATAGCGCAGCGTGGGGCCTCGGGTAACAGCAGCGCAGCTAGGGCTGAAGCGATAGCATCTCCTCCATTGGCTAAGCAACCAAAATGCACATTTTGGCAAAACGATAAACCACGATTTTTGCACTTTTTCGGCAGCTTTGCAATTAGCTTGAAACAGCTAAAAATACGCAATCAAATTTGATCGCTTGATGCAAAATGCTTTACGTAAACTTCAGAAACTTGGTGTGGGATGGAGGGGGTGTAGAGTTTTTAGTTTAGGTTTATTACGAATCGCTTCTTACGTATCGTATCCAATTAGCCCCTCTCCAATTTTTTTTTTAATGCCAACGCATTACGTTAAAATTTGTTAGCTTTTATAATTTACCTGTTAGCAATAAAAAGGCTGAAATTTTGTCATTAATTACCGCCCTCATTACCCATTTAGCCAGCCTGTTTAATCATGGTATTGCATTGCTATGCCACGTTTTAGAAGCATTATTTTTTTACCAAAATAGGCTTAGAATTTAGTTTGTTGGAGAAAAAATGCAAAATCTTCGAAGACTGCTGGGGACTTCAACTTCAGAACCCTGAAGTAGCCCCCATTAAAGCTCGGCACTACAGTTGGTATTTCTGGGCCGTGCGCCCCAAATCACTGCTTGTCCCCCTCCCCAAAATCGCTGCTTGTGGCTCCCCAAGCGAGAGTAAACTTTCGTACCATCAAACTTTTTCCACTTGGTCATAGGTTTTTTCATTCTTTTTTTCACAGAAGATCTGTTTTCTCCGCATGGTCACAGGTAGTAAAAGCTGAGAAAAATAAAATTTAACTAAATGCTGTTAATGTTTCTTAAATAATATTTTATTAAACGTAAAACTAGATTTCTAATTTGTCTTTAGAAACGGAAATTCTTTTTGACTAAAACCTCTTGAAAAAAAATTAAAAATTATTTCACGCTTCAATAATTGCACAGAGAAAATTATGGAAAATAACAACTGCCACTTTCAAGTTGGCAGTTTGGTTACTGCCAATTTCAGTTGGCAGTTGGCACTGCCAATTTCGATTGGCGCCAATTTTGGTCACAACCCTTATACGTTATAGTGATTTTACGTGGTAGCATACCATACTGCCATACATCAGTACTTGCTGAAGTCACATGGCTTGCGCCGCTTGGCTGCCTGGGTTTGTTACTTTAACCATGGTTTAATACTGATTTAAGTAGTAGTACGTAGTAGTGCATGAGTAGGCGTAGGCCTGTTCAAGTGAGCTGGCATCCTGAGCAGTAGTGAGCAATAGAATGGTCGAGCTTGTTTTAAATGTTTACTACTAGGTCAGAGGTTAGTGCTTTTTCTCATGTCAGGTACCACTACAGTAGGCCTTGTTGAGGGCTAGACCTAGAGGCCTTCAATTTCTGAATGACCAAGGCAAAATGCTTTATGACCCAAATTGTAATTGTAATTACATTTTATTCACCAAGTTGCCTTAACCAGGGACAGCGAAGGGACCTTTCGGTCTTCGAGTCAAGCTTCCACCTGCCCATCTGTCTACCACACACGATGGAGGCTTCACACTGTCCCTGTAATTGCTGAACGTCAAGCAGGGAAGCTGTGAAGTCCAATTTTTATAGTCTTTGGTTTGACCCGACAGGGAATCAAACCCATGTCTACCGCTTCAGTAGCAGACGCTCTATCCACTCGACCACTGATCCAAACAAAATATGCAACACTATTAATCACTATTTTGCAAATATTGGTAATGAAATTGCCCCTCCCGTTTTGGTTGAAAAAGAAACCACTGTAATTCCGGCGGAATAATGCGTCTTAAGTCACGCGATCGACGTCGCGCTGTAACAAAAAAAAGGAGACGCGATTAAAGCTACAGCTTTTGGCGACCCACAACTACAGATTTAAACCTAATTGAAATTCAATTTGTTAATCTTAATTTCAATCTGCCACTAAACTTGACTACATAGTCTGTAACGAAAATTTAATGCTCTACTCGAAAATGGGGCGCATTTTGTCAATATCATGGGGGAATGGGGCTCAAAATTACGTTTGTCGACACCCGCTTTGGCGGCTTTATGAAGTTTTTTCTAAGTTCGCAATACTCAATTATTCGTCATGTTTCAAACTTATTCCGATGATATTAACATTACAGTGCCACCTATTTGACCACACTATCTGTAACGGAAATTCAACGCTCTACTCGAAAATGGGGCGCATTTTGTCAATATCGTGGGGGAATGGGGCTCAAAATTACGTTTGTCGACACCCAGTTTGGCGGCTTTTTCGAATTTTTTCTAAGTTCGCAATACGCCATTATTCGTCATGTTTCACACTTATTCCGATGATATTAACATTACAGTGCCACCTATTTGACCACACTATCTGTAACGGAAATTCAACGCTCTACTCGAAAATGGGGCGCATTTTGTCAATATCGTGGGGGAATGGGGCTCAAAATTACGTTTGTCGACACCCGCTTTGGCGGTATTGTCAAGTTTTTTCTAAGTTCGCAATACTCAATTATTCGTCATGTTTCAAACTTATTCCGATGATATTAACATTACAGTGCCACCTATTTGACCACACTATCTGTAACGGAAATTCAACGCTCTACTCGAAAATGGGGCGCATTTTGTCAATATCGTGGGGGAATGGGGCTCAAAATTACGTTAGTCGACACCCAGTTTGGCGGCTTTTTCGAATTTTTTCTAAGTTCCTAATACTCCACATTTTGTCATGCTTCAAACTTATTCCGATGATATTAACATTACAGTGCCACCTATTTCATCACATATTCTGTAACGGAAATTCAACGCTCTACTCGAAAATGGGGCGCATTTTGTCAATATCGTGGGGGAATGGGGCTCAAAATTACGTTTGTCGACACCCAGTTTGGCGGCTTTATGAAGTTTTTTCTAAGTTCGCAATACTCAATTATTCGTCATGTTTCAAACTTATTCCGATGATATTAACATTACAGTGCCACCTATTTGACCACACTATCTGTAACGGAAATTCAACGCTCTACTCGAAAATGGGGCGCATTTTGTCAATATCGTGGGGGAATGGGGCTCAAAATTACGTTTGTCGACACCCAGTTTGGCGGCTTTTTCGAATTTTTTCTAAGTTCTTAATACTCCATTATTTGTCATGTTTCAAACTTATTCCGATGATATTAACATTACAGTGCCACCTATTTGACCACACTACCTGTAACGGAAATTCAACGCTCTACTCGAAAATGGGGCGCATTTTGTCAATATCGTGGGGGAATGGGGCTCAAAATTACGTTTGTCGACACCCAGTTTGGCGGTATTGTCAAGTTTTTTCTAAGTTCTCAGTACTCCATTATTTGTAATGTTTCAAACTTATTCCGATGATATTAACATTACAGTGCCACCTATTTGACCACACTATCTGTAACGGAAATTCAACGCTCTACTCGAAAATGGGGCGCATTTTGTCAATATCGTGGGGGAATGGGGCTCAAAATTACGTTTGTTGACACCCGCTTTGGCGGTATTGTCAAGTTTTTTCTAAGTTCGCAATACTCCATTATTTGTCATGTTTCAAACTTATTCCGATGATATTAACATTACAGTGCCATCTATTTGACCACACTATCTGTAACGGAAATTCAACGCTCTACTCGAAAATGGGGCGCATTTTGTCAATATCGTGGGGGAATGGGGCTCAAAATTACGTTTGTCGACACCCAGTTTGGCGGCTTTATGAAGTTTTTTCTAAGTTCGCAATACTCCATTAATCGTCATGTTTCACACTTATTCCGATGATATTAACATTACAGTGCCATCTATTTGACCACACTATCTGTAACGGAAATTCAACGCTCTACTCGAAAATGGGGCGCATTTTGTCAATATCGTGGGGGAATGGGGCTCAAAATTACGTTTGTCGACACCCAGTTTGGCGGCTTTATGAAGTTTTTTCTAAGTTCTCAATACGCCATTATTCGTCATGTTTCACACTTATTCCGATGATATTAACATTACAGTGCCATCTATTTGACCACACTATCTGTAACGGAAATTCAACGCTCTACTCGAAAATGGGGCGCATTTTGTCAATATCGTGGGGGAATGGGGCTCAAAATTACGTTTGTCGACACCCGCTTTGGCGGTATTGTCAAGTTTTTTCTAAGTTCGCAATACTCCATTATTCGTCATGTTTCAAACTTATTCCGATGATATTAACATTACAGTGCCACCTATTTGACCACACCATCTGTAACAGAAATTCAACGCTCTACTCGAAAATGGGGCGCATTTTGTCAATATCGTGGGGGAATGGGGCTCAAAATTACGTTTGTCGACACCCAGTTTGGCGGCTTTTTCGAATTTTTTCTAAGTTTTCAATACTCAATTATTCGTCATGTTTCACACTTATTCCGATGATATTAACATTACAGTGCCACCTATTTGACCACACTATCTGTAACGGAAATTCAACGCTCTACTCGAAAATGGGGCGCATTTTGTCAATATCGTGGGGGAATGGGGCTCAAAATTACGTTTGTCGACACCCGCTTTGGCGGTATTGTCAAGTTTTATTTAAGTTCTCAATACTCAATTATTCGTCATGTTTCAAACTTATTCCGATGATATTAACATTACAGTGCCGTCTATTTGACCACACTATCTGTAACGAAAATTCAACGCTCTACTCGAAAATGGGGCGCATTTTGTCAATATCGTGGGGGAATGGGGCTCAAAATTACGTTTGTCGACACCCAGTTTGGCGGCTTTTTCGAATTTTTTCTAAGTTTTCAATACTCCATTATTCGTCATGTTTCAAACTTATTCCGATGATATTAACATTACAGTGCCACCTATTTGACCACACTATCTGTAACGGAAATTCAACGCTCTACTCGAAAATGGGGCGCATTTTGTCAATATCGTGGGGGAATGGGGCTCAAAATTACGTTTGTCGACACCCGCTTTGGCGGTATTGTCAAGTTTTTTCTAAGTTCTCAATACTCAATTATTCGTCATGTTTCAAACTTATTCCGATGATATTAACATTACAGTGCCGTCTATTTGACCACACTATCTGTAACGGAAATTCAACGCTCTACTCGAAAATGGGGCGCATTTTGTCAATATCGTGGGGGAATGGGGCTCAAAATTACGTTTGTTGACACCCGCTTTGGCGGTATTGTCAAGTTTTATTTAAGTTCTCAATACTCCATTATTTGTCATGTTTCAAACTTATTCCGATGATATTAACATTACAGTGCCACCTATTTGACCACACTATCTGTAACGGAAATTCAACGCTCTACTCGAAAATGGGGCGCATTTTGTCAATATCGTGGGGAATGGGGCTCAAAATTACGTTTGTCGACACCCAGTTTGGCGGCTTTTTCGAATTTTTTGTAAGTTTTCAATACGCTATTATTCGTCATGTTTCAAACTTATTCCGATGATATTAACATTACAGTGCCACCTATCTTGACCACAATATCTGTAACGGAAATTCAAACGCTCTACTCGAAAATGGGGCGCATTTTGTCAATATCGTGGGGGAATGGGGCTCAAAATTACGTTTGTCGACACCCGCTT